>BOPP01000238.1:891192-1053941 GCA_017312745.1 Gryllus bimaculatus | reverse complement strand
TCCAAAAAATCTTTTAAATTGTACCTCGAAAAAAAATAAGCAGTTCATACATTTAATTTAATTATCTATCATTTCAATGCATCACCATCGAGAAAGCAATGGGAGTAAATGAGGAAATACCCGACAATTTCAATCTATGTATTTGTTGGCAATTATCACAATGTAGATAAGATGGTGCACTGCCTGTGATAGTGTATGTTAAAACCTAATTAATAAGTTTTGAGAAATAGCTAGCCTACGTACTATCTTTGTTGAAAAGCAAAATGCAGTAGATGTTTATACTTGTATCATATCTATATAGATTTATTTTCATTAGAGTAGAAAATATTTCACTTATAATTAAAATAAGTTTAAATTTTTAAAAAAAGCTCTGAATGGCCTTGTATTATTTGGGAGGCCTGGCCAAAGCGCACCGGCGGTCTGCTCGCGAGCGCAGCGAGGGGAAGGGAATAACAAAGGAGCGGGAGCAGCCCTTTCTGGAGACGGTCCGGAGAAGGCGCTGGCAGGGGGGGGGGGGGCAGGAATAGACTGCTCTCGCGTGGTGACACGTAAGTGCTTCTTTTAGGTAGGATGCTCTCTGGGATGGTTGTATTTCTGTGCCGTTTTTTACGTAATGAACCTTAATCAATGAAGCCACAGAACGTGTATGATGTTATCTTGATTAAAATCAATACACTTCTTATAGCAACCACGAACCTGAACCGTTTCAATGTATTTGTAAATAAATATAAAATATAATATATTGTGTAGTAACGTAAAAAGTTATCATTTTACCAAGAAAAAAGGACATTGTGTACAAAGTAAATAATGTAGAGAAGTCGTTGATTCACATTTTTTAAAAGATAGTTATATTCATTATTTTTCCTGGGTTTAGTTTGTCGTCATGCAAAGAAAATTCACTTAATGATTCGTGTTTTCTTCGGTAGCCATACAATTCGCGTCTTCCGTCTTCGAAACCGGAATTCTCCTCGTAGATGCCCCCGGTGGTATGGGGCGGTAAGCGCGAAGCGGTGCTTGGGAGAGCAGCCACAACGCTTACCGCGCTGGCGAGCGCGAGCTCTGGCCAGCCGGTTGGATGGCACGGGCAAACGCATTCAGCCATTCGGTACCTCGAGAAATTTTACATGAGCAAGCTGTCCTAAGAGTTAAGGGTCCAATACTCGGCACTTAATGGAAATGCGTCGCGCCTAAGCGGAAATTATATGTAAAAACAGGCAGGTCTGCGTTTAAAAAAAATATCTTTTGAAACAATGGTTCAGTTTAATAATTATTTTCGTTCTGCAGGAAATCATCCGTTCTTTCGTAGCTCATTAAGTCTTATCGAATTTTAGTGAAATAAAGGCCATAGTACGTGTTGACATTTGTTTCTCTAAATTAACAACATTAATGCGTTTGGCGTGAACCAGCTCCTTTTATTTGTACGTAAAGCATTGCAAAAAATAAATTTCATCGTTCAGGAGGGAAAATAACTCATTTTGGACGAACATTGAGGAAGATAATAATTTGAATTTTGACCACTCGTTTTCCTCATTGACAATGGCTATTTAGTATTTCATTTCTTAATTTTTGAATGCGTAATTTGAGCAAACCAGATATTTTGTAACAACCCGATTTAAAGAGTGATAGACTAGAGATAATGATTCAATGGGTGTATTCTTAAAAGATTATTAGATCGAAGAAGTATGGTCGGTGTCGAATAGAAGCATTTGTGAAATAACTTGCGTCTACTGTAATAACCGTAATAGTAATGATGATAATAATTATATTAATTAATTTTTTTTATTTGGCTGATTGTAGTCAAAAGTAACCATAAGTCTGCGGATTTACAGTACATACATCTACATTTACAATACAAAAAAATTAAATTCAACAATAAAAAAAACTAAATTTTCTACTACACCTACGTCTGCAACAAAAGTTGTACTTTGCAGGAGCTGTCCTTAGAGCCCCGTGTAAACCCAACCGTTAACATCAGTACAGTAATACAATCATAACATTATAACAATAATAATGTTAAAATCTTACATACAAATACGCACAGCTTTTACAGAATATTACTACACAAGTTAACATGTGCCCCAATACGGTTTATCTCGTGCGTTCATGCCTGAATACAGATATTCACCTATAAGTTTTTTTTAAATACAAAATGAGAATATTAATTTTAGTGCTAAGTCTCTTGCCATTCGAATGACGGGCCGGGGCGTCACGTCTGGTACGATGAGGGGGAGGGGAGGAAGGGGCGGGGATAAAAAAAGGTTCAATGCAGGAACTGCCTTTAGAGCGCTGTGTATACCCAACCGTTAACATTAATAATTTTAAAAGTTTACATATACATACGCATTACTATAAAAACAAAAATTAAACCTCCAATTTGATTTATCACTTGCGTACGTACTTGAAAACATGTTTTCATCTATTTGCCAAAGCCCATCGGTAGACATGAATGCCCACTCAACCTACTCGTCCATACGCACATCTACATTTGCACGCATACACTTCAGAGACAATGTACTTGCCCCACAAATATATGCACACCCGCGTATGCATACAGTAATGGAAACACAGTGGAACAAGTTTTTGTTTTTTAAATGCAGGATTAAATCTCTGAACAAGCGAATGCCGCGCCCAGCCGCTTCGTGGTGTTGAACGCTGCGTCGCGAGGAGCAGGGCGTCGCGCCGTGTCGCGCCGCGGGGTGGGGCGGGGGGAGGGGGGACCCAGCGGGAGGTGCGCGATATATTTGGGGCTCCTCGCCGCGGAGCGACCCGCCGCACTCGGCGCGGCCTCCGCCACGGCGACGCCCCCGCCCCCACCCGCTCCGCTCCAGCATCCTCCCTAACCCTCTGCCTCTCTCTCTCTCTCTCTCTCTCTCTCTCTCTCTCTCTCTCTCTCTCTCTCTCCTTTGTTCTTTTCCTCACTCTCTACGTTCGCCTCTTGCGTTACCTACGTCATCATTTTCTCTTCTTTATTTCTAAGAACAGCGAAAACAAAGTTCTCTGCTTGGACCCGTGACGGAATGACAGTGTTCGAATTCGCAATGCGGAATCAAATGCAGCTTGACGGGGAATACTCCCTACTCTCAGCGTACCGTTTGGGAGCTAGCGACATTAACATTCAAAGTATTTCCACACTGCGTCCATCATTCAGTCTGCTGCGAGTACAGGATATAGGGTAACATTTTCCAGAGTCTCTAAATTGCTTTTAGTTGAAAAGTTTGCATGTGTTAAGTTTTTTTGAGTACTTTTTTTTACAAAAAAACCTTGTGTAACATACTAATTAAACAACGCGCAACTAAATATCGGTTCTGAATATATTTATGTCTGGGTAGGACCTTATCCAAAAATTAGTATTAGTGCTGTAAGCGTATGTTATAAACATTGATGGAACTACAAAACCAAACCGTGCCCTAGATAGCCGTAGGAAATGTACCTAGCGCAGCAGAAGAGGAAAAATGATATTCTCGTTGGAATGTTCGTGCAGCGGGATGCATCTGTCTGGAACGCAAGAAACAGGACTGCTTCCTATCTCATATTTGATGAAAAAAGATGGTCCTAAACAGCACACTCTTCCTGCCTTATTTCTTATTTTTCGAATTTTTGAAAATTCATTGAGTTCAACGACAATTAGCCCTGCGCTATTCTTCCGTGGAGAAAATCTCCCGTGGAGAAAAATAAAGAAAAAATATTGAGCGCTTTTTAAGAAAATGGTGTTTTTATAATTTGTATTAACATCTATCAGAAATTTATCTTAAAATAACCAGTATATACAGCTATGCATAAGGAAGTTCGTCATATTGTAGTTTCAAATGCATTCATAATTCAATATATTGGATGGCCTCTAGTTCTGGATGTTGAATTTATTTCTGAAATTATCCTTGCTTGTCTGTATGATGTGCTGTAAATAATGCGAGCAGTTACAAATAATGAGAGAATGTATGTGCTGTTAAGCTCAACTAATTTAAAACACATTTCATTTAAGGCAAAAATTATTGTAATTTTGCAATATTAACTTCTTACAATTTTCGAAAATAGTTCGCCGGAAATGAGACTAACACTACTTTTTTATCGTTTTTCGATACATACGAGAAAAAAATTTAAACACAAAATTGGAAAAGATTTTAAGAATGTTGCTGATTAACACTAGCCCAAATTTCTCATAAAATGTCACGAAAACAACTCATTTTCGAAATGATCTTGTTTCAAGATGTCTTTAAGGAACAGGATTTATTGAGGAAAACCATCCCTATCTTCAATACTGTAGTTGTAGGAAAGCGGAAAAAAGGAAAGAAAAAAAAACACTTTTACAATTTCCGAAAAATCCCGGATTTCAATCAAAATGAGACCTGTATCATTCTCGTTAGCATTCTTTACGATATCCCAGGACAAAGTTTAAGTTACAAAGTGGAGCTGTATTTGAGAAAATTCAAGTGCCCCTACCCAATCAAAATACGTTCAAATTCAGAAAGTTTAGTGTTCACGTAGACCGGCGTAGGTGGCTCATGGCATAAATTGATATCACTGCAGTGCCTCTGGCCCGGAGACCCTAAGGTTCGAGACCCGACGGTTCGAGATTAGCTTCATAGCTAGGTCGAATTCCGCCTCTGTCTGGAGGAGAATTGTTGCGGGCGGCTGCTGTGTTCCATACTTTTCCGTGAATTTCTTTTTTTTGTTCCTTGATGAACACCTGGCGAATGCCGGAGCAGTGCCCTAACAAACGAGAACAAAACTTACTTTGACATCAATCCTAAGATTGTCTCATGGATTGAACAACTTTCTGAAACTTTCCATGTGGAGTTTGAAGATTTATTGGTAATGTGTTTCTTGGAAAAAACAAAAAATCCGAATTTATTTACCGCTCTCTTTAGAACAAAATACTGTACTCTAGTACTCGTTTGCGACTGAAAAGGGCGCGAGTAACAAAGAGAAAGACTTGTGTTGTGATGGACGAAACATAATGCGTATGAATCATTTATTTTCTCAAACCTGGAAATCCGGGAAGAAACCCAGATTTCCACTAATCCAGAATGTTGTCCTGAAATCATGTGTTGTATTACCACCCTTACTAAATTATACACTTGAGTAGATAAATAATGGGACATATGCAAGTGACTGTATCATTATTACCTTTGTGTAGACCATTACCTCCGTTTCGGAGATAATGAAGGAATACAGTCACACGTGATTGGACTCTTTCTCTAGTAAAGGGGTGTGGTTTGGTAAAACTTACGAAGTACTATTCACTTTGATTCAAGTGGTCAGTGAATGTGTACCATTAGTAGGACGATGTGCCTTTCTCCAAACTTTCACTTCCACTGTAACACATGCATAATACATTCTCAAGATTGACTTTTCATGTTTTATGTTTTTCCTCACCCAAAGGATTCATTAAATTGAATTTCCGATAAGTGGAGTTTAACTGTCAGCGTGGTTTTCTTCACTATTTGCAAAATAGTTTCAACTACAAATTAATAATTTATGAACTCCTTGAGTATATTAATGACGTATAAAAGAAAAATAAAACGCTGCACATGATTGGTAACACGATATATGAAATACCAATTTCTTATGATTAACTATCTATAATGAAATTGTGAAACATCCTAATCGTGCTCGTGAACTTAAAGTTGGTGTAAACAGGAGCGGATCCAAGGGGAGGGACATGAGGGAAATCCTCCCCTCAGTAACTGTAATTTTTACTTGTCACGAAACTTTCAAGCAAAAATATTTTCGGATAATTATTAAAACAAATAATATCATTCTGGTGTAAACAACATTTAATTCATACACTGCAAAAATATGAAATCAATGTTGTCTATTCGTTTAAAAACACCTCTCATCCAGGATAGAAGATACTCCTACGGGAATGGTGAGCGTGAGAGAAAGGCACCCTTTTGCCGATCCAAATTGCGAAACGTCGCCAGGAGACGGAGCGCGTCGCGTGGCGTGCAGTGCTAGGGCAGGCACCCTCCGTCTCCGCCATCAATACCGCCACCACCACCACCACCACCACCGCCGCCGCCGCCGCCGCCGCCGCCGCCGCCGCCGCCGCTGTTATAATCTCGAATGTTATTTTTAAACTCCTTCGCGGTGGACGCACCGCGGGCGAGCCGCGATCCCCTCCCCCCTCCATCTCGCCTGCGGTCGCGGAAACGGGCACGGAAGCGACCCCGGGCCCCCGCGGAGGGGGGCGTATTTTTATTTGCAATGTTTCATCAGAACAATTCTCAAAAAATACAAAAATAGGTTAAATGAAAAGGAATGAAGAGAAACGGCTAGCAATTAGGTATCTTCAATTATTAATATGCAGAAGTATCCTCATGGCAACAATAGTTAAGAATAGTCAAGCGTATTAATAAATACTCCTGGAAGGCAGCAATGCCGAAGAGATAAATATTTTTTTTAAATAAAAAGAATAGGGAAATACAGTGTGCCAAGAAAGTCTCTCCGCGCCGAGCCTTATCAGGACTTTCCGTTAAAAATTGAATTTACGTTCGTAGCAACCGCATTACTGGGAAACAAGTGAAGAGACAGCACTTCCAGCATCTGCTGTATCTGTGCGTAGTACACAATTTACGTTTTCTTTTGTTACAAGCTCGTGCTACCAACGTAATTTCTGTTGCTCGCATTCTTACCAGCAAGGTGCCACAGAAGAGAGATTTTCCTGGCGCACTGGCACCGTTTGTAGACACATCCTTTGTCAGATTCATTATATATTTTTAAATTACATACATGCACAAAAAGAATTCGGGTCATGCGGGCGAAGAGAAAACATGGATGCGTGCGTGCGTATGTGTGTGTGTGTGTGGGGGGGGGGGATGTACTCGATCTTCCCGTGACGAAGATGCCAGGAGGGCGTCTGCGAAATGGTGAAATGGGGATCGGACGGAAGAGGGCACGAGGCGGGTGGAGCGAGAGCGGAGGAGTGTGGAGGCAGTGGGGGGGTGGGGGTGGGGTGGAAGGGCACGGCCCCCTTTCTTCCCCCCTCCCAATGAAAGACCTAGAGTTTCTTGTGTTACCTGATTTGGTAACTTAAATTAACTGTTTATGTTGGAATTATGTAATTTATTGAAAGAATAGTATTGTATAGGATCATGTATACACTTCAAAAATAATACACTATATAACAAATGCTTATTATTTAACAAAAATCTATGGTGGCCATCTCCAAAATGATCGGCTAGGTCCGCCCCTGCGTTGAGACGGAACGGAGCGGATCAGCGGAAAGCGGGTGGTAGAACACTGAGGCGAATGTGAAAAACGTTAATTACGCTCTTTAATGCTATTCGACGGGCGTGATAAACTCGAATAAAAATATCCAATTCGTGAAATTGTATTTTCACTTTCTGCAAGTCCTTCACTTTTGAACATTAGAAAAGTTATGAGATGTGAAAAGTACATTTTCACTTTCTTAACCTTCATGCTTTTCGGGGATGTAGTATCTTCTGTATAAAGTTGTGACATTACAAGTTAATTTCCTGTACAAAATAAGAATTAGTTATTGGTAATTTCTGAATTATTTACCCCAAAAATTTGAATGTGTGTTCTAACTTGACATGCATTCTACATCTTTCACCAGCACTGAACCATGATTAGTTATACTTGAATCTCTGCTATGCATTTGTGTGCGAGTCACATGAATGTGTGTTTCCACACTCCTCGGAAATCAGATTTCAAACATACCTCTTCTAACTATTCTCATATTTCTTTCTTTCGTTCCCTCTTTTCTTTCTTTCGTTCTCTCACATTGCCTTGTGCTTTTTTCTTCTTTTTTTTAATGCTTAATCATGATTGGAAAGCTTTCTATTGCAGTATTACCAAAATAATACAATGTGTCATTAATTGGTATAAAATGCATAATGTTCCATCAGAGAATTATAAAACTTCAATCATAATATTAATTTTTCTTTCTTTCTTGCAGAGGTGGAGACGTCGGTGGTTTGTCCTGCGACATTCAGGAGAACTTCCTGGCCAATACTTCTTAGAATATTATACTGATCGGAACTGTCGTAAACTTAAAGGGAAGATAGACTTGGACCAATGTGAACAGGTAAAATTTCATTCCTACAAATTTTGAAGTAGACATTGTGAGTTTTCAACCTTGCAACCTTGTTAAAATAAAACATACACTTGACATGGATTCTTTCTTTTTATTTCCGTTTTGCTTTTTTTATTTTTCTCTTTTTCCTTCTTTCTTTTTTTCTTTCCCTTCTTTTCTCTTTTTTCTTTTCTCCTCTTCTTTGTGACTAACATTAATGATTTTTGTATGATAGTCAACATTAGATATGTTCTTTAATGCTAATATTTATTTATGATTTTTAGGTTGATGCAGGTCTAAGGTTTGAAACAAACAAGCAGAAATATCAGCACATGTTTGATGTAAAAACTCCAAAGAGAATCTATTACCTGGCTGCAGAGTCAGAGGAAGAAATGAACAAATGGGTTGAATATGTGTGTCATGTATGTGGACTTAAAGCGTACAAGGATGATGAAGATGGTAATTCTCAATTTAAAAATTTATTTTTTTATTACCCAGTTAAGTTATTGATAATTGTAGAATCAACAGATAATTATATGGATATTAATTAGTATTTGATATTATTATAATCTATTATTTTGAACACCCCTGAAGTAAAACAATGGAAATTTTGTAGGATGGGAACTTTGCGTTAAAAGGTAACATTTTTTAAGCATATCTTCCGAAATGTATTTTTAGATATTTGAATGGTGAAGTTGTCTAAGGGGTTCCAAACCTTGTACACTGTTTTACACAAAACCTTTCCCTAATTTTTTAGTGTTGGACACGACTGTGAAATTTTGAATTGATTTTTTGTCCCTGTCCCTCGCTCTCTCTTTTTTTAATATTTTTTTCTCAGTAGTTTCTTTACTAAACCAAATGCCCCATCACAGAGAAAGAGAATGACTTTGTCCTGGCTGAAATTAAAGAACCTCATCAAATTAGCCATTTTAGTTAAAGCAGTTTAGTGATACATAAAAGTTTGTGGTTCTTGTTTTGACTGCCACAATGTTTGTTAATAGTTTGTTGCATTGCTAGCCATTTTCACCAACCGTGTGGTGTGTAAAAAAAAAAAAAATTAAAAAAGCACCTACTATTGAAGAAGTTGAGGTTATGTTACAAGTCTAGCTATTACACCTCAGTTTGTCTGTTTCGTAGTTTGAAATAGAATTTTTACAATAAATCATTAGTCTATAAAAAAAAGATATTTATTTACCAAAACAATACTTTTGCAAATTTCATCATGTATGGGCTTTTTACAAATACTGATTCAATTGCAATTGGGTATTCATTCTCCAGTGGCAGTAAAATATTCATGTTATAAGTAATTGTATAACTTAAACAATTGGTATTATAAATAAATAAATAATTAATATTGAATCAAATTATTTATAAAAGGTCTTCAGTATTGCAAAGGATTTTTATACTTGGTGTCATGTTATAATAAAGCAAATATTTCCACCATTTCTTGAAGAAACATTCTTTGCCAAACAAAGGAGGGTGATTTGGAAAATAAAAAAAATTGAATTTTTTAATCTTCAAAAGTTGTAACGAAAGTAGCACATCTGCCAATCAAATTGGTGTTTTGTGCTCTATTCTTAGAAGAAAAAAATATTAACACCCGAGATGTTCCAAAAAATTACATTATTTTCTTAGTTTCATATTTCATGTACAATTTTTTAAAATTAAAGTTTCAGTCATAATGGCACTTTTATCTTTTGATTTAGAGCAATATGCCCTCTTTAGTCCTTACAATATGTAAAAAAAAAAGAAAAAAAAAAGAAAAGAAAAACAACTCTATTCGAGAATGTTTTAAACTTATTTTTGGAAAATTGTCCTAAATTGAAATGAGAACCAGGGGAGGAGGGAAATGAAAAACCCTACAACAAAGGATTTTAAGGTCTCTTATTTACTAATTGCTTTCCAAATTAATATGTAGCTTGAATATTAAAGGTTCAAGACTGTGTTAAAAAAAATTAAGCTTTGTAATTGCTGAAATTTCGAAAATTAAGAAAAAACTCTATCACACATACATCATATTAATAAGCACACCTTCCACTATTTAAGAGAAAGTTAAAAATTGGACCCATTTGTAAGAAAATTTTGAACACATCTCGTGAACTTGATCTAAAAAGTGACACCTACCTCTGTTTCAAACTCTTATGTGTAGAGTTCAACTAGACTAATCAGAAAATATTCATTTGGGGTAAAATTGTGGGTTCAGACTAGTATTGTCCAGACATTAGATGGATGTTTGTGGAGGGGGGGTGGAGAGAATATAAAAACTTTTCTGGGGTTTGGAACCCCAAAATGTGTTTAGAACATTACATAACTGTTTTTACTCTATGCATATATACTGAGTAAATACTTGAATATGAGAAAGTAAAAATGAAATGTTTTGAGATCGTTGGGTCCAAAACAAACATTTTCCTGGATGTGAATAATTTTTAACAATTATTATTGATGCTTAATTTAATTTTACACTGTAAAGATTATACAATAAAACTTGCTCATGTGTGTAATGCGAAAATCTGTCTAATGAAAACATAAATCACGAACCTTCCAAACATAAATTATACAACATTACATTGCATAACATGGAACTTGTCTGATACGGAAAGAATTATGTTCCCTAGAGATTCCACATCGAGCAAGTTTTACTGTTTATAATTTTTCTCTTGCACATTTTTATTTAGGCAAGTGGAAGATGATTCTAAAACTAGAATGTAAAGCTACCTCTGTTCATGAACTTTCATGAAAATGTTAAACCACTTAATACTCTTACTTAGCAATTTATATTCTTGAGTCTCAGTGTGACACATCAAGAGCTATTTTAAACTGGTAAACTGCAGACAGAGTACTTATAATTAATGTTAATTTGCTTTTCAATTTTCTGTTTTCAACATTGAACTGACAGTTACACAAACAAACAAACACAACAAAAAAAATCAGAGATTTAGAAATGGTATTCCATTATCTGGAAAAAATGGTTAGGATGATTGGTTAATAAATGAAATAGAAATTAAATACATATATCGTACCAGTCATTTGTAAATGTTTAACTAATGATTAAAAAGTTAGGATTAAAATATTATTTTCTGTAATTCAAATGTTGCTGAGCAAATTCTTGAGTGCAGCTATTATATCTATGGAAGTATGATAGTTTAAGTATGATCATCATTATAATTATCTTTTAATTATTTTCAATTATTCACTATAGATCTCAAACATACTTAGCTGTGATCAACACAGCTTGGGTATTTGACATTGTGTTTATGTATCTTGAAATCACTACATGGGTGGAATGTTGTTAATTACTAATAAAAACCTGTGTTGAATGTCCAAATGTGTCATTGAAAACCGTTAACCAGCAAGGCAGGGTTTTGTGTGATTGAAAAAATGTAAGCACTTGAAAAAGGAAGATGTGAGGACTATTGTTTTTAAAGTAGAGTTGAATGATTGAGAGAGAAATGTTACATTTCAGTGACTGAAAATTATATGGTACCCTTTCTAAAGTGCTGCCAAATAATAGGTTATATATCAGAAGTTGCATGTCAGAGGCCCATAGAGGACTTGTTTATTGCTTTGAAAAATAATTCCCATTTATTCATGCACCTTCTTTTTAATGTTGTAAAAAAGACATTGACACGTTGAGACATTGTTACATTGAAAAGCACAATTTCTTTGAGATTGCGGTCATGTGACATCCGATAATTTTCTACTTTTAATTCAAAATAAGCATTCAATCATTGCACTGAACCATTTGAAAATTGTACACTAAATAATATTGATATTGATAGCACTAGTAGATTAGTTTCAAAAATAAGCATTTGGTAACTATTTCTATATTCTTGGTGAAGTACCAATTGTTTTTATTGCCTAACTGTCATTATATATTAATATTAGATATTAATCCTTTTCATATGAAGCATTGTATAATTATTTCTTTCTGATTATCTTGGAGTATAAACATATCTCCAATTCTACTTCTCACCAACACAAATGATACACAGAATCATTACAAATAGTAACACATTGCACATTCTATATAAATATAGAATTAACATATCCTTTTTTCTTTTTGACAATCAAAGGTTTTCAAAAAAATGTTTTTTCATATGTGTAATAGTGGAACATAATGTTTTGTATAATATTTATAAGCATCATGAGGTATAAAAAATAAGTTTATTATTATGTCTGAAATGAAAAAATTACGAACAAATTTGTATGATATTCTTAACAAGTAAACAATTGTTAAACTATATCAAAATTTATTTGTCATTTTCAGACAAATATATGAATTATTATTTGTCATGCCTGATAATGCTTACAATGCAAAATGTCATGTTCCGGCATTATATGGACTACAAAATATTTTTTTGGAGACTTTGTTTATTGATTGTCAAAAAGAAAAAAGGATACTTGTGTGTTAAATTGTTAATATTATCAGTTACAATCAGACTATTTTTTATATATTTGGCTGTTTATATTATTAAAATGGTTTGTTTGTCCACAGAATACGATTATGGGGGAGCTGGAGGAGAAGAGGAGGAAACAGCAGCTTCAGTGCAAGCACCTTTAGCTTTGCCCTCTGGGGATAACATAGACCCAGCACTCAGCACCAGCACAGAGTCACCACCTGTGTCGCCGACTAGCACCATATCTGGTCCATACATTCCCATTAGTGAATGCATATCAGGCAAACCCCTTTCAACACCAAACGGTTTGGAAGATTTCAACAACATAGTCCGCCAAGGAGGCTATGGCTCTGCTACAAATGCTCAATATGGTGTCTCTTCAAATAGTGTCTCAACTTCTCAGTCTTGGAGAGCAACGTTAAAAAACAACAACCATCCAAGTGAACCCCAGAAAACTGCTGGTGCTCCAGTGGCCAACCAGGAAGAAGTACCTGTGAATCCCCTTCCAGCAAAGACCTCTCAGACCAAAAAACAAAACAAACCTGGTTATGAAGCATATCCTTTGCCTCATGTTAGTGAATTTTATGACTCTCCCAGAAAACTTCACCCCCCAAATCTGGAACTCTCTCAAGGGGGCAATCACACTCCTCCCCTCCATAGCCCTACAACAGATGCAGAAAGTGTTTTCACTGACGATGAGTGGACGGCTCCAGTGCACGCTCCTCCGTCGGTGAATTGGGATACGTTTCCTAATCCAGATTCTGAAAGTGCTAAGCAGGGAAGACCGTCTGATAGTTCTGCTGATGTAGAGTTGAGTACTGACATTGGATCTTGGAGCGTTAAACAGCGTTATGGTAAATACACCATAGTGGACTCTGCATTACCTACTGTTCATCATGCCCGACAACCCCCTGTGATTCCCCATCCAGTTGCTCCCCCTCGACCACCAAAACCCCTGCATCTAATAGAAATGCCAAGTCACAATTACCTTAATCTGGAAAATGTTTCTCCAAAACCAATCCAGACTAAACCAAAAACAAGTGCTGTTTCTGCTTCGTCGTCAGTGTCAGAATCGTCAAAAAGATCTGGTGGTGCTCCTGCATCTCCCAACGACTGTGCAAGTGCGTCAGAGTGCGTAGAAGAGCCTCCTTCTCCAGGAGCTGCTGAATTGATAGCAATAGGTAGTAACGATGAAATGTATGACTTTCCTCGGTCCCATCATTGTGCAAACACAGTCACCATTAGCGAGCCAGAAGGCAATAACACGAATTCGAAATTTGGGTCTCTTTCTCGGCATTGTTACAGCAATGCTGCACCAGGACAAGTGAATGGGGATATATTTCGATATGACTTCCAGCATTCTCAAAACAATACCAACATTTTAGTGACGAATGAATTGGAAGAACCAGTTTCTCCTCATTCAGAGGGTTCTGGTTCAATAACATCAACTAACAATGTCATCTACTCAAATCTGCCTAGTCCTCTTTCCATACAAAGTGCATCTGGTGTAATAGAAGGAAACAGTGGTCTACCAACACCTCCAGCAGTGAATCGGGGTCTAAAACCTGGAAGGAAGTTATCAGATTCTACTTCAGTGGTGTCCAGTGAACCATCTCCTGGTGGACCTTTTACATCTACATTGCCCCCAAGTGTGGATAGGAAACTAAAACCCCAGCGTAAATATCTTGAGGCACCGTCAGTAGACTTAGGTGAGTACTTTTGATGCAATTTTATTTATGTATGATTTAAGATTTTTAATAATACATAACATGGTGAATACCACACTCCTGATATGTGATGGCAGAACTTGACGTGTCAAGAAAGTTGATTTTATGTTAGAATGTCAGTGTATTCAGTCACTGACTAAGAACATTGGCAAAACCCAAATAAGGTTCTAAAACTCTTGCAAAAAGTAGGTTAATGTAATAAGATTCTGATATTTTCTTGACAGTGCAATTGTTTATCTCTTGCCAGAAGGAAACAGGACTTTGTGAAAAACCTTTAATGGGATTTACCACATTAGTATAAATAAAAATTATTTTGGTAAACCAGAACACTTTGACACATATCATGATTTTTAAAAGATCAGTTTCCGACACAGTACTAAGACTTATATTTATTGCCTCAAGATTTTAGTTCATTTATTTGTTTAATTTTTTATTCAAAATTATTTATTATTTATTTCAAATTATAGGAATTTTTCTAGAATAATAGAATCATTCTTCGTAACATAAAATTAGGAGAAATTTAGTCATTAAAATTGTAGGCTTGTATACATCAAGGGTCAGAAATGAATAGGTCTTGGCCACAGTATTACTATCCCTTCTCAATTTCATTGCTTTTGAACGCATTGCTGTCTATTATTCTGATGCATGACTCTACAAACTTCCGTGTTCCCATGTTATGAGTTACTTCCATTTGTCACTCCTATTTGTGTGTTTTGCGACAACTTGTCTCTGTATAAGTACTATCAAATAACATGAAGGTACACAAATATTGTCGCTTTTTGCAGTTTGCAGCCCTGTGTTACATTTCCTTTTAATAGAGTTCTTTATCTTTGTCAGTTTGATACAGTATTTTCATGCTGTCACGGAAAATATAGTAGTGTACTCAGTTTCTTAAATGATTTTTTGAGATTTGTTATGAGAGTAATCTATGGGCTGTATCAAGTTTGGACAAGCTTTCACATCAAAGATGATGATGATGATGATGATGATGATGATAATAAAAATAATAGTAACAAAAGTATATCAGAGATATATTATGATATAATTATTAGCAGAAACAATAAATTTTAATTGTTAAAGGAATGTGATCAGAAATCTTCAGACAGATTCCTATTGTGGAGAGAAAACAAGATGTTTTTTGTAAGGTTATTATAATGTGACCATTTACTATATTTCCCCGAAGTGTAAATTGTAGTCTGAGTACTTTAGCTTCAGAGCTTCTATTGTACCAAGGAGGATAAATAATTTCTCTCCCAAGGTGCATATGCTTTTTCTTTTTTTCATGATCATAATAATTTGAGAAAATGTATTTAGAAGATTAAGCTATGGAATTTCAAATTTGTGATTTGTGAATAGTGTATGTTACCAAGGAAAATGTCAGTAAACATTTACGTGTTTAATGAAAGCCATAATTGAACCTAAAAGCCTATCTGATTGTACTAATGAAGCGATTGAAAATTTAATGCCAAAAACAAAAATCAAAGAAAATATATGATGCAGCTTATAGAAAATATAAAGAAATATTAAATATAACTGAGAACATCATGCTGGCATATTTTGGTGAGGAAATGAAGTACAATTCCCGTGTGTTTCACATTGCGTTCTAATACATAAACGACCACACAAGTACTAATTTGTTTTCATTGTCGTAATCTAAACAAGGGAGCCAATATTAAATCACTAGGGACTAAATATTATCTCCTTAGGGAGCTATTGCTTCACGTTAGACCTCATTTGCTAACAATAAAATTTCTTTTTCTCCCTGTCATGGAAAATAGATTCTGTAGTAAATTCTAATGTTATTTTGTCCACCTGTGATTATGAAAACTAGATTCCGCTAATTTTGTATAACAGTCATAGTAAGTAATTTATAGGTTCTATTTTACTATTTATTTATTCTTATGTATATCTGCATTATAACAATTTTAACCAAACATTTCAGGTGGTCCAATACAATTATCATCCCCTCCTGCCTGCAGAGTGGGTACAGATGGCACTCGTAGCCTGCGCAAAACTCGTGCTGCACCCAGTCCTACTCCGCCTTCATCAGTGCCAGCTGTACTTTGGAATGGGCAGAAGCAACGCTCAGACAGAAATTCCAGTTCAGATGAAGATCATCGTATATCTCAAGACGACGAGCAGGTATGTAAAGTGAATGAGTGCTTCTGTAATATTTGCAAAACTCTAATGTAGACTTTTGATTTTTTTGTTTGACAAATTTAAATCTGTTTAATTATTTATCTCAAAGTGACCATATATTATATTAATTAACAAGGAACTATAATTTGTTTTTAAATTGCTCCTAGTTTTCAAGTTATGTAGTGAGATTTATTATCATGTCTATGATATAAAAAGTTATTTAGAAACTGTGATATCTTAATCATGTTTAAACACTAGTTGTTACTAAGAAAATTATTGTATTTATATCATCACAGGCAAAATAAATGGACTTAAATCTCTCTAAAATAAAATGAAATAAGACTTCATAATGAAAGGGTATTTGATGTGTTAAATTATTATTATTATTATTATTATTATTATTATTATTATTATTATTATTATTATTATTATTTTTTCTACAGATCTACTATTACCAGCAAGAGAATCGTTTTATACCAGCTGGCCCTGGCAAACGTTTACAAGAGATTCAATACCTAGACTTGGATTTGGATGCAGATGCCAGTACCTCACTAACAAGCGGTCAGATTCCAAAATCTCCTGAACGTGTGCCTACCTCTGGCACTGTTTACAAAACAGTGGACTTTGTCAAAACACAAGCCTTTAATAGAACACGGCAAAAACTTGAAGAGGAACGAAAGCTGGGACCAGAATTATGACAAGTGTTGAAATGGTACTGACCCAAAAGAAAGCAATAAATAGGACGTTAAACAGACACTACAAGTGCACACAATTGTGAAAACACACTTCAAGTCATTAAATGCCACTGTGACTTCGATCTTGCATTAAATATTCAGTATTTTATTCCTCAAGAAATACCAGCAAATTGCCCAAAGTGAAATTTGTTTGCTGCAGTTGTTTAAACTAATGAATAAGCTTATTTTTCAATTTCAGAGTTACTACTGAACAAATTATTCTGTAAATTCTTTATGGTACATTTTTTTGTGAAATACAAATGCAAGTGAATATTAGGAAGGAGAGAAAGAAAAGCAAATAGTACTTATTTTGTTATTTGTAATCAGAAATATTGTTTTACGAATATATTTCTGTAGAAATATTTTGTATTACTAAAGTAATATGAGAATTACTCTATCATAGAAACAAACAATACACTTGTCTTGCCTACCATTGTTACCTTTCATAGAAATACAAAACTAAATGTGTGCATTTACTATTAAACGCTGTATTGTAGTACCTACATTGTCATACATACTACCGAAAAGATAAGCTTATTCTCGCCATACTAGAAAATCATTGATTTTAGATACTTTGCTCCTGGTGGTAAAATATTGGGTTTAATGCATTTTCTGATAATCAATTCAGGTATGCTTTTGATAACTGGGTAGTGGTGCTATTGAGATAGATGAAAATTTATTTTATACTGAGAATTCAAATTTTTTGTTTTTGATACTCTAGTAACCGAGTGTCTGCATCAATGATTACTTCATAGTTGAGTTTCGTAAAATCTCATACCATCTTAAAAATTGACTGTTCCTTTAGTGTGTAATCCACAGATGCCTTGTCCATGAAAATATAGTTTTAATGCAAAGTAGTTTTTGTGTTTCAACCAGTATGCAGAGTTTGTAGTGCCTCATCAATTTTATTGTAGCTCAGAGGTTCTGCAATATTTTATTCCATCATAGTGCCATGAAGTGCCATTGTTGCTACATTCTTGATGTATACATGTTACATTTTGTAGTGTTAATTTACATTTACATAACTGTGCTATATTTTGTACAAATCAGTTTTATGTTGGTCAGTTTTTATTGCAATTGTTTACCTAACAAGATAAAGATTTTATTGTAAATGAACTGCAGTTTTTATTAATAAACATTCCAATTGTCACATCATTCCTGCTTATGAGTCAGAACACTAATTTCTCAAGAATTAATTTCTGTAAAGAATTAACTAATCATATACATGAATGAGATTCATGAACTCAACCAGTCATGTGTTAATGGCTGAATTAATTTCCTCATGAATGTTTCTAAGAATATCAATTTATTTGCCTCAACAAATGGTAACCATTAGATGAATTTTTCAATAATTTCAATGTTGGATCATCATCATAAGTAAACTCATTAATAAAAAGATGTGGGAGTCAAGTTTCCCCTGTAGTATTTGGGTTGCTGTGTAATTCAGGGATCATATATGGCCCATCAACTTTGTTTCATCTTTCGGGTAAGGATGAAGACATAACAGCTCTTGCCAAATGAGGATTAGTCAAATCGGAATGGATGTTTTTGCTTCCAATGAAGCTGAAGCAGCACTTCCTGGACAGTTAGGTTCCACAGAAGCCTGCACAATCATTTGATGAAGTAACCACTCCTGCTGTTCTCAAAGGAACACATAGCATGATTTTCATTAGTTTTTATGGTATTAAAATCAATAAAATATTTTTTCCCATGCAATAAGTCTGTTCCATATATCTAAAGGTATCAATCATCAATGCAAAGTTTCTCTTGAAAATAAAATGCAAACCTAGTGAATTTGCTATGCAATTTGGGTTTTTGTACTTCCTGAAAGTTGTTTTAAGGAATATGTTCCTTTTATTTACCAATTCAACTTCAAGAATCTGATTTTTGAGATTTTGAAATGCTTTTTTTCAAATTTTAATTTACAATTTACCAATGTTCAGAGAAAAACCCACAAACTACACTACAATCAAATGAAATAGTAATTAAAATTATTTGGGTATTTTGGATAAAGTAGTACACAATATTGCAATGAATGCCACATATAAATGGAAGAACATTATTGAAATGTTAATATCTACATTCAATTTTATGAGTTTCTGAAATATATACTGAAAACGTTACAAAAGTCAGCAAATACTAAGTCACTTTCAAAAAAATTGAATAACGGACTAAGACAAGAATAAGGAGAAAGTAAACCTATAGACTTGACAGATTCAATGAATTCAAAAAGTAATAAAAATGCTTTCAATGCTTGCAAATTCAATTTCAATAAATATTTTACTAGTAAATGAAGTGCTATTTAAGAAATTTTGGAAATTGAAATTTAAGTTTGAAGATGAAATGTAATGATACTACTAATAAATTCTTCCACTAAATGATGAAAATAGAAAGAAGGAAAAAGAAAATATGTCAATCCATCCTGGAAATCTGAATTAATAAAGAGAATGTATTTGTAACTTCAAGGTATAATCTTCACAAACACTAAATGATAATCAGTAGGGAATGAATTTTCATGTAAATACGTATTTTTATAGAAACAAGATACCTTTATTCAATATTTTATAGAGTTTACAAGACATCCTGAATTAATAAAAAAACATTTTTATTTTACTTGTTCTTACATATTTTTACAAACTTTACCTGAAACTATTTTGTTACATATTAATATATTCATGCCTATGCGTAGCTCAATTAAAAACTAACAAATAAATAGGTTATACAGATCATTGCCTTATCATGATGCTGTATTGGGGGTATGTTCTACTCCCCTCCCCTGTTCAGTACCCATCACAGACTACATGGTGCTACTATTCACTTGAGCACCAGTTGGACATAAACATTATCTATACAACAAATGTATTTTATATTTCTCTTATGTGCTGTGCAAACTAGTGTATGGTTGAGCAATCTTTCTGCCGCTCAGAATACACGTTAAGGTCTGATTGATGACCGGTGTTCCTAAAATGCTTGTTTAGAGCACTTTTAAACTCAGTAATAAATTTTTACTATACACATTTTCAATTTCTGTTTTTTGTTTTACATATTTTGAAAAAGTAAATGCATACATGAGCACATATTTTGCTTTTTTTACTACAATAAATTCTGTTCCTTACTTATTGCCAGTTTCAAAGATAAGGTTTCCACCATCATTCAGTTCTTGGTTGAATTCATATTTATTTTAATATATAGATTATTTTGTGTTTTTTCTAAATAGTGAGTCACCACATATTGTTTTATATTGTGTGGGACAATTTCTTTTTTTCTCGCAAATAGGCCAACTTGGACCATGGGTGAATGCACCCTGCATTTACCGGGGCTCAAAAATATTACTTCTCTGGCAGGTGCTTGTAATTTTTACCACGGGATCAGCATTTAGATGGGCCTAAATTTTATTACCCAGGGTTGTTAACCTTGGGGGTATGGAAGATGAAATGATGATGACAGTGAGAGGGTGTGACGACGACACCCACACTCAAGGTGGGGCTTCAACCCATGATCTTCTGGTCTCAGAACTCTACGGCATTACTGCCTTAGCAATCTCAGCCATCAGATGGACTTGAGTTCTACTATTTTATTATATTTTTTATTGTGATTGATTAGGGTTTTAGAGGGCGCTTCAATTACTAAGGTCACTGGCACCCATGTCAAAATATTTTTTTAATTGAATAGATTTAGTAAAAGTGTTGCAAATGGTACTCACTCGCTGATTAAAAAGCTTATACATAATTAAAAATGGAAGCTTAAATTCCGCATAAAATGTACAAGTAGATAAGGCAAAAGGAAAAGATAAACGAATAGTACCTAAAATTGATTTTAAAACAGAACTGACTGAAAAGGGGCCAAGAAACATAAAACATTATCCTGGTCTCTCGAATAACATTATATATTCCACTTTCTCTCAAAACAGAAAAATGTTTCGAGAGAAAGCCCTCACGTGCCAAGAAATAAAAAGTACATGCGAGTTTGAGAAATGGATTCTTGGTTCGACTTTGGCTGAGTAACTTTCTTGGGCTTTTTTAAAATTTTTCTTTATTTGGAGGGAATTATTATATTACCACTTAACAGAGGTGATATCTCTACAGGGAAGTCCACAGGAGACACCTGTCAACAGAAGTAAGCAAGTGAGGAAGTAGCAGGTGAAGTCTGGCAAATCATTGTTGCTCTTACAATCTTTGTCAGAGCACTAGAAAATGAACGCCCGAGATATTCAAGGTTCTTCGCCTGGTATCGGCGATTCGCCTCAGGAAAGGGCACTTTCTCCGCCACTCGGATCTTTTGAATCTCCCTCTTCCTCAGAAAGGTAGGGCACCTGTTAGAATAGCGCATGGTCTTCCGAATTAGCACAGCGAAATGGTGATGCACAGGGATCCGTCTCGGGCGTGGATTTGCCGCGCTTTGGGTCGCCGAGGCTCACCTCGGTTCGTCCAGCAAACATGGCTGGAACGGGTCTACTCACAAGGCACCAGCGTCAACGCGACAGTCGGGAACGCTTGCACATCCCCCTCAACTCCTAGGTCACCTATTCCCTTCGACACGGGGTCGCACGGCAAACAAATGGGTGGGCGTTCAGAATACACAGGCCAGTGAGGACGAATCAGAGGAAAATAATATAATAGGTGACACAAAATGAGAAGCAAGAACGTGAAAAAATGGATGAAGGAATATTTGAGAGATTTCTCTGCATCCCTTCGACAGGACGTGGACCGACGGGCTTCCATCCTTATGAAAGATATATGTTTAATAATATCGCGAACTTCCTTTTCCACTGCGCTGGTGGCCACACATGTGCTGGCTGCCCAGGTGTGTGGCAGCACCGCGTCACAGTTTGTGACCTGGTGGATACTATATTTAAATCGGGCAATTTTTGCTGTCAACACAACTGTGACATGACAACTTTCAACTTCATGGAAGAGAAATGATATACAATTATCTTTTTATGAATTCAAATCTAAATTTATGTGCATATCAAGATTGTCGTACAAGTGAGTAGAATTGTCTAAAGTTTCATGATTCTTTTTCTCGTCTGCATTTGAAAGTCCGGCGATATCTGGTTCAAGTCTCGCACAGCTATTGCGAAAGGGTTCCGATGTGTTTAAAGCTCGCAGCATTAAAGGCCATCGTGCTTAGGTTACACAACCCCCCGAAATTCGTAAATTACTCATTGTAAACAATATTATATCTCTTCGATTTAATGTCATTTAAAATAATCGAATTATTGCAGCAATATCGATGTGGACCGCTGGTACACCAATTTTTGTTCGTTCTGCGCACCACCATTTTGCGTCACGAAAATGCTAGAACTACCGCAGGACAGGGGGCGCACACGCGGCGGCGGCGGCGGCGGAAGCAGGAAACCTCCCTACGACACGAAAGACGCAAGCGGCGACTGGAGCAGCGATGTAGTGGGCGGGAAAGGGCTTTGCCGATCAGGAAGCCGAAAGCTTCGACTGCAGAAGTCTTGAGAGTAGAATGGTGCGAGGAAAAATGTTACTTCTCCAACATGTTCACTGCAATGGACGTAGAAAACTGCCTTACTCCCTTTTCGGGCCACGACGAGTTCTCCATCTCAAAGTAGATAGAAGAATTCGAGGGCATCAGTGCACTTCTGCACTGAAGCGAGTTGCAGAAATGGTAAGCGAATGCTTTGCGGATCGGGCATCACCTCGTGAACAGTTGAAGATTAGGGTGTGCCAAGAGTTGAAGGTGAACGTTAACAGCGCAGTAGATCGCAGCGAGCTCCAGGGGATGAGAAAACCCAGCGTCGAGCAGGCAATGCATCTCTGCCATACAAGCAATCATGTCGATCAGGGGTAGGTCGAGTGTTCTCGTCCAGTACATTGTGGAAGGAGTGCCAGACGAGGTCAATAGTGTTTTTTTTTTTGACGCTCTATCACAGAACTTAGGGGAAAATTCGAGGTATACGACCGGATACAAGTTGAAGAAAGGAGATCCAGGAGAGACGGCCGGTCCGTAGAAGGAAGGCAAAAGTAGTTTTACATGGGGTGTCATGAGTCTAACGACTGTAGCCACAGCGATAAGGGCTCTAAGTGTTTCAAGAGTGAGAAGTTTGGCATATTGTCACCCAATGCACCCACAGCGCAACCCGACCAACTACATTAGTAACTATGGGGTGCGCCAGAAGTGCACATGTCCGATGCATTTCAACCACGGTCGAAGGAGTACAATGTCGTACCCTCCTAGACTCAGGTAGGGATGTAAACCTCTTAAAGGCAGAGATTTGCCAAAATGGGCAACCGGCCCTTCCAGGGGACTGAAAATCTTCAAGGGGTTTGCTACAACCAGGACTTTGCGGTTTTGAAGACAGAATTAGAAGTGTTAGTGGCGCCATCAGAAGTGATGACCCAGACTTCATTTTGGGTGATGCTTTCCTAAGAGGGGTGGTGTGATGAGTCGGGAACGAGTCTAGCGCCTTAGGCTTGTATACAGGAGACAATTGGGGAAGAATTGGTCGGTCCCCCAGCCGGTTTCGCGGAGTTGCCTGGAAGACGAGCTGCTGGGCGCTCGCCCTTACCTGCGCGAGGTGGCTTCTCTAGAGGATAGTTATTCTTCCAGGGGCAGATATGAAGACCAGCGACCCTGATTGCTCTGCGCGATGAGATTCCGGTGAACATTCAGTCTCGCCGCCTAAAGAGACGGTCTGGTCAATCAAATCCGAGAAGAGCATTGTGAGGCCCAGCAGGAGCAATTACGCCAGCCCCGTGATAATTGTGAAGGATGGATCGCCTATAATCTGTCGGTTATAGAGCGGTTAGCAGAAAAGAGGCAAATTCCTCACGCCCCTCATTGATAACAAAATCGACGTCCTGGTGAACGATCAGGTATTGTCAGTGCTAGGCCTGAAGAGCGATTTTTTTCATGTACAACCTCCCTTCCCTTCTTTGCCCCTTTCTTCATGTATCAGTGACTGAAGCATCAAAGACGTTCACAGCATTTGTTGTGCCATGGCCAGTACGAATTCAACTACACACCGTCGGCTTGTGCAACAACCTCCCTTCATTTCAGCGCCCCTTTTTTCATGTACCAGTGGCTGAAGCATCCAACAAGTTCAGAGCATTCATTGTGCCGATGCCAGTACTAATCCAACTACACACCATTTGGCTTGGGCAACAACACCCCTTCCTTTCTGTGTCTTATCGATGTGGTATTCAGGCATCTCATGAGACGTAATGAAATTCAGATGTACGTAGATATAATTCCCTGAATTTATTGTATCCTTTCTTTTTTTATTTCCAATATCTTTTGGAATATCTGCTGACAAAAATAAAAATTTTCAAAACAAGCTTTATTGGCTAATGTTTTTTAACAATCTTTACTATATGTAGCACCTCAACCATTACTTTCATAGCAATTACATCATAGAAGTTGTAGAGAATTAAATTTGCCTTAAAATGAGTAGTTGTTTTCTACTTTGCCTTCAAATGAAAAAAAAGATAATTACAAAATTTTAAATCTTGGGATAGTTTTATTACATTTTTGCATGTCTTGCAGCACATTGCGATGCTAGATTTGTTTTTATGTGCATATTACAAAAACGTTTCTTTTGTAATTAACAATGTAAATAATGTTCTTAAATTCAATTATCATAGTCAATATGATAAAATTAATAAGAATAGAATGTTTAAACACACACAAGTACAAGAACAGTATGTATGTTTGCTTATGCACAAAAAGGTCTAAATAATACTTTAACATCAGAAACAACATGCTAACATTATTAACACACGCACACACACATGCATAAAAGTCAATCAACAACAATATTTTACATATTATTACAATTCAATATTTTTATATTTTTCTTCATTATCTCTTCTTATACCAACAAGGACTTAAAGATACATTTGGAAGTTTTTCTGCTTTTTTAACATCTGAAACTTTTTTGAAGTTCAAAAAGTAAAATAAGTCATTAGAAAGGTCCTTCTGTATTAAAGAAAACTTGTATTTCCCCATATCTTTAACGAATGTTTCTATGCTTGTAAAGCGACTTGCAACCTCTGCTATTTTTAGAGTGCCCCTGCAAAAAAAGAAATAAATTTTAATGAAGACAACAAAACAACTATTTACAAATTAACACTTCAAAGATCGGACGATCTTCCATTCTAGAGTGACTGAGTTGTCACTATGTTGTAAAAACATTATTTAATAAATTGCAAGAAATAAATATTTTAAATATGATAAGGCCATACTTACGACAATAATTAAAAATCAACAACCATAAACCTATTAGTTTCTTATCTCTCTCATCATCTGGAGAATGATTTCTCAAATATATAAACTTGAGTTATTTATCAAATAAACTTTAGAGAAACTACCAATATCAATTTAGAATACACAGAAATAGCAGGTTTCATCTCTCTCTTTAAGAATAATTGAAGAAATGACAATATCTTTATAATTAGTTTATGGAGATTTTGGTGAGTTTGCCCAATAGAAATTACTATATAGTAAATTCAAATTTTGTTTTAAATTTCCTCAGATGTCAAAAAACCCATTTCTCTACAACTATAATAAGAGATGATACTGCACAATGCTATCCGCAAGTAAAGTAATGTTGGTCACTTTTTAATATCCATTAAAAGTCTGTTGGTACGACAACTGCCCTGTTACAGTGAACAAAGTCCTCCACACATGGAAATAAACAAAGTATTGATTTCTGAGCAATTGATTTGTTTGCCTATTGTCATTTCCCTCTCAACAATATTTGAATTCTTTGATTAAAAATTTTAGTAATTTCTTGGACAAATTATTTGCATAAGCAGACATTACAACATGGAATCGAATTTCAGTTTTCATGTGTACAGATGCTAATTTTTCCATAAGCATTGTGCTTGAAGTAACTGATGTGCTGTCGGTATGATTAAATGTCTACGTTTGAGAAAACATTTTGCATAATGTATATTCAAATATTAAGTGTTTATAATTATTATTTCAATACTAAAAATCAATCAATCTCCTATCTGTATTTCAGCCATTAACATTATAATTTGCAATAGTAAGTTAAGTCGGACTACATTCTTAATAATGAAATAAGGCTGATTATCATCAGAACAAGTTTTGCATCAGCGAGCATTAATATTAAATAGAACTAGCGTGAAGCTTCCTACAGCATCAGTATGAGTGTGCAAATCAAACATTAGTGCACCATCATAGATAAATTTCCATTATTATTGAAAATGGTTAAGGGACAGTCAAAGACAGACATTGAATGCTTGGATGATACAGACCCTTTGAATTATTTCCAAGCATTTACATTAAATGAAGTGAAAAAATCAATTTTAAGTCTTCGAAACATTTAGGTGGTGAGCACCATCAAGACAAAACTTAGCAACTAGCAAATGGAAATATGAAGAAATGAAAAAAGGTATAAATTGCAACAAAAATATGTTTTCATAGTTTGTCAAATGAGAAAAAAATTGGTAAAATTATCTCTTCAACACTTCAAGTTATTCTTTCAATGTATTGATTTCACATGGCCATTTCCTGAATGAAAATTACTTACAAATACCATTAGAATATTTCAATTATCTTTTTAAAATTTATTTCTTAATTTTCCTCTTTTCACCAAGTATTGGAGTAATCTCAAATATTTGATCAACAATTTTTTGTTTTAAAATCTTTCTTTGGTTGTAAAATCTGCCTTAATTTCACACTAGTGTTGGAATTAAGGTCTGTTAGTGTTGTTCCAAAGTGGTGCAGGAGGTGAGCACATACATGAAAGTTTGAACCCTAAAATCAGAACGTCAGTAGGAATGTTTTGATGTGTCACAATCCCAAATTGGTTCAATTAAAAGATTTTCGGCTCTCCTTCCAACTTGTGACTTTGAAGTGGCACTATGTTTAAAACTAAGTATACCGATGGCCGGGATCTTCCACCTTTTGTTGGGGCATCCTCTCCTAGTCAGGCAGTCTCCAGGGTTTCCAAGCTACAAGTTATACTTATTACAAGTGTATGGTCTTTTTCATAGGTGCTGGAGCATTTGAAGTGAAACAATGTTACTTGTTCTCATTGTATTTCTGTATGTGAATATTGTACGAAGGATTCCACGACCCACATCTCAGTCAAATAACCTGGCTGAACTATTATAGGGTTCTGGCTAGTCTATAATCCCACCTCACCAGTTCACTTTCAATTTATTCACATACAAAGCCAATCTGATTTGCTAGACAGTCCATAGGCTTTTTGGTCCTCCAGTGTGATAAATGTGTAAACTGTTTGAGTTACTTTTGAGATAAACTTTTTTATGCCATGTTTGTGCTGTCTCCATTTTATTTCTCTTTTTAAGTGATTACTTTTAAAAAAAATAAGGTTAGCAAAAAAAAAAAAAAAAAGGATAACACAGTTTTTAAATAATGACAAGAGTAAAGAAATGAATGTAATTTAGAATACCATAGTAATAGTAATAATAATAATTATTATTATTATAATTATAACATTAATTCTTCCTTCATTATCGTCATTGTCATCATCATCATCATCATCATCATCATCATCATCATCATCATCATCATCATCATCAATATCATCATCATTCCATATCCCATCCCCCCAGGACTAGTAACCCTGGGGGGGGATATAAACTGGATTCAGCAAAAGAATGCTGATCCCCCCAAAAAGGAGTTATATACACTTGCTGTGGGGAAAAATAACGTAACTCAGCCTCGGAAAATGTAAATGTATGTCCGCATCGTTCCAGGTGGACAATTCGCAATGACAAAACAAAACAAAAATAAAAAACTTTGGAGATCTATTAAGAAGAAAAATAAATTATAAAGAGAAATAGTATCAGTAGTATTAAACAAATGGTACCAATAATCTTATTTTCTCTATCAACCTCTAAACATCATTGATGTTTCATCAGCCAGATTTGCAGACTTCAATGTCGAAAAGCTCAACAAAATGGTATAATAATATAGTACAAACAAAACTAGAAAACCTATGAAATGGTCATAAGATATAAATTAAAATTTATTTTCAAGAACGAAAATTCAAAAAATAAGTTATCAAACATCATCATCATCATATAACATGATTATGAATATTTAGAATGCTACAACAAGAGTTCAGAAGACAAAATCTCAGATGTATAGGGTATAGGTTATTAACGCAAATCTAAATCTTTTCTTTTTGTGTTTATTTCATTCTGTATTTTACATTTTGTACCTATATTATTAATTACTAGTGACCTGCAGCAGAAAAAATTCTGCTGTTCAAAACCACAACAAATAATTTTTTGAAAATTAGCACATACACACTGATCAAGAATAACAAATAACATACTCTCATAAAACACTGCAACAAACTAAATATTCTAATAAAAAATGTCTTCACGAATATTGCAATAACATAACACATAGTGCTAATACTACCATTACTACTTATTCTTATCCATTTATTTAGAGATGTGGGTGTTCACAGATGTTTCACAGTGTATTATTATACTTTTATTATGAACACATGTATGTAGAGCATTTCTTAAAATGAAAATAAAATTAATAAACTTAAGTTTTTATTTGCTGGTGATCAATTTGGACAGGCTTAATGTTCCAATACATTTGAACCTTCTGCAAATAACATTAATTTTCAAATTAAGGCATGAATAAAATTTCCATTGGAACAACTGAAACCAAGCAGTTATAGACTAAAAGCAGAGGAGACCATCCTTGGAAAATACAATGTAGAAAGCAAAGAACTGATGTAGGCAAGTTCTCCTTTGTGAATCGCACTATAGTAGATTGGAACAAACTACCTGCAGAAGCACTAGAGGCTCTTCCTTCTAATGTAGCCAAATTTAAAAATATGCTTCATTCCATCTAGATTAGCTCAAATAATACTGACTGAGACATTTATCTTTATTATTATTCCTTTTATTATTATTACTATTACTTCTATTATTATTATTATATTATTACTGACAAATTTATCATCATTATTAACACTGTCATTAGCTTTGGGGAAATTTTTAAGTCATTATTATTTCTTATATTGTTATTGTTATAATTATTATCGTCATGTCCCTTATACAGTGAAGTGAAATGAAGTGAAGTGAAGTGTAGTGTAGTGTAGTGAAGGGGAGTGCAGTGTAGTGAAGTGTTATGTAAACTAGAAGTGAATTTAGAGTTAGCTAGAAAGAAATTGAAACTATGATATCGACCCCTAATTCTAATAGTAAACCTAATTGTAAATGTTGAAAATGTTTTGTAATTCTAATTCTAATTGTTATCATGTTTGCCACCGAGCATTAGCTCAAAGCGAACTTTAATAAATCTATCTATCTATCAAGTAACTGACTATTCATTGTGATCAATACATAACCATGCTAGAATATTAATATACAATTCCCTTATTTGTGACAATGCATGTATAGAAAAAACATGATTTTAAATGTAATTATAAGATTTAAAATGTAACTATAGGTTTTCAAATAGTTTCATTAGCAACTTTTTGAAACCTAGTTTGTGCTCATCATCACACTGTAATGGTTTCATTTAAGGGAAAATTGAATGTCCTATCCTGGCAATGTTAAATGTTTTAGTCAATCTCAGAACCTATTTAGGTTAGGCATATGAAATATTTACAGATTACAGATAAGTCACGCAGATACACAACACTGAAATAACGGTTTTGAAAAATAATTTCTATTTTGGTAGATAAAAATACTTTCTGATAATACAATTCTTTTTACCATGTTTTCTAGAAAGTAAAGTTTCATGGAAGGGATAATACTAAAGTAATTAGAAAAAAATTGGTTCAGTAAATGTAGGAGACCTCTATTACCATATGAAAATTTCAGAATCCTACTACAAATGTAAACTGAGAAAAGTACAATTTAGTATAAAAATATCAACTTTTGGGAAAAGGGCTTTAAAGATGCAGCCCTTGGAACACACCCACTTGATAACTTGCTGCTTCAGAATAATAATTTTTCAATAATTACTTCCTTTTGAGACTTGTTTGTGTTGTTAGCTTCACAACATAAAATTTTCAATATACTTTCTTTAAAAAAAATTAGTAAGAACGATATCAACATATTTCAAATGCCAATTTAAAGAGAAAATAATGAAGATTTATGAAAAATAAAATTCCAAAAAATAATTTTTTGACCGCAAAATGATTCCATTTCCCTTTAAGATATTTAAATAAATTACATATTCATTCATGCTATTACATATATTCTAAATTTGAAGAAAGTACAAAATCAAAGCTCACTTTATTCTTCTGCATATAACTTTGTCATTGTTTCCATGACATGTTATGCAGGGAACATGACATGATACCATTTCCCCACGTTTAAATCATCATTACTTTAAATATACTTTGAAAATGTCTACAACAGTTCTGTGTGTTTATTTTAGAGTTTATTGTATATTTGTGTACATTGTTGCAGCACCAAGTAATAGCTGGACTTGGAATAAAGCTCAAAATTATCATTTTTTAAAAAGTTTTCTAATCCTTTGATTATGGACTAAGAAAAAATGATTGTTTTTAGCAGTTTAAAAGAAACCATTGACACAAAATCTTGTGTGATACTGGTGGATTGAGGATTACCCAGTCCTACATCAAACAGATTTCAGAATAAAAAATAAAAGTTTGCAGATTATGACAGATAAAAACAAAACATTTTTGCAATACACATTATGATCACGAATAACTCAGAAGTGATGTGTCCTATGCCTTTTAAACTTGGTTTGCGTGTCCTATGGGGACACAAATTTGTTAATGCAGGTGAATTCTGATAGAAGACGGGTTTTGGGAAATGGGTAGATAATAAATGAGGAAATGATGAGGAACAGTTTGGTGATGGTGAAGGATAGATGGGGGATAGCGGGGAAATGAAAAGAGACAGGTTGGTCCTGGATGGTTTAGTAAAAAGTGATGATTATACTTATGTGTTAAATACATATAATTTGTTGCAAATTGATCACTTATGAAGTATAATGTAATATTCCCAATGCTCCAAACCTAACAAAATAAAGAAAGAGTGGGGGAAAAAGTAATTATATATTGATTCTGCAATGCAATTTATTCTCAATATCTGTCCCTTTGAATACTGCGGGTCGAGTTGAAACCCTTGGGTACAGAAGTTGGCAGTACTGGCAGACAGTTGTGAACAACACCATATAGGAGATTCAGTGCAGCCTGTTAGACTGTCCCAAGAGTAAATAGTACACAATTCTACTATAATTGGCTAACAGGCAAAACTACAGTACAATAATTCACTCTGGATTAATAACATTTAAATATAAAAACAAATTACAGTTGAGAAAACTTGTGGCCTAAACATTAGGATTAACAAATAAACGAAAGAAATGAAAATTTGAAAATGGAGACACTGCCAACTTTTTGAAAAATCATTTGTAATTATAGATTACAAATAGCAAAAATTGGAGAAGGAAGAAGAAAAATATGCTGCATTCAATTTAAATAAGGTCTTAAGAAATATAACTAAACTTACCCATCTTTCAGAATGCGATTGGCCTCCAGCAAGTAACTGTTTAAATTTGTGCCCATCAGCGATAAGCAAAACACACATATATCCACACAACCAGATTCTAATGGTGTATGGGCCATGTCACACACCGTGACTTCATCTGATAAGGCCACTAAATCAAATGAATGGACTTTATTAGGAACAGACTTGGCTAATTTGGCATCACCACAGCCAAAGTCTGCTACTACAAGATTGGCAGGCCTGGAATGAAGAATTTTAAAAATTACAAAATTGTACTCATTTATAACTAAAAAAAACAGTATTTGGTTAAAAAATAATATGAGCAGAATACCAAATTATATTATTAATATTAACAACAGAAGCATAAAGAAAGAGGAGATAACATAAACATCTCTTCCATTTAGAGAAAAATTCAAGGAAAATACTATCATCATAATACAGCTAATACAGGGGTGACCATATTATTAATCTAAACATTTCTTTCTTGACGTAATGGATTAAAATTTGATTTGTGAAGCGCCTGGAAAAGTAATGTTTTTAAGCTTGTTGTCTGTTCTTGTTACTGGAAATATATAGTACCTAATTAATAGTAAAATGATGCCCAATCAATAACAAGAGGCCATTACAAGGTATTGGTCCCTCAAGTAAATGAGTAGTTTGGAGAAAATTCATGCATATTCATGCAAGACACCACAACAGGAGAGAAAGATGGAAAATGTATTTTATGATATTGAGGAGGTTGTGCTGCAAATAGCCCTGACATGAATTCTACAGATAATTTTAGTTACAAAATCTGAAGGAATGGAAGACCATAAGAAACTAGCTCACAGAACATATCATTCACATCTGGCAAAGTGACACTGAAATTGAAAGAAGAATGAAAAATTGATTTTCGGCATGCTTCACAGAATAAATCTACTAATTATGAATTAGAGCATGTTTCTAAAACATTAGAAAAATGTACACTCAGTATATTGTCTCGTTGGGTGCAAAAACTTTTAGTCTCATTTAATAATTATGGTCTAACAATTTGACCTCTTCTCTATGTCTATAAATCATATTCAATTTATAATCCATTTTCTTATTCATATACATATAAATATACAGAGTAATCTATGTAGCATAAGAGAGAGTTATGTATCGCTTGCAAAAAAAACAAACAACAAAACACATCAATTCGATTTTTACAGAAAAACATGTTTCAGGGTACCCTGGTACTGAAAAAGTGTCTGTGAACTGTTCACAAGATTTTCACCAAATTTGATACCCCAAGATCGTTCTGTCCCCACTCGAGGCCCTCCAGATTTGACACTAATCTTTTGTATTTTGGAGGTACTTCCCATGAAGCATCTGGGAGATTTTCAAACATTTCTTGAAAGTTGCTCCAAATTTTTTTATTAAATTTTTGGTTATAAAGGGCTGAAGGACACTTGTAATGATGACACGGGTCCAGTTTTCACGTCCAACTCTGAATTTTACAAAATTGTAACACTTTCAAATTTTTTGGACCCTCTTGTACAACTATATTATTAAAATTGTAGATTTTTCTTATCATGAGTAATTTCACTAGTGGTTTGAAACTCATCAATAAGTTTGCAAGTCGCATAGCAATGAGCAGAGTTATCTGAGAAGTTTCGAACCACGAGTGGAATTTGGTAAGACTATTTCGTGAATAAGTCATAAATTGATTAAATACTAAGATCATAATGTTAAAAATAGCAAACATATTTCTTGGTGGGTTGTTTCAGATGCTATGTTGATTACTCTAGTTTCTGATGTGGAAGGAATATCTAATTATTTATTTTCCAAAAGAGTTGAATGTCATATGCAGTACGATAGCGAAAAGTACACATGTGAACTTTTCAAGTTTAGATGCGCGTGATTGGTATAAAACTGATCTTATTATAAAATGCAATTGGCTGGATTAAAATAATAACTAATAAGTGGAATAATCAACGAAATCTCTTCTTCATAATTAGAACTTCAATTAATGTCAAGTACATTTTTTGGAAACATTAATATATTTCATACAATTTCGTTTGAAATATGCACAATTTTTAAAATTGGATTTACTCCAAAATAGATCCAAATTTTTCTTTAGTACATTTTACACTTTTTTGTACTTTTAGTACAAATAAAGTTAAATGCTCTGCATTACATCACAAACACCATTTTGATGTAACCTTTTTATTTTTTTTTTTTAAATATACCAACATACTTTTTTGAAATGACTCTCATATTGTTAATACTTGTATGCAAATGTTTTTCATAATTTATTGCATTTGGGGGTTTAAGTGCTTCAAGTGATTTCTTATAAGATAAAAGATATGGGTGTTGAAATGACCTTTGAAGTAGCAGGAACAATTATAATCACAAGAACAATGACAGCAAGTCATTAGTGTCTACAGAGCCCCTAATTCTAATGTAAGATACTTTCTGCTTCAATTTGAAGAGCTGCTATCTAATCTCCTAAGAAACCACAATATTAGGCTTATTATTCTGGAAGATCTATATATTAACGCTGACCATAAGGAACTAAATGATATCCTAAAAAAGTTTGAAACTCCATGATACAGCATTAAGATCAACACATGTAATGATCCATTCCAGCTCAACCATAGACCACATCATTACAAATATTGAAATAATTAATTGTTCCCTTAATTTTGAACAAATGATACGAATGAAAGTAACACAGTTACTCAATGATTGTCTCTTTACATTTCCTAAAGAAATATTAGTTCTTAAAAATTATAGGAAACGTGTATGACTGTATGTCCATACAATGCATAGGTAAGACATGAAGAAATACTAAGAATGAATATTATCATGAAATATACAAAAAGTATAAAAAATTTTAAGGGCTTGAATTGAGTAACTATAAAGCAAATCAATTAAATACCAAATAAATACATCAAAACACCACACTAAAACATTATGGAACAATTAATAATGTAAAAACTCAGCCCCACCAAACATTTCACCTTCTACATGAAGGTTTTATCCTTGATAATCATTCTTGTATTTGTAAGTCCTTTAATAATCACTCCCTCAACTCAAAACCTCATGTTGCAGGTAACAATAGTACTAACAACCCTTTCCTTCTACTAGAATTCTGTTTATTCAATACACTAATGCTAGTGAAGTTACTCACTAGATAAGTTCTTTCAAAATTAATTACTCATCAGGATTAGATGAAATACATTCTATCATTCTTAAAAAAATGTAAGCCTGCTGTACTTAATATTTTAGTTTAATAAATTAATTTCTATCTGCATTCACATTTCCAGACTCCCTAAAATCATTTGAATGAATTAAAATTCAATGATGGTCAAGTTGAGCAGGGTGGGAACAAAACCAAAAAGCTAGCTCAGATTCAAGAAAATGGGAAACTAACTAGTACAAGAAAGTCTGTGCCAATCTACTCCAACACACATTAAAACTGCAGAAGTTATAGAAGCCTGCTAGTATTAGAAAAACATAAGTGAGGAGCCACAAGGCAGACAAATCTCAATCGCTCATTCCCTGAAATATTTTATCGATAAAATTCTGCATGTGCGTTGCACAAGAAACCTCAGTGAGAAGTTTCTTGTTCAGAGATAAAGTGCATTGCTTTACCTGCTGGGCTACATGTCTTCCTTGACTGTGAGCGTTTCAGTACAGTACTTCACTTCAATGTTCTGAGAGTAGTTTTGTTTCATTTCAACTTTTAAAAATAATTTAGGTTTTGAGTTATTCTGGGAACAGATTTTTATGGCATTTAAAGTTTTCACTAAGAAATACTGTATCTATTTGAGTGTCACCACTACAATTAACTCCTGTTTTAGTGCTGCTTTCTACCCAAGTGCTCCACCATAGCTAGTAGATAATATGCAATACAGTTGAATTTATAGAGTGAAATAATTTATAAAAAAGTCCTATTGTCGTGCAATACAATGTACTGAGAGAGATGGTTCACGGCATCAACTAATGACACTAAAGAGCCTCTGGCTGGAAGGTCCTAGGTTTGAGTCCTGGCAGTGGCAGGATTTTCTACACTGCTAGCTAGCTATTAATAGTTAGATAGGTGGGTCAAGTTAAGTCGCCATCTGGAGGAGAAATCTTGCAGCCAGCTGCTCTTATCGGTAGTTTTCTGTGGTTTCTCTGATCAATACCAGGTGAATGCTGGAAAAGTACCCTAATAAACAGGCCATGGACCACATACAATCTTTCCTTCCCCTTCCTTGTCCTTTTATCACCCCCTTAAAACCACTACACTAACACTCATGCTGGGAGACCAGCTGGAAGCTTAAAGAGCTTGTCCTGGCTAGTGCACCGCTTCACTGGTGGGAGAAACCTGGTTGAGGAAATACCCACTAGCCAACAGGTAGGTTGGCACCAATCTCACCACCCGGTGGAGACAGATCCTCTCTGGAGGAGAAAATATGCACTACACTTATGCAACTAATGACGTTAGCGGTCGATGTGCCCGGAATCACTAATAAATTACTCAATCAAATAATGTGACTTTCAATTCAATCTACTTCTTCAGGAGCGATGAAATTTAATATTTACTAGAAAAAAGTATTTCCTTACTTCCGCTGTATAGCTTTAATGATTTTTTCCACTGGATTTTCAGGCCATTGCTCTACTTGTTGTTGGAATCCTTCGTGGTAAACTTTAAACAAATTAGGATCCTGTTTGAACATTTCTTCTGCATTTTTGCTGTCTGATGTATACAGTTGTTCATTAATATACCTGAAAATTTAAAAGTTAAATAAATGGGACAGAAAGACAAAACAAAGATTGGCAATGATACTAGAATTAAAAATCCATAACTTTCTTGGGTGTTTTTCAAACAAGGTATTACATTCAATCAAACCAAATAAATATAAATGATTTCAACACAAATGTCTCAAATAAGATTCTACTCAATTAGCTTCAGTAAATGAAAATCTACTCCAAAATTTACAGCCGGTAAGCTTTCTGACATCCAATGTTACTTTCAGTAAACTTGAATTACTTGTATCAACCATTTGTCTAGCTAAACTTCGAAGATACAAGTTTGATATCAAACCAAGTGTAGGCACTGATTTATAATACCAACCTAGCTAATTCAATTTGCAAACTGTAATAAAAATATGACTAAATGAATATTGAAATAAATATCTTGGCAAATATATATTTTGGCACAAATACGAAAATTTACATGCATTTATACAAATATAACAAACCAATTTTTCTATTAATTTTACAATCCACTTTTGATGCTACTGAAACTATACAAATACAGAAATAAAAATATATTTTACCGAAATCGAGATGATTTTAACTGCATCAGCATTCTCTCTCGAAGAGAGAGTGATGAATCAAAAAATTTGTTTTTCAATTGAAAAGGAGATTTCATTTCTCCATTTTCATTATTTGAAGTATTATTTACAACTTTATTTGCCTGCTTATTGAATTTCTTGTGGTTAAGAAATTCTTTTTTGTTTATCACTTGCTTTTCTGAAGATGTGTGCAATTCTTGTTTGGAACCATCATTACCAAATTTTTTCTTTTTTACTGATGGGCCATTATTGTGAATGTCTGAGAGATGATCTGAATTCCTCTTTCTATTTTTCACTTTTGAGTTTTGTTGATGAAATGAAACATCATCAGAATGATTCTGGGGTTGAAAATTACCCTTTTGGTTTTTTCTATCTTTGGATCTTTTTTTTAAAGATTTAAAATCATTTATCTTCGTCTTTTGCTCTTTCTGGTTTTTACTAATTTGCAACTCTCTTTTCTTGTGGTTCTTTTGGCTAGAGAAACTTTCTTCAGATCTGATAAAATCACTCTTACCATGTTTAAAATTCTTCAACTTTTGTTTTTTACCAAATGGCTTTTTATCAAACTTCTTATTACTTTCTTTATGATTTTGGAAATGTCTAACATTTACATTTTCTGCAACTTCCTTTCCCTTTTTAAAACCTTTCCGAGCCAAAGAGTTATTTTGTTTATTTTTCAATTGTACTTGTCTGCTAGCCTTTTTTAATGTCAGCTGTTTACCAGAGCCAGGTTGTCTGCCAACTGTATCACAACTGGCATTTGATTTCTTGTGTTTCCTCTTGCTTTGAGGCACTTTCTGACCCTGGAATTAATTCATAAAAAATATTACTTATAAGAATAAAATATCAATTTGAAGTTCAATCTTATAAATGATCTATCAGGCAAAACTTAACATCATCTAACCGAATACGTGTTCTTACGAAACACATAACTAATAACTATTAGCTTTTCTGAGGTTATGTTTCATTACTCAAGTACATATCATACCCTGGAGAAATTGTCGCACAAAGTATTCGCCTTTCTGTCAACATCCCATGACGGAGCAGTAAACTTACTCATTCTAAAAACAATCTAATATCGAAATTATACAAAAACTTTTGATACGTTCTTCATACACACTACTACACCATGCATCCCACATGGATCCTATGCAACACACACGCCAACGCCATCTGGGGAATATCTAGGGAACTGCAGCATATTCTCCGATTTATGTAGAGTGACATCTGAAGTTTGAAAAGCTGTTACAGTCACCCAATCGAGAGCTTTAATGCCAAACATAACGAAGCTCCTGATTATATTACTTCCCCGGGTGTTTACAGGTCGGAAGTCACTCTAGTTTAATTTGAGTGTATGTGGTATTGCTCCGATCTTTCAAAAAACTGTTCTGACCACCTGTGGAAGAAAAATAATCAAAAGTGGAAAGAGATTATTTCCATCTGTCTAAATCATTCTGGCTTAAACCACCGCATGAAAGGCGATGGTTTAGTGAAAATCTACATCACTGGCTTTCGATTGTGTTAGTAGTAACACCTGTCACTGGGTTCACAAAATTAAGCGAAAGATTCACAGTCATGTGAATAAAAATGTTGGGTTAGACCTTGGTATCCACTCCACATATCGTAGATAACAGTTTTTCGAGGTTGCACTGGTTGTTGAATCATGGACAACAACGTATTAGAATCCCTTCGATTTCCAGGTGAAATCTGGAATCTCGCTTCTTTGAATCGCGATCAATGATGTCAAGCACCCGTTTGAGTTCCAGGATCCCTTCCCGTCATTTTAACTATAAATAGTTGAATGATGAGTAAAAGTTTAACATAAATAAATAAAATAAATTTTAAAAATCGCAAGATTAGCAATATTTGAAAAATAGTCATTTTCGTTCCTGAGTTGTAGGAAATTTATTTGCATCGATACACGAATTGCAAGTTTTTCCGCATTGCTAACAAAATAGCAATTCGTCCTTACCTCTACTCTTACCATTACAAGCAATAGGAGAGTTCAACAAAACGTGTGCATAGTGAAGCTACATTTACGTCCAGAAGCAAAACAAGGGGCCATCCCAGCATTAGCTCAATGGATCAGGGAAATTGGACAAAAACCTGATCGATATGGGGGTCATTGACCCGAAAGCTGAAGTACATTATTTGTTACAAACATATTAAGTCTTTAAAATAAAATTATACAATACAAATGTAAACTAAATCATTACATATCACTGTTTTGTTAAAATAAACATTATTTTTCTTTTTGATAATCAGTATAGTCTCTAATTGTATAGAAACAGTTATGCAGCAGAAAATATTTTACTTTTAACTTAAATTTGTGAACAAACTTTAATTGTTTAATGTCATTTGGCAGTGCGTTGTAATGCAATGTGGATTTCTGGTAGTGAGCTGTTGATACTGACACTTGATGAACGTGATTTTTACGACGTGTGTTGTAATTATAAATATCAGTATTGCATGAAAATATGTTCCCGCCGTTAAGTCTCTTTTAACAAATATTACAGATTTGTAAATATATAGGCAATGCAGTGGTAAGATTCCAAGATCAATGAAGAGAGGCTTGCAAGGGTAACGCGGATGGCATTTTTTCATTATTCGAATAATTTTCATTTGCAATATAAAGGCCTGAGTACTATATGATGAGTTTCCCCAGAATTGTATACCATATCTCAGGCGGGAATGTACATTTGCAAAATACACGCAACGAGCTGCATGAAGGCTGACAGAATTTGATAGAATTCTGAATGCATAACATAATGAAGTTAATTTAGTGTTTAATTTTGTTTCACTCAATTTCTTTGGCAGAGTTAGGTCCGCCAATTCTCGATGCTTACAAATATCTTCTGCCCCTAGCATCCACGTACATCACGCAGAAATGATTGCCACTCCGCAACAGTCTTGCGCGACAATCTTTTCTCTTCGTCGAAACACTAGATCGCAGTACCCTCGTAGGAATATTCATATGTGAAGCAATACATTATTCGAAAAGTTTGCCTCACAGTTAATTTCACATGTGCAAAAATCGTACTTCTTATTGCCGCAATTTTTTCAACATTGGATGATTTTTTTGGTTCGAGAAGTCACCAAATCCCTTTCATCTGTTTCCAATAGCGGTTAATAATACCTCACAATCCGGACATGGGATTTGTGTGGGAGCGAGTCGAGGTTCACGACACTACTGCACACTGGCTGGTTCATTTCCGATAATATTTAATAAACTTATCCAGTTCCATTTACTTATTCAGCCTTATTTACATTGGCCTCTTTGAGCTTGCTTTAGTTAACATCAATTCTTTTTATTTTAATAAAAAGTTCTATATTTGTCTTATTTAGACTTCTTTTTACTTTCTCTCTCTTGAAAAAGTAACTACCTAAGAAGGGAGTGTTTTGTAATGCTGTGCGAACAAACGGCAAATTGTCAGCAGCAAAACTCTTATTACAGGGCCCTGGGAACGAAGCAGAGGATAAAACCTGTTGCTAAATTTAGAAACAAAATCCTCCAACACGTGGTGTAGAGATCCCTGTTTTGTGGGTCCTTCATACAGAGAAGTCTATTGACGGCAAAACGTCCGTCTGTGAACAACGCTAGCAGCTAAACCGTTCAGCCAATTTTCTCCAAAATTGATATTCCGTAAACGATCTGGCTGATGTCTTGGCCCCTTGAATTGGAAATTGATATATTAATTTTGAGCGGGTACTTTACATGAAACCCCTGAGACATTTTCAAAATGTTTAAAAAAGTGGCAGCGTTGATTTTGACTAATTTTTTTGGGTGATAGTGTGGAGGAAGTTTAAGAGAACGGCGCTGGTCTCATGTTGGGTAAAAACACTAATTTTTCAAAAAATTAAAAAATTCAAAATTTTCTTCGGCGTCTTCCTACAACTAAAATATTAAAGATAGATTTTTTTCCTCAGTAAAATATGTTCCTTATAGATATATTTTAAAATTAGGTCATGTAGAAGTTTTCGAAAATATAAGTATTTTGCGCCTTATTTGCGTGAAATATAGCCCATTTGTAATTTGTGTTTAAACAATTTTTTTCTCAAAAACGATTGCATCGTTTTCGATGAATTGTGTTGGTGGATAATTTGAAGGACATTTAAGAGAATGATGTAGGTCTCTTGTTGGTGAAAACCTCTGACTTTTCGAAAATTGAAAAAAAAAAATCATAATTTTTTCGGTGTCTTTCTACAACTTACCTTTTCCCTTTTTGAAATGTGTTTACCAATAACAAATATTTAAATAAGGTCATGTTCAATTTTCCAAAACCATTAGTACATTTTGTAAAATTTTGTGTCAAACATAGGCAATTTTTATTTTCTTTAAACTTTTTTTAATCTTCACGTTTTTTATTCACTTGGGAAATTACCATAAAGGACGCTTAAGAGAATGGTGCAGATCTCATGTTCATTAAAATGCGCATTTTTTCGAAGATTTAAATAAAAGTAAAAAATGTCGTCTTCCTACAACTACAATTGTGAAGTTACAATTTTTTTCTTAGTGAAATTTGTTCATAAAAAGTAGATTTTACTGCGGTTCGTGAACGATTCCACGCAGTTGCTTCATAAGTCAGAATTTGTATATTATTTAATATCGCTTTGTTTGTTTCTTGTATTCGATCTTTTGTTACACATTTGCGCATTAATCTTTGAGAAATTATTTAAAACTTATTTAAAATACATGAAAATTGCTAGCTTTCAGGGAATAACAACAATTCAGGGAAAGCAATGATGGTATTGCGCGTCGCAATAGAGAATTCCTGTGAATTACGTCTCATTGTTGAGACATGATTTAGCTGTATGAAACGGATTTATAATTGCCAAATTTGAGTAGGTATTTGCTTGGAAATACTTAGTTTTCGCTCAAAATGCTCTACTATTTCTCAGGAGCAGACGCTGGAACATCATGCACTAAAAAAGTTAAAATTATGCTTCCAATATGCACTTAAAGTAGCCAATTCACGCCCTCAAAACTCAGAATGTGTTAAACACAATATAGTGAAAAATAGATACCATTTATTTATATTATTTTTTATTTTACACTGTAGTATAAAACGCTTATAATAAAAATATATTTTCAAACATTATAATAAAAAGAGTTGTTAAGCCACGCTTAACGAGTTTTAAGTCACGTTGAAAATGTCTCACTTTAGCCTACTTCTACGCAAAAACTTGGAATATATGCTTTTAAATATGCCACATAAATAAAAATAAGCAGTTAATGCAAAATAAAAATGGGCTACTTTTTTAGTTTTGGTAGTAGGTAAAGTTATATACGTTTCCTTTCGATATGCGCAATCAGTAAAAATATGTAATTGCGGTCTAGAAATGAGTAAATGGTTTTTATTTTATTTAATAGGTAATTATTACAGACAAAATTAGCTAACTTGATCCTATGTGGCTAGGCCGAAGGCCTTTAAGCCATTACAATACCTACATCCTTTCGCGTTCTAATCTTTCGAATTCTGGTATTCACCCCAAATGGTCTCTCCATCGCATCGAAGCCGCGGAAAAGAGACCATAAGGTACGGCTCAGGAAAAAAACCCTGAAGGGGGAAAAACCTGCCGTCAGAAGCCGAGTACATTCTAATCTATCCGACGTTTATTTTAGCTATATTATTTTCTGGCGCGGGCGTCCCGTCGTCTCCTTCCAGTGCTTGGCCTCCTCAGCACCTGAAATCAAACAGCGCCACAGAAGATCGTCCGCACCAACGCCTCTGCCCTTATATTTTCGATCCCCCCCTTACCTTCCCCCCCTAATGTGCTTATTACTATGCCAGTTTTATTTTATTATATTAACATTTTACTTACCAATTAACTATGACTTATGACTTATTTCTTAACTGTTTACTTACTTAGCATAAAATTACTGATTAACTTACATATTGTTAGCTTATTGACTTATTTATTTCTCTCCAGTCTAGGCTCCGCTCAAGCTAACCGGTGCTGTTTTCCCACTCCCTAATTTCAGTTTCCCTAATGGTCCGAACCTTTCCTAAAAATGTTCCTAATTCTTCCATGAATTTAGACCTTTTATCACCTAAAATGTTTTGGGCGAGCGTTACGTTCCTGTTTAGAAAGTAGTAATTTCCCATTCCCATCCATTTTTTTCTCCATGTTTCGGTTGCACAGCAAATTAAGAGTATGTGGATCCAGTCTTCCCTATCACCGCAAAGCACACAGATGCCATTACCACTTGCGTCCTTTAGTCTACGTTGCATCCATCCCCCAACCCTGAACCAAGCGTATCCCCCTCTTGCGTCCTTTCCGAGAGTATGAACGTAACCTTCGCAACCCCATAACGGACTCGCATGAATTTGAGCTACTAGCGAGCGTTTTTCAGCCGTTGCTGCCCAGATCTCTTGCCTTTTAATATCCGCAAGTCTATTGGAAATCAGCCGTTCTATTTCACGGGTTCCCCTATCTCCCACCATATCCGGAGAGACGTCTCCCAACCCTGCGCGGTCAAGTAGCTGTTTAACTTTGTACGCCCAGTAAATGGTGCTACAATGAGACTATATGTGAAAGTATGAGCCAGTACTTCCGTTTGCGATGAATTTTGCAGCAGTTTTTTTTATAAATTACTCCTCAGTATGCACGATGAGGTATGTTATTTACCATTTAATATCATTTGATTCCTAAAACAAATACTGCGTACCGAATAAAAGAAAAGCGTTTAGCTTCTTCAAAAACTTAAAGAAAACTATACCCGCGAAAGCCTTTTCATAAGAGCCTGTACTAATTTAAACTTCTTTTATTAAAAAATTAGTCCGCTAAGGGCCAAATTGTTTTTACTGTCTTGAAGAACAAAGGTTTTGCTTTCATTTGAAATATTTTTTGGTGGTACTTCACCGTAGTCGATCTAACGAACATATTACCTTAAAGTTTTATTTTTCTGTGCTTCATTTCAGATATATATATATATATATATATATATATATATATATATATATATATATATATAAGCTGTTTCCCATAACTTGAGAAAGTATGTGATGTTGTAGCACCACTAGTTTCTTTTGGTTTCATTCACAGACACATTCACTCCTGCTCTATATATCCAAGCATATTCACTCACTCATGCATGCTTCACTACATTGCAGTTCACTTATCGCCACGGCGTCGTCTTGACTCAAGCGTCCGCGTCCGTCTTCGGGTCCGGCGGGTGGCATCACCAAGATCGAGACCTCAATATAGCAACAGTTCAAGAAAAGATACAAGAATTTAGCTCAAATATCACCACCGTCTTTAAATGTATTCCAATCATCTGGCTCTAAGCCACTGATCTCTATATATACTTCTGGAAAGGCCTTAGCCTATCGAAAAGTGAAGCCTATTTCAGCGCCGCGGCGGCCATCAGTTTAATAATTAACTCTAACATTTTTATATATTCTTAATCTTCGCAACCCTTAACAATGTAATAATATTTTAATCATCTTTTTATTATAATTGGAAAAGGATTACAAGAATATTAGCAATTTTTTTCTTATTTCTTTTGTTATCGTTATTAATATTTATAGTATTTACTTATTGCTTCAAATTTGAAGATGTTAAATATTCGTTGGAAAAAAAAAACAAAAAAAAAAAAAACGAGCGGCGATCGGCTTCCTCGCAGTAGCTGCTCCCACGCGTCGCAGAGCTCAGAGAGCTTGTGCGGGGGCAGTGCGCAGAAGGTGAAGGCGACGTGCTGTGGGCCCTTTCTTCTGTGGAAGGTCCAATGCACGCCGCTGTTCGCAGCTACGCCGGTCTCGCACAGAATGCGCGGACAGTGCCGTGTTAACGCACGGGCCCAAGGGCCCTCGATAGTTTTAAAAACATTTTATACTAAATTTGTCAAAAAATAAAATTTATAAAACGTATAAAAAGTGATGTATTATTAAATTTCTATACGCAAAATAATGACATATATTGAAAAAACAACAATAACTAAATTCATTAATTGAAAACTTCATCAAAAACAATTAATACTGACTTTGTAATGCTAATAAAGAAAATTATAACAGTAAATATACATCTGTGGGCAAGAACTAATTTAAATAATGACAAGAAAAATAGTGTCTGAAGTCTCTTTTAAATAGAAAAATTTTCAGAATCACGACAGTTATAAATTAATAAAATAAGCAGTATAGTTGGCTTATTAATTTCAACAAAAATTACTATGAAATAACTAATAAAATGTAAAAATTATCCACTTACCAACACGTATAATCGTTAATATTCATTCATTAATTCATTTTTACAATAAGTTTTGTTTTCACTAATTTCTAAGAAATTGTTCTTGCACAGCTTACAGTATACATGCAAATTAATATTGCATGTATTACAAATTCTTTCAATCGTGTATTAATTTTAAACTTCGTACAAAATCAAAACGTTTAACTCAATTGAGGTTATTTTTCACACCATTTACTTTTGATGGTCTTAGCGATTGTTGAAATTCTTGAAACGGCTGCGATTATTTGGATTTACTGCGCATCTGCCGGATTAAGTCAATTTATATAGTTCTTCCATAATGAATGCATCGATCTTGTAAACAAAAGAATGCTTAACCATTATCACGTCACAGTACACATGAATTGAAACTCGAATGGTGCGCTGCAGTACTGATGCAAACTGTCAGAAAACAGTTCAAGAAAGTTAATGAAAAAATTGGTGCCTTTGAAGCTCGACTGGATTTTATGATGTTACACATTGGCTACTAAAAGTTAAGTGATTGTGGGAAGTTATACGTCACGGAGTTACAAAATTCATTTCTGCACAGTGTTTTCATTATGTGAAGAATTAATACATCAACGTGTATCAAATGGAAAATAGAGTTGAAATTATGTCCGAAAGTAGCTTTTACGATTCTCTAGAGGAAGAAAATTTCGAAGAATCACATATTCCGCAAAAGGACAACGATGAGCTTCAAATTCAGGCCAATAGTTCTGAAACCAACTGTAAAGAAAATACTTTCCAATTTAAACCAAACATTGAATTAAAAAATATTACAAACTTCCCATCATACTCAACACCTGCCAATGTAACTACAGTTTGTAGCAGTGTTTCGAGGAGACATAAACGTAAACAAACTTCGAGAATACCCATTCTCTTGCGGAGGTCTGTATTTACAGCACGCTCTCTACTATCTACAGAGTATGACAAAAACCGTCGTATCAACGAGTGGTTGAAAGATGTAGAAAATGAACGCTCCAAACGTAGTGAGGAAACCAGGAGTCTTCGAACCACTGTGGATGACTTACATGATTGCGTGAGAAACATGAAAATTGGAAATACTTGTGGTGATACAGGAATAGAAGCTAGTCGAACGTACTTATCTCTACACTCTCAGAAATCAGGGTATTCTCATCATCTAAGGCCACGGCGTATGAACATTTCTACTTGGGTACCTCCGGAAAAACCGAAAATATCATATCTCGGCCAATACCGCCAAAATAAATTCGGTTCTCTGAAAGCCAATGGAACCATGTCTCTGACAACTATTGTAGATGAAAGTGAAAAAGAAGTAAAAGTAAATCGGCTAGAAAAAACAAACAAGATTTTAGAAGAATTTCGAAATGAAGAGAAGGAGAATACCGAAAAAAACCTTGACACTTTAGAAAGTAGTACGTGCTATATTATTACAAATTCGGAAACCATTGGTTCAATGTTGTTTGAAGAGTCATCAGTCAGTCCAACCAATCTTGTCGGACCAAATCCATCCGCTGTTACAAAAGAGTCGAAGAAAGGAAAAAACTACGTGCCTTACAGCATTGCAGATTATCGACGCTTACCGGTTCCGAGATTGGGAACTCTGGGTCCAGACCTAGAAGCTTGTCGTGATAAGGTGAGTTGCACATACACAACGAGTGTTATTTCAGTGTTTTGTAATAAATTCGACAGGTCCCAGGCTGTTTGATCTCTGACTAATGTCTCGCGTGAACGGTTCACCGAGATAATACAAGAGTTGTTACTTTACTAGAATCTGTGTTCAGTAATGGTAAAAAGTGAGAAGACGGCCAATTCTTGGCTCAGTAGACGTCCAAGATATTTTTTATAATTGGAGAATAGGTTTGGTGGTGAATTTCTAATGTACCCAAGGAACTGAATCAATAGTAAAATCATTATGAGACTAAGTCAATATGTATTATAATTTTAAAACTACTCCAGAAATAACATGAGGCTTGATCTTAGGGCTTTTAGAAATTAATTCAGGAGACCTTTTACCTTGGAGACACTGAGCCTTCTGATGTGATATCATTTAATTAATACTATCGAATGTATTTGTAAATGTATTTGGATTAAGAAATTTTTCTTGTAGTTTGTTACCAATTGAGTATTCACTTGAAAATTAAGATTATGGATATGAGTTATGAAAGTACAAGCATATTTATTACATTTTGTAATTTTTTAATATTATGTTTGAATTACAGTCTATTTAGATTTTTCCACTCACTTCACACACTGTAATAAAAATGTGGCTACTCAGGGAGGAAGAAGATCTAAATCATTTGGGTAATTTTTAATTGTTAGGATTATATTATTTGCGATTTCAATCACTTACAGGCAATTTTTAGAGCATTTTTTTCATTTATTTCTGCTTGGTCCGGAGGTCCTCAGCAGTGAGTAGATACTTGAGGGTACAATGAATTATTTTAGCATTATTTAAGGAACATTATTGACAAATGAATACATTGAGTACGTGTATTGAATGTGCGAAGCTACATCGGGTACAGGGGGAGGGGGGTCGAAGAACTGTCGCGATAGTTTCCGCTTTAGTCTGTTGTGGGGAGGATTTTGTGTTCCAATTTTGAAATGCACGGCTGAGGAAATCTGGGAAATTTTAGGATAGAAGTGAGCGGATAGGAGGGAGAAATCGGACGGATATCGGAGTGATGCCGAGTTCGTTATGTATCTGGGAGTTAGGCATAAACCAGAGAGCTTTTGTAATGGTTCGGAAGAATTTATTTTGGAAAATCCTTTTTTTTTTGGATTTGCGGGCTGAGGCTCAGATAGGAGAAGCGCAGGATAAGATTGGACGGATCATTGATTGGTATAGATGAGAAGCTACATGAAGTCGCAGGGGTGAAGACTTTTTGAGTATAGAACGTAATTGGTGGGTTCTACGGATGGCCAGAGTTATTCTGTGAAGAATATGTGATTTCCAAGTGAGCTTCCTATTAAAAAATACACCAAGGTATTTGACTGGCTTGTTGTTTGAGAGACAAGATATATTTTCTCCTTAATACTTGAGAGAGAGAGGATTTTTTGATCTCCAGTGTTTTGACTGTCATCTACACTCACTTAGAACTATCTGTCACAGTTGTTAAATCCCTAACAACCATTCGACCTATTTAATATGAATTTTTGCGTGAAGAAGAAAATTCGTGAAGAAAACTAGAACCTATCTTTAGACATGAGAAGGGATCTTCAGTATTGGTTTTTATGTTTGCTTTCAGTCTCTCCTCCCAAACATTTGAGTATCAATAAGAGCTTTATGAATTCACGATAATAACAGCTAAGAGTAGGTTTCTCTAATTATCTAGCATTTAAGACTAATGTTTGCTGAATTTATGAGTAACTGAAAAATACTACCAAATCTTTCTTGCCTTTCTGAAAATTATTGGCTGTGAAACTTCTCCAGTTATTCTGAAGTTTTTGAAAAGAGGCTGGACAATCTCACCATAGCTAATTTATCCTCAACTCACCGCAGGAGATTGGAACAGACGAAATGCAACACAAACCCAGCCACACTCCCGGAGGAAGCTTTGGTGATCGGGCTGAACGGCGTTGTTACCGTGCATTTTAGATTGTACCTCGAGAATGCGGGACAGACAGTACTGATCAAATAGAATAGTTTCCCGTTCCATGAGAGACATCACAATGGGTGGGGTGACATTCTGGATGCAACGTGTGCTAGCCAATGTTCCTTGAATTTACTCCAGAAACGAACAGCCATCGTAGAATGTGGCTCTCTACATCTTTTCTACGCGGAGTTGATCCATAGCGTCGCCACAGAACTCCACAATTGAAGAGAGGCCTTTTACCAGATCTGCAGAGAACATTCATAGTACGTGGCAATGTTGGTCTGAATCCCGCAAGTGGCTGGCTTACGTAAGCAGGTTTACTGGCTTTTAAAGCTTCATCTGATTTGCAACACCAACATCGCTGCACTGTTGACATATCGTGCTCAACATGTTCCCCAATCCCCCGGTATGACTATCCAGCTTCCATGTACTGCCTTATTCGACTCTGTTCAAATTCAGTTAACTACACGATTTTTCTGCGGATTACTATGCAAATAAACCAAACACATATAGACGGGGTGAAATATATATAACTCTATCCTCCCGAACCACAACTGGTTTACACTTTTAAGAACCCACTGCAACTCCAGTCTTTCTTAGCGTTGGTTTACAATCACTTCATCTGATGATTTCTAGTAATGTCTTGTACTAATATGCATATTAGTCATGCTAAAGTATTTCCTTCATAGCGTCCTTTTTTTCACTATTCGGTAGGAATAAATTTCTTTACAAATCTGTAAAAAGTTTCAGATTAGTAAGTAATTAGTAACTACAATAGTAATTTTGATGACATTATTACTAATTCCTTACAAATAATTATGTTTCCTTCTGCATTCTACAGTTGGATCGCATGGAAAGACAACGTGCTTATGGGCAACGAGTAAGCTCGCTGAATCGACAGAAAGTTGTAATGCAGTTGAAAAGAGAGGTGAGGTTAGTCTAGAAATCTTTCTTAGATGTTTATTTATTAATTGGTGTTTAGGAGCCCTTTAACTGCTCAGGACGTTCATGTTCACAACTGACGATTTAGTGTAGTAGATAATAGGAATAAGGATGGTTACTATGGTGGATAAATGATGGAATGAGAGGGAGGGGAAATGAGAAAACTTCGAGAAAATCTTCCAAAATTATCTTGGTGTTTTTGGAGGGTCCTTCTGAATTTCCAAAGATATCAGGGACGTGGAATCCTTAATTTAGGATTCAAATGATCTGAGAAATTTCCAAACAACAACAACAAATTGTATTCTGCTAGTTGGTTACGTATGAGTAACAAATAGGAAAGAAAATACATAAAAAAATACAAACACAAACAAATTTATGCAGCTATATCTTTGCAATCTACTCTTCATCTGACATTTGTTTCAATTGAAATCAGAAAAAAGCTTCATTTATGAGTTTGTCTAAATGTAAAGAAATGTAATGCTTATTGATGATGATATAAGCCCATTGAATCCCCAAAAGGGCAAGGGCCTCCTGTCAGAGCACAGGGGTGGTTCTGCTTATTTCTTTAGGTGAACCAGTCCTTAAGAGATTGTTATACTTATTACCACACAAAAAATAAAATAAACTGTTTGTATACACTTTTGAAGTAATCTTTAATTAATAAATTAGGAAGGTGTATTTTGATAAATGATTAAAGATTGCTTCTAGTGTTATAATTTAAAACAGACTTTGCACACTACAAAATTTTGGTACAGCACATGTCGATTGATTACGATTCCATGACAGAAAAAATCAGAATTGATCTTACTTTACACAGTTGTTTTGTACAACGGAGATGAATTCCCTTCTTATGCTTCCGTTGCAGCAAAGATCTGCAGGCTCCCCTCCCCAGAGTTTTACATTTTTGGCAGTACACATTTCCAGCCATTCTCCGAATCGTAATACTAATGAGCAATGTGCGTGACTGATATCCCACTATGCAATAATAACTAGTGCAATTAATTGAAACAGAGTTTTGGCATGAGCGCTCAATTACTCTTTACACGAAGGATGTGGGTTCGAATCTTGCTTAAGGCATGGATATTTTCAGATGGTTTGTGGCATGGCGTGCATTCCCAGCACACTATGATCCTTGTGCCCAACCCCTTCCCCTAACCCTTTTTCACACCTACCTCGTTCAATGTTGTTGATGTTGAACTATATTGTTTGCTGATATATCAAACTATATTTGAATAAGTGATAACCCGAACGGTACAAGTTACATTTTATAAATTCTCAGGAAAAAGTGTTCATTTTTGGCTGTATTTTAGTGACAATGAATTATCATTGTTTTAATGGACAATTGAAATACCTTGGTTTTAAAGATGAAATAAAGCACCACAACTTTACAGTAATATTGACTTAAATAATCAGATTTCTCAGAATTTTTTAAAATTCCATTTATACCGTTCTAGTTTTCACTCGTTCATTTAAATCATTTTCATAAATATAATTATACATTTCTGCTAATTTTATTAATGGGAGAAAGTAAGTAAATATGTTTATGTTACAAATATTGTGATCTAAGTATTTTTGCATTGACTTATTTATATATTTTGGGCGAAACTAAAAAAAATGTAGTTTAACCACATGTGAATTTCTTTTTTGGTACTTGAATCTCACATAGATGTCTGAAATATCTGAACTGAAATTCTGAAAGAATGTATATTAAGTTACATACGCTTCATAATTGTAGTTCGTACAAGTGCCATACGGATTTTTGTTCTGAGGATAAATGTCTCAAACGCCCAAAACGTCAAAGATAAGTAGTCGTAGGAAGGAGTGTGTGTTCCTTCAAAGGCTCACCACTTCCGCAGAGGTACAGCAGTGCTAAAAAAACGCATCACCTGCCTCACAATTATAATCTGCAATACAATACTGAAAATACACCACTAGACTTGCAAAACTTTATTGAGTTTTGAAGGTAATGGAATCAGAAACATCATATAATCCACATAAAATATATGATTATCGATTTCTATTAATATTTGTTTCAAACTTTTGAAAACAGATTGTATTAGAAAATTACAGAATATCCACTGCCTTTAGGTGATACGGTTTTTGTGAGCACTCCTGTAGGTCTGGTCCCGCGGGTGGACAGGAGAGAGAATATAACAGGGTAGACAGGGCTGAGAGGGAGAGTTCAGTGGCCATGGCATTTTCTGTATGTCCCAGTTCGGCCGCGAGGAAATCCAATTACGGGTACAAAGAGAGTTATCTCCTCGCCTTTTCAGTTCCTTCCTGACTCTGACCTTCAATGGTACCCTTCCCTAGGGCAATCGAATAAGAGATTCTGTCTTTACGATGATTGCGAGTCTTCTTTTTATAAGGACGCACAGTAAATTAATACGAAGCCGTCTGCGCATTTAATGTGATTGAAGAGAGCCTACAGAAGAGGTGCATTGTACTATGTAAAACAAAACATTAACGAAGAACACAAATGAATACTCAAAAGAGAGAGACGTTCATAAGTTACAGACGAATGTCCCAGCATTTCACTGACCCATGGTGATACTGTTGAATGCAATTGTTGCAAGAGAATATGAATAAATTCACATTGCTGCAAAGATTTGTTTCTCGTTGTTTCTCTTATCCTTTGTTTTCTTTTGTTTTGTTTGTCTCATTAGTTTCTCATCTTAAAGCTATATGAATCTGAGCTAAATGTTCTTGAGGAAAACTAAAAGCAAAATGCCTTTTCACGTGAATACAGTACTTTGTACGTGCAAATTTATATTATTGCACATTTCAACTAGCTAATTTCCATGATATAGTTCTTAGACAAAGAAATGAGACGTTGATACAAGGAAAAGAGGAAAAATAATACTGAATAGGGATGTTTTACTAGTGATGCTATAGAATTCTTTCTTTACATTGTGTAAGAACAGAATATAATATTCTTACAAGTATGGCATACTAAGTCGAAGTTTCACAGTTAACTCTAAAATTTTGAAAATTACAAAAGTTTGAATATGAATTTTTCCTTAAATGAAATGTATTCTCTACAATTATTATTTTAATTAATGACTTGCACATTTTTTTACAATTTTAGTAGTTTTTGCATAAGTTTGAGTAAAATATAAGCAATATTCAAAAATACTGAAAACAAGATTTTCTCATAATCTGCTCCATTAAAAAAAAAACTTTTCGTATGGATAGGTAAAGTGTATTGTGTTAAATGGCATACATGCATTGTAATGTATTTTGTTTTTCAAAAAATACACAAATGTATTTTTTTACGTTGATAATATTTGTGTTATGTTTATGATGTACACATATATTTGTGTGACGTTTATGATGCAGGGTCCAAAATTGAATAATTCATTGCCTTTAACTAGGAACCTTTTTGTATTAGCTTAATAATAAATATTTTGCCTACAGAGGTTTCTCAGAGACAAACTTCCTGTATCACCTGTAACATCGATACCTCTTCACAACGGGAGAGGAGAACCAGCCATGAAACCGACTTGTATTCAGAGCGCAGGCCCAGTACGTATGAAAAAAGTCTTATGATGTTTAATAATTTAATAGTCTATAATTTATAAGTATTTCAACCTTTAAGGTTATAACAATATTATGGAAAATCTTTCCAAAAATTCGTCTAGTTTTCTCGGGAGCGTCATTTAAGACGAACGAAGTTTATCTAGGCGGTCCATTCATTGTACGTAATTTACAGAACAGGAAATGTACTGGACCTTGTAAATCTGTACAAACAGAATGTAGTCGCACCAAAAGACATCGTTGCCTCACCGCATGGTGACGAACAAGAATATATAAATTGTTTGTACAAAAGTTTAATCATATCACAGAAAACATTTTATTCCAAGAAATAATGATAATCGTAGAAAGGTAAGAAAATAATGACTATGAAAAGTGTCTGTTGTGGATTCTTCCTTATCGATCAGTTACAATGACCCTGCAAAAACTCCGCGAGACACGAAAAATCTATATTTTTCTGACTTATTTCGTTTTTTATAGCTCGTTAAACGTAAGTTCTGTAGAAAAACGATTCAAATAAATTTTAAAGAGAAAAAAAATTCTACAAGTTTTGTATAAAACATTTTTTTTAAACCAATCACCAAGTGAGCTATAGATTTTTCCTAAAAACCTATTTTTTCAATTTTCAAAACTGTATGCAAAACTATTAGCTTTCGACGCACCGGAATCCACGAATGTGACTGGCAGATGCGCGTGCCGGCGACGGTGGCTGCGCTGCGGGCGGTCGCGGGGCGCGTGGGCGCGGGCGCGGGCGCGGCGCGGGCGGCGGGGGCGTCGCAGCCGTGGCACCGGGAGGGCCGCGGGCGCGCGCGCGCCCCGGCCGCCCGCCCCCGGCGCCGCGCCGCCGCCGCCCCGCGCAGCCCTCGGAGGAGGAGACGGCGCGCCGCCTGCGCGACATGCTGGAGCGCCACCGTCGCGAGGTGCGTCAATTGCTACAGCTATCACAAGGCGAATCCCTCCTGCCCCTTCGTGGTCCTGCCCTCACTCCTTACGTACTTACACGCTCTTAAGGCTCATTCACAATGCAAACATGAGCACGGCGTTAACATTAAAGATAGGTCTATGTACACATATACTTGTATTTGTGCTACGTTTATGATCTAGGGTCCAAAATTGAATAATCCATTGCATTGAACTAGGAGCCTTTTTATATTAGCTCATTCACAGTGCGTTCGCATAAGCGTAACACGTAAGACGTTAATTTAAAAGCTTGCAAGCGTCAAGCTTCAAGTTTATGTGGCTATGCTTAAATAACACATAAAAATGAACCAGTCAGCTTACTCAAAATCGAGTATCGAAGTTGATAGACAAGCTAACGCTATCTACACTAGATAGCGTTGGACGTAAAGACCAAAGAGTACTACACAAGTGTACTACAAAAGACTACGGTTTGGTTCTACTGATTGCGTGCTGCGTGGGAACTAATTTCAATTATTTCGAAATCGATTCTACATCCAACTAATAGTAAACTAGAATGTCTCACAGCCAATATAAACTCTCATTTTGCTTACGTTTATGTTAGACATTGAGAATACTTCAGTGTATCACTTATATTGATGTATACGTCTACGCATTGTTCCTATGTTTATATTTGCATTGTGAATGAGCCTTTATACTAGCATGCACTACAATACCACACATTTCGAGAGCTTAAAGCTTCTCCGAACGTGGGCGATGCCTCGCTGGTGGGAGGAATAAATTTTTTTGGAAATAAATCCCATTAGACGACTTGTTGGTCGTTCCCGAATATAGCAGTCCAGTAGGGGATGATCTTCACAGTCTCCCGCAATGAAAATGTCCACTACACTTACGGGACTAAAGACGTTCTCATGTAGTAGGAATCACTAAACATCTATGGAAATAACTTCTTCGAGCGAAAAATTCAACAAGTGAAATTAAAACGATGTGATAAGGGAGAAAACTCAAATGTTTGCGCTTCCACGAGGGCGCCGCCCATTGTGTGGGATTACACCGCGCGTCTGATGCTCTGCTCGCGGCCGCCGCGTCCTGCCCTTTGTTGACGCACGACATCGCCTACGTCCCGTGTAGCGCCGACACACATCGCAATAAAAGCGAGTAGATTGCGGTTGAAGAGATAACGATATTCTCCCTTATTCTGTTCTCCTGTAAGGGCTTCTTAACACTAGTTCAATGCAAATTTCTATATAGTCGTTGTACGTTTTCACTATTTTTTCTCACTCATCAACCAAGTAAATATTTTATTGGGTAATTTCATTCTCAAAAAGTATCTGAGAATGACTTTCTTTTCTTATTTCCTCTGACAAACATCTAATGATTTAAAAATAAATTAATCAATAATAATTATATTTCTAACTGAAATATATGAGGTACTACCACCATCCCACCGATTCTCAAAGACATGTGGGTATAAGACACTCGTGTGTGCAAATAATCGAAAAATATTATTTTCGAATTAAACAATTCGAAAATATTAATGTCATATCCTGATTAATTGCACCTGCCGAGTGCATGAAAAATTATTCAAGAAAGGGCAACACGCATTTGCCGTTCTCCACTGCCCGTAGCTGACGTATCTAAAAAAAATATAGCCACTGACAAATGAATTCTTTAGGACATATCCAGAAATGTTTGATATCACGACCCTCTTGGTGTTTACAAAAAGGAAATATTTTAGAGAACCATCTACCTGACATTTTATTATTGTAATATTTCTAGCTTATCAGATTCTCAATATTTCCAATTCAAACTGTGTATTTAATTTTCAGTTTTTCGTAAACCATTTCTTAGGAAAAGTGCAAATACTGAACTTCAGTAGACTATTAGATGAAAGTATTAGTTTCAATTATATTTAAAAATGACTTTTTTAAACGAAGTTTTCTTTCTCGAAATGTATTACTAATTTTATTTCTTATCGTTAAAAATCAGTAAAAATGGTACGTGACAAAAATGAGGTGTATTCCATGAATTTCGTAATGCGTTTCCAAACTTTTCTCAAAATCATGTACAAAATGTACCTTCATTTATTGTTTTAACTCAAAGCCACACATTACCTGATGGTCGTCAGAATTTATTCCTTGGCTACTACAGTGCGCCAGGAAAGTGTCTCGGCACCGAGCCAAATCAAGGCCTCCCATTCAAAATTGCATTTTTGTTGATAGCAACCAGGCCACTGGGAAACGAGTGACGAAGACAACACTTCCAGTTGATATTATGATTTTCGTGAGTACTAAATTTACGATTTTAAGCTGGAACTCGTTCTACCAACATAATTTTTGTTGCAAGCACTATCACATGCACACTAGCAAGGCGCCACTGCGGAAAGACTGTCCTGGCGCGCTAAATAACTAGGAAAATTCATTGAATGTGCACGTGGTGAACTGACACTAATGTATTTTTTGTAACTGTCTGCAATCGGTTCCATTACGCTCATTTAAAGGTGGATCGACGAAGGTGGCTCAGGGCTTCCTTGATGAAGGGATGTGAACTGATGTCACGTCGTGCCTCTGACAGTGAGGTTGTAGGGTTAGAGTCACGACGATGACAGGTCGAATTTAGCCGCTATCTGGAGGAGGAATCTATCTGTGAGGTTTTTTTTCAGTGCTTTCTCAGATCCACACTAGGCGAATGCCGGAACAGAACCCTAACAAACTGGGCTCAGACCGCGTGTGTTCTTTCCTTTCTCTTCGTTGTCCGGTCCTCATCCCTTTCACGTAGTGTATTTACGGGCCAAAGGAGCTTAGCGCTTGATGCGCCACTCTTGAATGGCAGGTGGAGGAGAAGCAGGCCATCCGCCGCCAGCTGGACACGCTGCCGCCCACGCCGCTTCGCCCGCCGCGCGCTCGCGCCGCCACCGCCGCCCCCCGGCCCGGCCCCCGCACCGGCCCCCCGGTGCGTCGTCGGCGTCGGGCGCCCGCGGCCGCCGGCAGCGGCCCCCGTCGCCCGCCCTGGCGGCGCGCGCGCCGCGCGCACCAGTCCGCCCAAGCAGAAAGCAGGCGGAGCGCGCAACGCGCAGAAGAGCAGCAGCAAGCAGCGCGCGTCCGCCCAGCGCCAAGAGCAGAGCGCACGCGGAACGCCCACACGGTACGCGCGCCCGGCCCTGCCCCCGACAAACACAATCTCGGCTCTTAATAACTCATGCGCAAAACCATCCATGTTTGAAGTTGAAGCAGTCATTTTTTGCAATAAATTCGGACAAAACAAAATTTATTTTTACAGTTTATAATTAAATTTAAATGAAAACGAAAGATAGAAATGTCTCCCATGTGCAAAATACGTTCGAAATACTAGGTCCTTGAGGATTATACTCCGAGCGTGGTTTTTGTCTGCTCAACGGAGGAAACCGCTTTTGTTTTGGTTCAGAGACAAAACAGGAGCGATTACATCAGTATTTTCGTATTTTACCTTGACCGCAAATTAGCAGTTTTGGGAATTTTTTCATCAACGAACAAAAAACACTTAAAAGGTTAAAAAGATAGAGCTAAAAAATTATGTTTTCAAAAAACCATCGGTTACAACATACTACTCCGATGTTTAAAATAGCGCGATATTTTTATAGAAAACATGGTATGTTTTGAAATCATGAAGCAGCGATGTCGTATCCCTTCTGGCTGGCCTAAGATAACCCCACACATTCGCGTTTGTGAGCAGGGAGCTACTGCTCACCAAATCCGGGCGAATAGCTGATATGTTCGGCGAATGTTTTTCATCATTTTGTGTGTTTAATGACGAACACCGCGGTGGTAGGGGGCGAGCACTGAATTTATTCGTCACTTCGCCAAATAGCCAGCACACATCCATGCATACTTAGGGATTCGTGAGTCAGTTGAACACTACTCGACGAAATAACGAATGTGTGGAGCTGCCTCTACGCATGATGGCAAACACATGGGTTTCACTCAAGGCACTAAATGGCAACAGTTCAAATAAAACAGGTTTTTAGCGGGCATTTTAAATTGCAACCAGATTACCAAAATCATCACTTGGTAACAAGCCACCGAACACACAAAAATCTTTTAAAAACAAATTCAATCTTTTATTTCAACTACACATTCATCGCGTTTTTGGTTGGTCAGATGGAATATTGCTTTTGAGATACTTTCAAAATGTAGCTGCTTGGCTGTTTTCGGGAGATGCGCGTCTAGGCACGGTGCTAACTGTTTTGGCGCGTATTCTGCGAACCTTCTCAGGCCAAAATGAGGAGGTCGGCAGCTTTGACGGTCAAACGTTGGCACCTGTGGCTAAGGACCGCGGGGCCTCACAGACAGACAAGCACTATCTGACTCGGACGCGGAAGCCTACCCTCTCACGTTCAAATGTTTCTCTACTCTTTTCCGCTTGACATGCAAAGCGATCAGGCCAAGCATCTGTTGATGGCTTCAAAAAAAAAGGATCGTTTTTGAGGGTACGTGCTGCGAGTATCTGGTGCAGCGGCAGAACGCCCAAACATCGGTTCACCCAGTCTTTGCATCATGTTTATATCATCGCTTTCTTTCTCGCGAGCGAATGAACGTGTTTTGGGTGAGGGGGGCCCGGGGCGTGGTGGCGTTGTTTTGCGGCAGGGGTTTTCGCGTCGAGGGACGCGTTCGACCCGCCCAGCAGGTGGCGCGCGCGGCGGCGGCGTGTCGGACGAGGAGGGCCGGGTCGGCGTCGCGGGCGGCCAGCCAACGTGGGCCTGCTCCTAGCCTCGTTCGCGCCCGCGACCCGGGAGCAGCGCTCGCCGCGCGGCGGCCGCCCCGCCCCCGCCGCGCCCGCTACCACCCCGGGTCCACACGCACATCGAGGTATGCATTCGCACAGCGGTCAAGGATGCAACGGAGTTAGTCGTTCCAAAGCAAAATGTTCATCAGTAGAAGCACGTGCTTGATTTCCTGGCTTCATTTAATCAATTGCGGGGAGTTTTCTTGAGTTTGTAACACGACGAAAATTGATTTAAAGTGCAAACGTTTAGGGTTGTAGGCAGCCTTCAATCATGGATACAAAAACACGAGGTTGTTCCCTTTTGGAGCGTTCTTGTGGATTTATTAGATATTTTCTTTGCGCCACGGTTTGGGAGCCACTTGTGACCTAATCTCTCGCGCTTAAATATCCTTATCTTTCTTTAATTAGCTAAGCATCCGCAAAATATTTTGCAGACGTCATGTATAGTGCGCTCTGTGTGAGCATGACGGTTGGGGCATGCTTGAGAATTTCCACTTTTTTTACTTTCCTCGTTCTTTTCTTTTTCTCGGCCTTTTAGAAGAGCGCAGGAGGTGGGTGTTTACAAGAGAGAATATCGTGGCCAGTATTCCATGCGTGAAGGAGATACAGGGCGATTTATTGTCTAATGTTTATCATCCACATTCATGTAAGAAGTTGCACAATGACATTTGACCCTGATTAGTAGGCAAATCATCACGCAGAGTTTGTTCATTCAGGCACAGGGAACTTCGACTGCCTCCATGACGTGACGTGGCAAACAGCGTGTACGACAGGAGTTGCCTACAAGCAGCGGGCAGACGACAAATTAGTAGCTTTCTTTATACATTTTCTACCATTCATTTATTCGGGGAAACTTTATCAACTTTGACCCCTCTATTATACGCTCACGTTTTCTTGAGCCCCCGGATTACCCCACCTTCTTTACTTAGTTAGCTAACATTGTGTAATTGAGAATAATGTTGCAACGAGCATAATTGACAAAAACTTCTAATTATCAGAAAATGTTCGTTTCCGTATATGTAAACGTATTTTTGCATGGAAAAGGAACTGTTAGATTTGAATAGAAGAGTCAGTCGGCAAAAGAAGCCCCCTCCCCTCCGAACTCTTCCCCCCTTGCGAGAAGGTGGAATCACACCTGCCATTTGGATGCATGCCTTGTGTGCGGTGCCCAGCGTCGCGCTCGCGGTCGGTGGGTCGAGGCGGGGGAAGCAACCGCTTGGGCCGCCGCCGTCGCCGCGCGCGCGCCCGGCTCCGTCGTCTGGCGCGGGGCGGGTGCCGTCGGCGGACGGCGCTGGTGGCGGCGGGCGGCTTGCTGCGGCCGTGGGGAGCGGGGCCGCGTCGCCGCCACGGCGTCGGCCAGCTTGCCGCGCGCTCAAGCGCTGGGCGCCGGCGCGCGCCGCCGAGCCCGGCCAGCGCCCGGCCGCCCGCGCCGTCGCCTCGCCCTGACGCGCTCAGCTCAACAATAAACAGGATTTTCCTACGCACAAAATGTCTTTTTGTCTCGCAAGGCCTCATCAACATCACGTCACTCAACTGTACGGTAACTGTGACGATGACATGCTGCGGCGATGAGAGGGAGGTGAAAGTACAAACACAAATGCAAGCATGCCCGAGGCGGGACTCGAACCAGCGATCTTTGGCACTAATACCATAGCGACCTCGGCCACCGAACCGGCTATAAAAAAGTAGTTTTCAATTCAATGGTGCCTTGTGAGTGTAGTCTTCGGCGGCCGGTGTCAGGTGCTACTTGGCTGCTCGAGAGACGCCGCGGTGACCTAGCCACAGGTGCCAACGTTCGGCCGACACGCTGCGACCTTCCTCAGGGCGAAATGTCGACGTAACAAGACTCAGGCCGTGATTTGAAATGAAATGTATACATTTGATTTTATTCAAGTGATATACGTTTTACAAATACATGAAAAGAGAACGAAAGCTATCACAATACTTCGGCAACAGAAAATTGTACACAAAATTGAGAGTCTTCTTGCGAATTTTCAAAAATTTAAAAAAAGCCTTTTTTGAGGTATTATATTAAAAAACTACTAATACAAGGAACAATAACAATAGGGTTCGTCAAAAAGAAACGCAAAAAATAAGAAATAAAAATGGAAGTATAGTTTATCTTTTAGATTTGTGGAATGGTGAGAAACGTACTTTACCTATGATAGATTGCTTTGATTTACAATGTACTTCCACCCAGATATGGTAAAGAAAAGAGAGAACTAGTGGTGCTACAACAGCACATACTTTCCTGCGATATTGCTAATAGCTAATATGACAATTTCTCTCATACATTTTAATTGTATGTATGTACGTGGCGCGACAGCTCGTAAACGGGCTCAGGCCTACCGTCCGTGTCTCGCGGCCATGGGTTAAGGGGGTACGTGTGGTTAGCACGTAGACATCCCCACGCCGTATTCCGAACCTCAGAAGTGAATTTTCTCATCGTCACACTGAAGCCATTTCTAACTTTACTTACTTCACTTGTAAATCTTAGAAGTTCACAACTGTGGCCTGTTCATAATCAACAACAAAAACTATACAAACATATTTTTAATATACAGAATCGTGGATATTTTTTTCCATCTTAGATCATCTTAGAATTATGTATCAAGAAAATTTTCAAACCCAAATACATATTCTTAAACAACAAAACAAAAATTACCCTTTTTACAATAACAAAATCAATCTAGCATAATGTTTCTCTTCTCTCCTGAAAAAAATTGACAAATTAACAAATTCAAATACAATGATACAATTTTTAACCCTTTTATAAACAATATAAAGGGAGCATCAAATACAGTTTGTAAAGTTCAAGTTACATGCACTTTCTGAGCACTCATTACAACATTCACTTAAATGGAGGCTTGTTGCTCTCTGCATTTACTTTCTACATATGCCGGGTCTAATGACCGCTCTTTCCACTGAAGGATGTCATGACACGCAACCACTGCACATACTCGTTAAAGGGGTGGGACACTACGGAAATATTATCAAGAGCCTCCTACGTCTAAGCGAACATGATGCTTCTCGCAGCCATGGCAAGTTCGTGGCGAAAAATAAGGAGAAAAAAATAAGAAAGACGATTATTACCGACCTCTTCTCGGGGCGTTGCCCCCACCCAACGGCACGAAACTTGCGACGGTCAGTGGGCTGGAGACGACGAGTATTCGTCTCCGCGCAGATTCGAATTCTTACACTGCAATGTAGCGTAAGAAATGGACGCCCGTAAACCTAGACGCAGCAGCTTCAGTGTCCATTTCTCTTTCTCGTTCTCACTACGCTCACCACCACTCCCGAATAGCACACTTTTTCCAACTTCCTCTCTCGCGTCTCAAAGCCTTCTCCTTCCGTTGCTCCCTACCGCTTAGGTCGGCACGGACACTACAACTCAATTATCTATGAATATATATATATATATATATATATATATATATATATATATATATATATATATATATATATATATATAAATAGGAGTTTCCAAACTTTTGCAGAGGGTACTGCCTGCGCAATTTGAATGTACCGTTGATATCTGTCTATATCAGGTAAAGGTTACATAGACCACCCGATGGTGTTGAAAACTTGGCATTGGTAAGACAATTAACGTTTCTTAACAGATGACAATTTTTTTCAAACAGTTTATTCTATACAAGGCTTTAAGTTATATAAATTATATTGTAAAAGACTTTTAGCCTCTGGCGAAGATGGTGCCACTTTTTGAAAATTTTGAAAATGTCCCAGATGCTTCACACATACCCCGCAAAATTCCTAAAAATTATCCGCATATTTTGAAGAATGCTTTTCAATATCTCAAGAATCGACGCGAGCCAGATGGACAGGGGTCTCTTCAATGTGGAAAACATCCTACGTATGCTTTAGGCGCTAGTGGTGTTCACAGACAGACAAACAGACGGACGGAGAGACGGACGTTTCGAAAAAGAACCACTTATTCGATATGACGGGACCCCAAAACATGTATTTCCGTTGAAATCTCGAAATCGATTTTCCGCTGCATTACCTTACTTTCCCTATAATACGTATATTACTCTGTATATACGTACGTATACGGGAAAGTAAAAACTGAAGTAGACTTTTTTCCATTTAGATTTGCCATATAGCCATGATCTTGTAAACGACAAAATTGTAGATATGTATTTATAGAGCAGTAAACCAGTAAACGTATCAAAATATAATACTGTTTCGATTCAAATTACGCAATTTCCTACTTAGTATTTATAGCAACATGTGTCTCCTTGAGTTGACAACGAATTTGAATACGTTTCTTCACGCAAAAAACGTTAAGCAAAACAGTAATTATTTTCAAAACATTGTACATGGCATTAATTAAAGTAATATTATAGGCTATATTTTTCTTTAGGTAAAGCACTCCTAAAAATTAAAATATTCGTTTGAAATTTGCAGGGCCTCAATTGATTCAACAATATGAAGTTTAAAATGAAATTGAGTACGAAAATCATCTGAACTGTTTAGGCTAGGGGTGTCCAACTTGCATGGCCACAAGGGCCACAGCTGAAGTCTTTAATATGGCTGCGTGCCGTATTTTCATTACTCTGGAGATCCACACATAACTTCCCCGTATTGTTGATCTCGCTTCTTTTCTTGGTTGCTCTTAAACGGGAAAGGGAGAGACTATGCTTGACATCAGATCATACTACGCATAACGCAGTGAAATATCTTGGGATGATTTTGAATTTACTAGAAAAAAATCCTTAAATCTAAATTTCATCTTTTTTACATTAAGATGGTGTTAACCAGACAGGGAGCGTGCGCTAGGCGTACTATCTGCTCGCCTCGCAGAGATGTCAGAGTTTTACTTTTGACTCGCAGCCCGCCAGTTGGAGAGCCCTGGTTTAGGCGTTAACGTTGACCTTAGACGGGCATCGGACGAACGGGCACATTGACAGATTTTCTCCTGTCGACGAAGGTGAATTCGGAATCAAGGACGGAGAAAAAGTGAATTTTAATTCTACAATGTATTAAAGGAAGTAATTTGCTATATAAGAGTACAAGATGTATCCACTTTTTTGATATCAGGGCCCCACAATCCGCGATTTTCTGATGCAAATTTGTCACGTTGCCCTGGAGCATTACAACTTTCTCTACCACGTAAGTAATAGGTCGATAAATCAAGTTTGAGACTGTGGCCTGTTTAATCTAATGTTGGATTCGGCATCTTTTACGACAACCAAGCGGTTTACGGCTTGATTGGTGATTCCGGGCGCGTAAACGGTTATGATAATTAGTCCCACAAGTGTAGTGCGTGTCGCAGGAGGTGAGGGTGGATGGCAAGATGCAGCGCCGACTACATGTGGGCGTGCGGGACCCTACCAGGTATCTCCCATCAGCGGGGCACCATTCCACCTGGGACGCGCTCTAAGCTCCCGACTTGTCTCCCGTCAATAGTGAGATGGTGAGAGTAAGAATGTGTAATTAAGGGGTGATGATAGGACAAGGGAAAGGTAGGAAATATCGTGCGCGGTCCGTGGGTTATTTGTTAGGACACGGCTCCGGCATTGATATGAAACCATGCAAGTTACCAATCTGAGCAGTCGGCTGCTAGAATCCTCCTCTAGACAGCGGCTGAATTCGACCTACCTCTCTAGCGTGATCTGCTCTCTTCTTTTTTGGCGCAGGTCTAGAATAACCAGGTTCATCGCGATTGCACGGTCCAGTAGCTTCTAGAAGGTCTTTTCACGGAACAGGCAAGGAGGGAATTAAAGGTTCAAAGGGGCGCGAAGTGTGCTTGCATGCAGACAGCACAGATAAAGCGTAGTTTTACTATGAAACCTTTGATGATTTATTAAGGCAGGCATGTCAAACTGCACCCGTACGAGCTACTTGTGCGCCTGGGAAGTACATGCTCCTACCAGAACGGGCAACTTCCCCTGACTTCTCTCCCATTTCCCTTCCAAATCTCGAAAGGGGTGCACACGCGACAGGGAATAGAATCTTCGTAGGAAAATGTTTTCAAAATTTGCTTAATGAAACAACCTAGATTTGTGTTATGTTTCTATTCTTTACTATTTCATGATTATTCTCTTTTTACATTCCGCCTTGTATAATATTTTTGCAAATGACGGGAATGTATTTGAATGAAGAATTCTTTCCTTGCTTTCGTTTTGTGTTACGTTGCATTAAATCATTCAGTTATGTGTTGAATATAGGAAATATCCGTAAATTAACAAGTTTGTATAAAGTAAAAATTCTCGCTTAAAGACGGATAGCTTTTTTAAAAGGTGAGAATCGTTATTAAATCTAACCTGATCGTGGGAAGTTAATGCATTTATTGCACTCTTTTGTAAACAGAGAATGAAATAAAGATACTTTTGATTTCAAATATTTAATTTTGGTACATTATTAAACTTTCATAGATCCCCGAGGTTTCAATGATGAATTTATTTTGTTTGAACGTTGTTTCTAAGAATGAAAAAAAAATTCTGAGCTTTGACCTTACTACGCACGGTTGCCAATGTGAAATTATATCGCGCATTTTTTGCTTTACAATGAGAAAAATGAGGAAACTAGAGAGTGTGAGAAGGAAGTCAGGCGTACTATGACATCAGCGAGAAAGAAACTAGAAGAGTAAATGCCGAGTGATTCAGAAAATCCATCTTATGGACCTGGAATTATGGACTAGAAAAACATAGAAAACTTTAAAGCCTCTTTCTCGTAAGTTTGATTTTTTGTACTTAAGGAACATTATTTCCTAAAATTTTAGAGCTAGGGACTCCAAACGTTCAGGCATTCTTGACTAAGTCAAACTCCAAATTCCATCTTTATTATATATTATTAATTAAACCAATTATGTACATAATAATACAAAATATGGCAGTAAATATTGTACACTTCAAAAATTAATCTCAACAAAAACTAAAATTTCTGAAAAATACGTCAGTACAACGGATTTTAGCCAAGAAACTACAATATATTATCTAGTAAAGAAGATACAGAAAAAACAATCTTTTAGTGTGTATAGTTTGGAAAATTGAATTAAACATTGTAGGCATAGGGCGTTCCGGGATCCCGTAAGTAGTACTATTTTTGTACATTTTGTAACTTGAAAATTATTAAATTGATGTCTTATAAAAAATACCAAGTTTAATTTTTAAATAAATTATTTACATATCATACAATTTATAGACAAATAGTTACAACTGATCCGATATTAGTTTTAAGGAGAATATGATAATATATCTTAAACAATGTTATTTGTCTTTTATTTTGATGACTAATTTTTATTTCCTATTTTCAAATTTTAATTAAACACATTTTATTTAGTGTTTATCTTTGTTGTATGTTTTCTTTTTTTTGTGTTTCCCTGACCCTGCAGACCGCAGAGTAAACACGAACGTGGAGGCGTTGGGTGCAATATCCGTTTACTGCAGGGAGATGCGTCACCTCCGACAACGAGCTTAACAAGGCGGGGGGGGGGGCACGCTAGACGACTTATTGCACCAAACATGTGAAAAGAAAACGTAAACGAGTGAGCTTTGCTGAGATGATCCTACGATTATCAAGGATGTTTTTCGAGTAAACATTTTTAAGAATTGGAATCACTATGAATATAAATTCATCACAAAGAATATTGAGATTGAATAATTTATTTGTATATTCAATCATTTTATTTTATTAAATTGTAAATCTGGGACCCCAGAGAAAGATTTTATAATGTAATCTATAAATGGATGAATTAATTTTGGTCACATTGTTCTCACTCTTGTGGTCCTGTCCATAGGCGTCAAGCTATTGTTAGAGCCAATGAGCCCACTATAGCTATTGTAAGAGCCCTGGAGGCCACCGTTTGCAACATTTATCTTCACAAGACAGAAGAGAAAATATCTTTCCCATTAATATTCAAGTTCAATCTAATAGCCCTTCAAGTTTTCTTCACAGTTATAGAAGAATGTCCTTGTATTAACCATCAGTATAACAAATCCCATAAAAATATCTCACCAACAAGCGCTGTCATTATTTTTAAAACACTGAAAAAATTACAATAAAAATTCAAAAATAAAAATAAAACCCTAATTTAAAACTCAAACACGGGCCACGTTGTTGTAATACTGCTATAACAGACATATTTAATGCTGATCTCTTAGGATTATTCCCAAAAATGTGGAATAATACTGTAATACAGACGCTTGTGTTGAAGAATTAAATAAATTGGTATATGGTAAACTTCTCAAAATTTCACCTACAAAAGTTTGTCCGGAGTGAAAGGAAACGTAAACGAAAACAGAAAAAGTTATTTTTCTCAAAAGGAACTCCGGTTGTGAACTGCCATTATTATTCTGAGCGTCTCAAATTAAATCCTGAAATATATAGAAACTTCCAGCAGGGTCACCTGACGAAGGAATTAGGAAATGACATGACCTTACCTCGGATTGGAGCAAGTAGCTTTCTCACAATTCCTGAACAAATACCCACAAAATGAAAGCACGAGTTAACAAACAATAGAAATTCTGTGCGATGGGACGCGATGTTAAAATCATGTTACCTGAAACAAATTAATCTACTTGCGAGATTAGCGACTCTGGATGTCTTTATTGGAAATAATCTAATAATCCTCCATGTCTGGAAAAATGTTAAATCAACAGTAATTGACGCCATTTTTCGCTTATCGTTATAATGACGTTCAAAACTGCTTGAGCTGGCCTCTTAATAAAGATCAATCTACGAAAAATGCCTGGCATCTGTTGCCTTAGACAGGCGGCGTTTCAAAAGAGGAAATATTTATGCCTATCGTATGTAAAAATCAATCGGTTTTTCGAAAAAAGTTTTAGTTGAGGTGACCGCTTAATAAAGTTCAAATTTACAAAAACAGTTTGGCAGCTGTCGCCCTGACCACTGACAAGAGGTAATGAAGGACATAATATTGTCAACCGGTTCCACGAAAAACGGCTGTTAATTGAAGTGACCGCTGAATGGAGGTAGCTGTTAAACAAGTTTCGCTGTTATTAAAACACATAAAACAAGTAATGACACCCCGACACCCCGTGTGCTGTGTTCACTCTCCCACGCATAAGAGATAAATGATGCTCGAGGAAGAGCGGTACTCTCGTCTACGGAGTTGGCCGGCAGACCGTGTGTGTGTGCGTGTGTGTGTGTGTGTGGGTGGGGAGGGGAGGTGAGCACGAACGCGGTACGATGATACAGAACAGGACGGACCGAGCTCTGCTCCGGCGAGGGTGAGCAAGCCTTTGGGACGTCGGGACTTTGTACTCCTCGCGAAGGCATTTTTGGGGAACAACCGCATAACAAAACAGCTCTCAGTTTGATCAGAGCTATTCAATGCACATGAAACACCCAAGGCAAGAGCTCGTTTTCGCTTTTTAGCCTGCCTCGTATCTTTTGAAAAGAAAAGCGAGAAAAACTACATGCGGGGAGGTAATTTCACGGATAGACTCATTCGGTGCTCTTACCTTTTAAAATAATAATCCTTTGTCGGCCTCGTCGGTCGGAGCCAAGGAAGTAATGAATGGTGGTATTTTTAGACGGCAAGAGCTGAACAAAAGCCACATCTGGCACTTCATCAATTTTACACGGATTCGTTGGGAACGCACCTATGAGAGGGTGATATGACGTACACTTCCACAGAAATTATCAAATACAAACATTTAAATGCTTGTTGTAAGATACATTTTAATATAGATTGCATTTATTTTAATTAGAAACCACCGATACTTAAAAAATCAATGAGACAAATCATTTAAAAATCACATTACACACAAATGAGATTGCACTAATGTATTTTTAATAACATTAGAACCTTGTAGCATTTCCCAATTCGATTGTGGTGTCTAGGTCACTTTGTTAGATGTTTCAGTTTAAAAATGCGGCCAAAAATATAACGGAAAATTTAGTCCTTGTATGCCAAATGACAAAGTCACCCATAAAAACAATTCATTTTACAAAACAACCATTTTATCCCAGCCCCACGTCGGGGGTAAGCTTCCAAGGAAGCCTGGGTCGAAAAACTCGGGTGCGGAACAACTGCCTAAGGGCAGTCTCCCAAAAATAGTCCCATACGATAATCAAATAAACGATCTGAGAAATATTTATTAGATTTCGATCTAGTTACGCATGGGTCTATGAAACATGCAGCACGTTGTTGACGTTTCACATACATCCGCTCATCCTTGATCCCGACGGCTACTAAAGCTGTTTCCAAGAAGCGGAGGGTGTACGTTTGACAATAGGGAAGACCCAGCGGTAACAGAAGCGCGTTGCATGGGTTTGCAAAAAAAATATTCAAGTAACATATATTGTGAACTCGTTGAAAGAAATGTTCCGCTTCGACGGAACAAAATGGGACAAAATTTGCGAGGACAGAATTGGAAGAGGAGAAGAAATGGACAAAATTGGGAAAGGCGGACAAATTAGACTGAGATCAAAGGGACAAAAGGACAAGGGGACAAAATGAGCCAAGGGGTAAACGGAAAGTGAGACAAGTGGAACTAATGGGACAAGGGGGCAAATGGGACATGCAGACAAAATGGACGAAATGTGACAACAAGGATAAGTGGGACAAAAGGGACATATGTATCCAAAGATTTATAAGCACTGTAAAAATTTAAACCTGAGAGTCTGCAAAAATATTTTTAATAATACTCGTTGCTATGGAGGCGCCTTTAATGTGTTGTTTAGTTGGTTGGTTGGTAAGGAGGTACGCGTGTGTTTATCGTTGTAAATAACAAAATATTATTAAATGCAGGTATATTCCCCCAGCAAATATACATTTACATGACAATACATTTTCCAGTCATGACTCCCTGCTGTTGCCTCTGGGAGTTGGCGGGCGGGCGCCGAGGCTGAGTTAAATAGTTTAGCAGGCCGGGAGAGCGTCGACAGGTCGATCGGATGGAACATCATCGATTGGTCTCCCGGCGACAGCATGGATAGGGCTCCCAGCCGCAGCGGAGCTGAAAAATGCATGGGCGATGCAACCTGCTTCGTCGGGGCGGTGAATAATTCAGAAACGAAATCTATACTAAAGAGCTGCTTTTGGAAGCACACTCTGCTCCTATGATGGATTTCCGGAACTCGATAAACAATTCTATGGTAGAGCTATGCTTGTATTATTTGTTTATTTCTTTCTTTATTTGTTTAACCCGATTTATTTACTTAACGTGAAAAACAGTTAAAAACTGTGTGTGACGTACTTTGGGAAAAGGGGATTCTGCGTTTTCCTTACTTCTGGGGTCTCTACCCTAAACCGTATAAAAGATTAAATGTATGGAGAGCGTTAATTTGAGTAAGTATCACCCTTACTGAACTCTATAAAAGGTGCACAAATAGTGAAAAAAACATTTATGTCCAGTCCAGAGCAAAACAAGAGGTCTTCTGAGCATTCGCTCAAAGGATCAGGGAAACTAGACGAAACACCTGAACGAGATGAGGGTCATTGACCCAGAAGGTGAGGTATGATAAAGTGATATGCTACTTTAAAAAATCACCTTACATTAATTAAATGAAAATGTAAAGACAGTAACCAGATTGATATTTGTTGTTTGTTTATGGAATACAACGACAATGTTTGAATATCTATGCACAATTTTCAGCTAATTTTCCTGGTTATACTTTTATTTTCAAAAAATTTCATAAAATATTACGTCAGACACTTGAACTCAGAAATATGTAAAATTATATAAAACGCTCATTGTGTACCTTATACAACATGGAATGTATTGCAGAAAAAATATATTTGAGTATTTTTTAAAATTAAAGGTTACACAGACATGCAGTCAATGCCGAAAGTCATGTTATTTACTGTATTTAGCTCTACTCCTAAAAAAATTAAAGACAAACTGGAGCAGTTTTTGAGCTAATATTGTTTCTTAAATTACTCATTTTTTACTCAAAATTATCAATATCGAAATTATCAAAATTTTCAAACAATTTACATATAGTTAGCTAACGAACGAATTGAGAAAAACAAATTTTATTCTAAAAACAACACTTTAATAGTTTTCAAGGGCGTCCAAACAATTTTTACTTTTCCTATTTTCAAAAATTCAGAGATAATTATTGAAAATTAGTTTCAACAATGATCGATGTCGATGGCCATGTTTAGAATTGATTTCAGTCTATACTACAAACAAATTTTAAGGATAATTTGGAATCAAATTTGGGAAAATGTTGAAAATGTCACAGGAGCTTTGTATAAATAAACCTTAGCATTTAAAATTTCTTTTCAAACCGCGAGTTGGGACTGATCGATGGGGTTAAACTTGATTTTGGAAAAAATACGAATGTTAGGCGCTTGTGTTATTCAGAGACGGACCGAGAGAGTGACGGACGGTCGGTCTCATCTTAAAATATCATTTTGGCTCTCTTTTGTTGCTCGAGCACCTTAAATAACTCGTAATAACTGTTCACGAGATACTTAAAAAAAGCCTGTAAGTACTGCTCAGAAATAGGAAAAAGTATTCACCAAGAAGTTACAAGAAATTATGGGTTGAAGCCGCTGTAGAGAGGTAATGAACACCCACCAAAAACATTATCGTAATGATTCTTCAGTATAGCACGATTGCTTTTTCCTTGAAAGCATAATCGATATTATACGAAATTGACTCTATTTGCAGTAAGTGGCTATCATGCGAAACTTTTATTGACAGTTTCTTTTAAACTCACTTAACGGAAGATGAAAACCATGCTGTAACAACGACTGTACACCGTAATTTTAAATCATTCTGAATGCAGATACAAGGCAATGCCAAAGGGAAGTTTGACATGCTGTATTTGAATTTGGAGTTTCTTACTGATGGACAAATTGAATAAATGACGAAGTATATTTCTGTGAAACCAATAGTACATATAGTACTATCCAGTCAAAGTTTTGAAATTTTGAGAAACATTCTTTAAAATTTGGGGGTACTTTATATGAAGGCCCCCCCGATAGTTTCCAAATTTTCTCAAAAACAGTTCCAATATTTTCCTTTAAATTTCTTGCCTGAATAGAGTAAAATTTATTTAAAAAGGTGGCATAGGTCTGATTTTCATGATTAACTCTGAATTTTCAAAAATTTTAAAAGAGAATTTTTTCCGCGCTTTACAACAACTGCAAACTTGAAGGAAGAACTTTTTCATTAAAAAAACATTTACTCTATAGTGATTTTTTTCAATAAGGTCACGAAGTTTTTAAAAAAAAATTTAGTAGTTTTTACGCAATATTACTTGCAAAATATGCAATTTTAAAAAGTAATAAAAAAATGTTTCTCAAAAACGGCTACAATTTTTTTCTTTTTACTTTTAGAAGGGATAGTACTAAATGTACTCTATGAAATGACAAACATCAATTGACTTTATTTTGTTTTTTTCAAAAACAAAAAAAATTACTTGGCTCTCAAGCCGTTAATATTTATATTAGTGGCGATTTGTTCTCATTATTATATTTTGTGCTTTAAATAATGACAAAGTTTCTAGAGAACTTCAGAGTTTTCTAGCTCAAAATTCCGCATTTTCAGAAACGCTCAAACGCTATTTTCTCTAAAACAGCTCCAGACTTTATCTTCAAACGTTTCGACCGGATAGTGCTAATTGCACTCTTTAGTATGTACTCTTAGTACTCATTTTGTTTTTTTCAATCAGTTTTTGAATTTCAATCATTTCTTTCTCGCCGTTAATGTGCACATTTCCAGCAATTTGTAAACACTATTGTATTTGTGAGTTAATGTGACTCAAATGAAGTTTTTTGAAAACTCAAAAATTTTCTGTGAATAAGAGCTTCAAACATCGAATTTGTAGTAGCGCTTAAACGCTTGGGTACAGTGAACGATGTTCGTGAACAACACAATACAAATTGCTTTCACTCCTCATCTACAGTCAGTAATGCATGGAAATCTTGCATTAATTTATCAGCCGTTTGAGCGCAGTCATTTACAGCAGCCAACTTTATAAATAACCTTTGAGCTTCTCAATATGGAGAGTTGTCCAGGTTGAAATATATTCTTAAATAAAACTAGTATCCAGCAAGAGAACAGATATCGGCTTTTGGTTGTCACAATGTTGGCTATTGTTTTCAATGAAATGAAGATTTAATTGAATTAGGAGATGTATTGTACTTAAGCGAATTAATAATTAAAGATCGTTCATCTGTACTGTGATGGGTTATCACAAGAAATTTACGTAATTATTTATTTACGTATTTATGTATTTATTAGAAATTTACGTAATTATTAATTGGCCGACAGCAACAATGGGGGTATGGAAAACAAGCGAAGAAGAGACGATGTTCTGACACAATGTAAAAGGGAAAGCTATTTGGTTGCGAGAAGAATAAGACTGAATTGTGAGTATGTAAAGGCGATGTTTTACGGTAGTAAGTGTACTATTAGAAAGGAAATATAATTACGTGTGTGGAGGACGCGAACATCTTTGGAGTGGAGCGAGTTCTTTGGAAATGTGGGCTGAATGAAGACTAGACGACGCTTAAGATTCTCCGGAAGGAAAGAACTTACGCATCATGCACATAAGTGCTCATTTTAAACTGCCTAAGCACAGGACTTATAGTTGCACAAAGACATAAAAAACTTTACGAGATGCCGGACGCGTCCGTACTGTCCTGAGAAACACTCGTCGTATTTCATGTTGATTTAACCGACCTCGACTGTGAGCGATACTTTGGAGCATCAAGAAGAGGGGAGTGTTTAATGAGGTTAACAGGTTTAACTTCTTCTAGAAGATTCTGGAATAATTCTGCACGCGGCACCGCAAAAAACAGTGGGCATCGGGGTTTCCGGAATTTCAGCAGCGCTTTGCACGTGCATGAGCTCAGCCACTGTGACCAGCCTTCCTGTGACTGCGGTCGCAGAGCAGAGAGCGCATAATTCCAACACGGTTTTGACATGGCTGATGTTTTGAAAATAAAACATTTGTGCTAACGTGTCCTAGCAGGAGGTACAGATACTCAAACAGACGGGCGGACAGACCGACTGATGAACATGGATTCTGGCTACATCACGTAACATACTTTTTTTTCTAAATTTAGCAACTCAATTTATCCACGTTTTTCACGTCCGAAAATTCTGCGTTTTTTCGCCCAGCATTACATAACTTCCTCAATGCGGAACGTGTGTAATGTGGAAATCTGTCACATGTGTATGAAGTGCATTTGTCTTGTCATAACTCAAGAACTTCTATTACGAATTAATTCTTTTAATCACCGAACAATATTACAAGTAATCATACAGTACGAACTTGTAGAGCGCGTATTACTCTGTTTAGGAGAACTCGTCTTAGGTCTGGCATATCTGTAACTAATAAACATTTTGTTGGTTTACATGGGAAAACTGTTATTGTTGTAGGGTAAAAATTTTTTTAGCAAAGCTCTATTGAACTGGAATATCAGTACAGTGAACATACATCATGGTCCTTTCGAACGTAAATTCTGCAGTATTACATAGTATAATAAGTAATCATACGGAAAAATTCTGGTCCCTTGATATTCCGCACTGAGCAAGTTCCCCTGTATAATTAAAGTATGACATATGTAATACTTTGTTCTTCCCTGGGATCGACCAACCGTGCTGAAACGTTATCTGAATTTAACATTCAGTATTACCACCAAAACCAACTCATGGCTCAGAGCGAGTCGTTTGCTTTTTTTTTTTACCAAGGAGGTCCAGGTTCGATTCCCGGACAATCTCCAGTGAAATTAGTTCCGACAGAATGAGCACGATGGATTCACGGGTGCTAGGTGAAGTGTCCTAAACCCTACCACTGTCCTAATTCCTTCCAAAAGCAAAGACCCAAGAGTGGCATTCAACTGCTTGGAATACTCTCCTAGGGGAATCACCAAGAATCTCACGCGATCTATCGCCAGGCCCCCTCTCTCTCTTTCTCATACTGACTCTGCGGGCTCAGGCCAATAGATGGCGCCGCTGTAACGAATGTAATCGCGAGGGCCTAGGTTTCGTGTACTGACGGTGGCGATTTTTCGACATTAGATAGCAAATTCGATTTCAGCCGCGCTGTCTGGGGGAAAGTTGCGGAGTCCGGCTGTTCTGATCGGTAGTTTTCCGTGCGATTTTTTTCGATCAATGCGAGGCGAATGCCAGAGTAGTATCCAAACAATCGGGCAACAGATCGCGCGGCATCCATCTTTACTTATTTGTCCTTTCATTTTCTTTTATCCACAAACAGACTTACATGCACTACACTACCCCATGTGTTGGGAGTGCTATCAGGAGCGGAGGGCTTGCCCCGGCTGGGGTGGTGTCCTGAAGATGGAGGTATTACTCGCGAAAGTTATCTTGATACACGAGCTCCCTAGTCCTCACCCAGCGCTGAATAACATGGCCCCTGAGATACTTAGGCTCGACTTGGAACGGCACCTACCAATTTACAATGCTGACAACAACCACCTCGTATTTCAAACCAATCGTAGCCTTTCTCGAGGCACGCTTGGGGGAGTTCATGCCCAAAGTTGGCACGCCCTTTCAAGCCGTGACGTAGAAGCTAGAACCCCTCACCCTCGCTGTAGAATGTCAAAAAAACGTGCGCGTATAGTACCTGAAAGGAGGAAAATCGCCCTCAAGTGATGTATATGTCGGCGCCAGATATTACGTTTCAGCAGGAAAGAACATGGTCAACTCCCGCGAATGTAATCTCTCTTTTGTTCATAGAAATATTCTATCAAATAAATTGTTACCGTAATCGTGGGGTGTTTCTGCGTTTAAAGAGTTGCCAGCTTGAAGGGTGAGAGTGGAGGTGGATGCGAGTGGGTGCGAGATTCCTCTTGAAGGACTTTCTCCTTGACATTTTCATTACAGTTTGTGCCAGTAGAAGACAGCAAAAACAGTTCTTATTATTCTGCAGCTAGTTGCACTCCTACCCAGTAATGATCCTACAAATCGTGATAAGGTGTCACTGTAGCAGCAGTAACCGATCTAACAACTGTGCCAGACTCTGGTTGTCTTACATTGTCGTTGTCGACCGGAGCGTTGTATTCTTTGGTTCCAGCTTTCTTTATTTCAAAACTTATGGCTGTACCAGTTTTTTTGGTTCTTCAGTGTATATCTCGCTAAACCATCGTCCTCTTATCTTCTTCACAGAAGACAGTGTAAGTATTGTTAATGAGATAGTTCTTTATCATAAATCAAAAGTAATGTAGAAATCTGAATTGTTATACGCCACCGAATAGCAAATAGCAAAAACAATTGTTGCAGGATTAACATACTGAGCAATGCCCAATAAAAGCCCTTACTGCATTTTGACGTTATATGTGGATTAGTTAAAAAAAGGGGGGAGGTTGACCCTAGAATACAAAGGCGACTTGTAGCAAGCGTTATAACAAAGGCATAATCTGGCAGACTACTTTGGGTAAAAATAAACACTAATTTTTACAATGAAATACTAAATTTAAAGGGTTGCACAAGTATGATAAGGAGTTAAAACTCCTTAATGACACCTAAATGACTAAACGCTCACAGTACACACTTCCTTGGTGCTGTACACTCAAGGCTTTTGAGAAGCATCCGCAGAAGTACCTCGTCACGCATCGTTTGTATTATTGAAATCGTCCCATTATGATTGTTAAATGTTCAGAACAAAACATAAATGCTGCAAGACAAGGAATTCGTATTATTTACTCACAATATTAGGCAATGGACTGAAAAAAAAACAATAACCCTGACGTAATTACCAAGGCATAGTTTACTGGACGACGCGTGTTGGCGTACCCCGGAAATAGGCCCAAGGTTACGTGAACTTGACTGGCTAGCCACACACTAAAGGAACACAGATTTTGAGAAACGAGGAGTGAGAGGAAGGGGGTGGGGGCGGCTTTCGGCACCAGTTGTGTCGTCTGACGGACGACGCCTTTGTAATCGAGGGTTAAGGGGCGCATCGGCCTCCTCCCTGGCTCTGGCCCTAAAGGGAGCCTGTCGCCAGCGAAGCTCCACTTCCTGAAGCGGGAGTTATCTCCTGCTCGTATCGCAACCTGCCGCCCCCTTCCCCCCTATTACATGATCGCCTGGGCCGCGCGCATCCGCGGGCGCCGTCGCCGCCGGCGCGACTATCGATCCCCGCCCGCAGCGCCACTGGCGGACGGACGCGGCACCACCACCGCCGCCACCGCCGCCACACGCGAGTGGCGAAGGCGCGCGCTGACGCGACGCCGCGCAGCGCACGCTCGCACGGGGCCTCCCACGTGCGGCCGCTGCGCCCGTGCGCGCCCGTGCTCCGCCCGTACTCTTCTCGTACGCGGCGCCCGTGGTTACGCTTCGTTCTGCGCCCGTGGCCGCGCCCGTGCTGTGCGGCCCCAGCTGACGGATGCGCGTGTGGAGTTCAGGTGGCGCCCGTACATCGCCACGCCCTAGCTCCCACGCTCGCCGCGCCCGCGGCCTCGCCTCCGCCGCAACATGGGCGCGAACCCGGGCCTCAGCCTAATGATTCAGGTGAGAGCATTCGCACCTACCCCCCCTCCCCCGAGCTTTGTGCGCGCCGCCTATCTTTCCTCTCCCCTCCCCGCAAGCATCCGCCTCAGAGCGAGGCTGTTGTGAGGAAGGCCGAGTGTGTTGTTGCCCGCGTCCTGGGACTCGTTTGTGTCGGCAGCCATTGATTGGCGCGTGATGGGCGCTGGGCGGGCGGCGGAGAAGGCGTCCCGCGCCTCTGACGCGGGCGCTGTCGCCGCCTCGCTACGCCGTCGGCCCAGAAACGCGTATTGATCGAGCGCCACCGCCCCGTTGCCACCGCGCGCGCCGCGCGCGGGGGCATAACAACCTCAAGATGTGGATTCGCATGAATGCCCTGCCTCCTTGTCCTCCTTCCTGCCGACGCAACACGACAAGTGGAACAGGCTCGCTGATCGTCAGTAGACTTCATTTATTCAGGAGGAAAATACGGGGCGTGTCCCGTGACTTTGGCTATTTTACTGTTTACGCACTGTAGGGGACGTATTGTAATGATGCGGAAGCAAACGGCAAATTTTCTGAAGAAAAACGTATTGCTGGACCTTGATAAGGAAAAAGCGGATAAATCCTCTCTTCGTGTGTATTAAATTACTCTTCTAACACGTGTAGTCAGCTTTTCGTTTGAATTTGTTGAATTGGACTTCAAGCTATACCAGGTGTTTCGTAGCTGAGATGTTAGTAGAACAGATCACAACAATTTTGTCGACATGCCTACCATGCCTTAGTAATGTCCAAACATTTCACAGAATGCTTACCAATTTGAAATGGTTGAATGGTAAGCGATGTTTGAATAGTCGATGAAATTTTTGAGGTATCTGTTTAAATGTTAAATGATAGTTATGCTTTAACACAAGTATTTTAATAATGTCTCGTTGGGTAATAAGAAACCTTTGGAAACGCCCATTATTTTTGTGAAGTTTACTAATCCCTGTTCCCCTCCATAGCACATTCAACGACACACGGAGCAAGCTATACGAACCAAACCATCTAAAAGAGGTCTTTCGCCACACGTTCTTGATGTATTCAAGTTCCTCTATAATTACATTTGATGCAATCTGTTGAAACATGCATCATGCATCTGCATGATGAAATCTGTTGAAACATGGGACTTCACGTACATAGACACGAATGTGCACAAAATGCTCATTAAATAAACCGCGATAAGGCTTGTTTCAGTTGACATCTATAATTAGAATAAATTATGATTGTCACCAAGTCAGAATTATATTTTATTAACAAGTATAAAGTGTACAATTGCGAGAAATTCCATGGGTAAGATATTTTCGAAACAAATACGGCCCTGGCAAGATTTAATATAATAGTGCAGAACGAAGTTTCTGCGCCAATGTTTGAATCACTATGCCATTATGGATAGACATTCAACGTAATGTTACCACACCAGAATATATATTAATATTTTTGCATTTATTTTCAAAGCATTGACTCTCGGGAGCTCAAGTTGTTAGAGCAACTTCGTGGAAACCGGGAAAATCTCGTTCAATTCCCGGCTGGAGTTCTCAATTCTATGAGCAGTAACACATTATTATTTTTATTATTATTATTATTATTATTATTATTATTATTATTATTATTATTATTATTATTATTATTATTATTATTATTATTATTGTTGTTGTTGTTGTTGTTCCTCTAATTCACGATTAAAGACGATATGAGTCGGTTGATTACACAAACTACTCCGGATTGCTACTAGCTTCCTAAGGGTAGATCTAGGGACAACCAGTGCCTCTACCATTCTTTGCGCAAACAGGAATGTAGGCTGTTCCAATAAAGCATTGTCTTACATTCCTCAGTCTTTCGAATGACCTGGGAGTTTAGCCAAGTTCTTACATAAATTTTGCGGACCAAATTCGAGAGCTCCGATAGCTTTCGTGACGAGCTGGGCATTTACGCTCCACATTCGGCTAATTTTAATAATATGGAACGCTGAAGGAAGCGCTTGAATAAAAATCTAATATGATTATCTTTAAAAATATGAAACACCCTATTCCTTTGAGTTTCGCCCAGAATATTGTTTAAAAATTTAATTGTAAAACTAATAATTGTGATTGTTGTTACATTGGTAGCACAAGGAGTCTTAAATGTACGTATCAATGAACACACAGTAACATAAGAAAAATTCACATTCATCAGTAAACAAATGATCAATACAACCACATATTTGATTTGAATAACGTCAAGATTATTGATTGAGAAAATAATGCCTATAAAAGATAGGTTTCAGAAATGTTCCATACCCATTATACTACAACCCTATTAACTTACAATCTGACGCAGACAAACTCAGCAATGTACACATCTCACTGTAATACTCATTTCTTTCGGCTTTCCAATTCAAAGTTGGACTGAAATATCCCATGAGTTCTGATGTCTAATTTTATTCCCACCTTGCTAGTAACCTTACTCATAATTATATTTTGGGTTCGTTATGTAGTTATTTAAGATCTCTGATAACTCTTTATGTCGCTCGGTCCAGTGGCGTTTTTAGAGGGGGCGGTCCACCCCAGGTGTCGCCATTTTAGGGGTAACGCCAATTAGAAACTTTGTTGGAATTATATAATTGTTTATTTAAAAATCATATTTCAATTACTCTGAATTACATATATTTTTAACATACAAACAAATATCGGTGCAGTCTTTGTATTAAATAATGTATAAACTATTTAGTAATAGATATTTTTATATTTAATTTATGGGGGTGATAGCATTAGTTTTGACCCAGGCGACACCAACTGAAGCAACGTCTTTCCTTAGTCAACCATACGTCTTTTTAACGAAAACAATCTGTTGTATCGTAAATCATTAGAGCTTACATTATGTATATCACATGGTATGTTATTGATAATTGAAATGTCGCAATCAAGTTTTATAATTAAGTCAGTTATTAATCTACATTACCTTTAATTTGAGGGTCTTTTGTTAACCTTGGTGATGGCCACAATTGTCGGACGAAACGTTGGAAAAAATTAACTAATAATTCACTGTATTTGTTGAGCTTGTTAAAAAGGTCGTGATTTATAAAACATACGTTAACGAATCGTTATATTAAAGAAAACTTATCAACAGCGGCTCTAATCTTTTTCTTTGACTTTTTTCCTCGGATGTAGCAAAGGACATTTAAAAAACGGCACAGGTCTCATTTTCTTTGAACACTTAAGTTTTCAAAAATTGCAAAAAATAGAAGTAATATGCAAAAGTATGTGTTATTGTAGCACCACAAGTTCAATTCTGCTATTAGGGGACCGAAAAAATAGAAAAAAATGTGAAGAAAAAAATTTAGACGCCGAGAGGTAGCAGCTGGGAAGAACAGTCCGGAAGCAGCACAACCTAGCCCAGCTAGACCAGACTAAAGAGATAGAGACTAAGAGACCTTTCAAGAAGCGCATGTAAAAATCTGGCCTAATATTTGTCTGTAGGTTAATATCCACTATTTGTGTGAGCTGTGAAATAATTAGCCGCAGTCACGCACTGTAATGTACTACAAAAATAACGTTCCACGCTTTTCACGACGAAATCGTCCTTTGTGCACCCCTGCCTGTTGAGAGAGTATCCTCCCAGTAAACAAGCGCCGCCGCTGCGGCCGCGAGCTCCAATTTAGGGCAGCGGAACACTGAGCTGCTGGCATTACCCGCTCCCTCAACAAGCCCGCAATGCCGCGCGGCACAGCGCCTACTTTTTCGTTCTTCGATATTGGGAAACCGAAATAATGCTCATGTGTGGCTCGGTATGCAAGTATAGTTAACATAGTTTGTCGATCTTCGATTATTTTTGACACAGGCACATCAATATATGTGGGTTGTATTGAATACGTTTGTTGTATACCACAGTAAGCCGTCACACCAACTTTAGATGACCTCCAAGAGGAACTAAAAAGCAGTAATTTGAATAGAGTATTTGTACTGAGAAAAGAAATTAGAAAAATTAGTGTTAGTTTTTTCAGATAATAGCTTGCTGTGAAAGTCCGTAGTCTATTTACAAAGAAATCTCGACCTGCCAAGTTAATTTTGGGCGCGTAGCGCTCGCCCAGTGTCGTCGCGTTTGTTCGAACACGGTCATTGTTGGAGCCCTCCGGCTGAATGTTTTTGAAACTTTAAGTGCAGAAAAAGTTCAAGCTTTGTGAATCAAAGTGAATGTGGGAAAAACGAAAATATTGGGTTTCAAGAATGCATGGAGGTACGTACATGACGAAAAATGGACATACAGGAACAATCCTCAAAAAACGGTAAAAGAATTTACTTAACTGGGTGTTACGCAGTTAATAGCTGCTGTCAATGGCCAGACATGGGAGAGCGCTGAAAACAAAGGAATGCGTGTGTTAAGCGAGATCGCGAGAGTAACAAAATCAAATATCTCGAAATTGCTAATCGCATCTTACTGACAAAATGTATAATTCCATTACTATTCCAGCAATTATTTATGAGGCTGACGTCTGGGGAACACATATTGCAGCGCTCGTAAATAAAGCAATGATGTCCTACTACAAATACCTTCTATCGCTTGGCCTACAACGTAAAACGACGGAACATAAACTACGTTTTTTTACCCAATTCACTTTTTTGTGAAATTAGTCAATTTTAACCTTCTGGGAAACAACAAAATTCATCTTTTTTTCAAAATACATCCTTTTCATCATTTCAATGAACGATAGATCTCATTTTTTCCAAATAAATGCCCTGTATTTCCCTGTCGCCGATCCGGTAGTCGAGATCGCTAAGACAGTAGTGCCGTAGCGATCTCGTACCGAAAGATCGCGGGTTCGAGTCCCACCTCGGGCATGGTTGTATTGTGTTCGTCCTTTCACCCCTATCATCATCATCATCATCATCATATCAGGGAAGGCAACTGGAAACCACCCTGAATAATTTATCCCAAGAAAACCCGTTATGGGTCACCTAACTTCCGTATATGAAAGATAGGACCAAAGAAGATTTCCCTGTCACGCATGCGTGTTTTTCGTAGCTTGGGGTTGTTTTGACCCGTACGTTGTAGAGCAAAGGTTAAGGGTGGCGCAAGGAACTGCAAACAGAGGTGTTCTGTGGGAATGAAGATCAGTACAAACACAAAGTTAACAGAAATATTGGTGTGAAATTATTAAAGACAAGCGAATCGTAATTAAACTTTATGATGTGATGAAATGCCAAAATGTAACCTAGTAGCACTTCATACCTAGCAGCGCTGGGTGATATGAATAAAAATGAGCAAGTACTCCAGATGAATTACTCACGAGCACAAGCAGGAGCTATTACTTTTCATAAGAAATTAATTTTATTCATATGAATAAAAAGTTTCGTGAAACTAGGAGCATTTACTTCTCTCTTTGACTAATTGCTCACTAACTGATCTATTGCGACTGGTCCATTTTCAACTGTTTTGTTGTTACACTTAACCGCTCGTGGCGTGCTTGTTCGTGATGAGGTCGACCAGGTTAGGTTAAGTGGTACTACAGTTTACGTGCATTGTTGGCGAAATCGTTTGAAATCTTCCATCATTAATTCACTCACTACCTAAAAACACACAAACAACTCATAGCAGTAGTGTATAACCTCTGTTCTATCCAATCATAACGATTTGGGTCATGTACAGAGACTGCTCCGAAAATTGGAAGTAAATGCTTCTCACTGGAAGCAAATTCTCGAATTTAAAAAGAGAGCAATTGCTCCTCGGCCAAGCGGTTACCCACCATTGAGGAAATTACTCAAAATAAGAGCAATTACGCATGTCTCTTATTGTGGAAATAATTGCTTTGAAAATTCGAGAAAGAAGTAATCGTTCATTTTTATTCATATCACCGACTGTCGCAGGAACGCGAGGTAACAGATGACGGATCTGACAAGAAGGTCAATACACCTAATAATAGAGCATCGAATAAAGACAGAGCATGTCAGCATGGTTTAGATTGGGGAATTGGAATCGAAACAAAATTACTATTGAAAACATAGATATATGTATCCTCTATGGAGAACAAGAGAACTGGAGAGCATATACTTTTTTAAACTGGCAAGAACTAAACCACATTTTGCAAGCTAGCGACTATGAAAAGACAGAGAGGGATGGAAGTTTGGACGTTTTAATTATACGAAGTAACCAACCACAACTTAAATGTCTCTCTATGGTCAATTTCTCTTTGCTGCCCGACACCAAAAGACAAAGAAAGCAATAAATGTATTTCATCGGCAGGCATCCCGTCCTCAACAAATGAACGACCCATAGAATGAACTTTACTACAAATTGTACCTAAATAAATACACAATATTCCTTACATTAATTTCGCGAACTAGATTATATTAAAGTAAAATGTACAAACGTAGCATTCTGAGTTCCATTTCCATAAAAACATTGATATTAAAACTACTACAAAACGAATATTATTATTTAAAAACTCCTCAAGAACACTACCATTAAAGTGTTGTATATAAAAAGTGGTACACTACACACATTCAAAACTTCCATGTGTGAAATTTTGACACATGGAAAATACATAATTACCAAAACTTAAAATTGCAATTATTGTAAATGTAACGCTTACGAAAACTCCATAATTTCTCTAAATCTGCAGTTTTCGTAAATTCAGTGACTTAAACGAAAATGAGATCTGCCATTCTTTTCAGCGTTCCTTGTTCTATCTGTGAAAAAATTTAAATAAAAAAATGAGCGGTTTTGAGAAAAAGTTACAAATAATGTTACAAATAATGCGAGAAAGTGTATGTGATTGTAGCACTATTATTACTTTCTCGTCCTTCATAAGAAGAGATAGTTTTATAATCGTTGACCGGAAAACGGCGAGTTATCGGCAGAAAAACTCTTATTGCCGACCCTAGCTTTTGTCGCCTAGCATTGCGCGCTCTCCCTCGAGAGCCAGTGGCAGTTTCAACCTCACTTGGCTGAAATTTGTATCTGAATGAATTTACCCTGCAACAAAATTCACCAACAAACCTCTGCCACCCACCCATTCACCGAATGAGGAAGCTCACTATTCATTGTATTTCAATGAATGATGTTGGAGTAGAGCTTGTCCTCAGCCAATCCAATATCGGCGCATGTCGATTGAAATTTGTTTCATAAAATGTCTAAATTCTGAAACTAATTTCCGTTTACCGGATACCTTCTGGTAACACAAAGCTACGGCGTCCGATAATGACCTTTCCGAGAAGGCGACGACAAAAGGGAAGCTTAGGGTGGGAGCGGCCGTGGGGGTGCTGGCGGCGAAGGGCGGCTCGATATACTATTACAATTTACAAAATTATTTTTTTCGCCTAGCATTACATTACAGATTCATGAGTGCATCAAAAGCATTTAAAAAATTAACTTTTGAAAACTACAAAATTGAAGATATAGATGTTTTTGTCTTAAACAAGATCTATTCTAAAATATTCACCCCTTTAAGAAGATCATATACATTAAAAAAAACTATTAGTTTTCTCGTAATTTCTGGTTGAAGTTAATGCAAATTAAAAAGAACATTGTATCAAAAACCGCTTCAACGTTTTACTTTAAATTTTATCCGTTGATGGATCAGGGGATGCTTAAAAGAATGCTGGGGGGTCTTATTTTCGTTGCTGTCTGAATTTTTGGAAATTGCATGTTGGAAATATTGCGTCGAGTGGTGCACGTTGAATCAACTCGGAGGACCCGAGTGCGAGTCTCGATGCAGAAAGAAATTGCTGGTTGAAAATACTTTTGCAGGTTCGTGAAATATAATATTGCGGAGCAGTTTCATATAATGCGCGAAACTAAGTCCTGTTGAAATGGAAGTTTTTTTATTTGGTACGGAACCAGACTTGTGTTTTGAATGAGAAGGAAAGTACTAAAACAGCAGATGTTATTTTTTAATCTTAATTTCATTCCAGTAAGATCCTCTAACTTTTCAGTCGGAACTACAGTCTCCGTTTTGCTCCTTTTCTCAGCTCTCTTTCATGAGACGTGTCAGAGCCTCAGCTGTTCCTATCACTCCGGTGGAGCCAATTCCCATCGAATAGCACCCTAGCCGCCCTCTTATATCACACCGAGGTAGACTTTGGGTGTATCTCAGTCCCATCCCTACTCGAAGGTCTCGTTCAGAGGCAGGACCGTTCGCTTGTCAGGAAACTATTGAATCCAACAGACTAGCGCCTGGAGTGGACAGCGAGTAGTTCCAGCAGTAGCTTAAACTCGAAGCGACGTGCGTCTGTGGCGATGGAAGCGTCCGTAAAGATGGCGCCGCCCCCGTCGAAGAGAACAACGGCGGCGCCGCGCCTGGTGGCCAGATGTGCGGCCGTGTAGACGCGAGGGGGCGCTCCGCGCACCGCCAGCCGCTTCAACCGCACCTCAGTGAAGTTAGTGCCGCAAAGTTTTAGAAAACAATGGAAATTCATCTAAAACGTTTACTTACTAGAGGTTAATTTTGACACGAAGATTATTTGACTGGCGACCATTTCCAACCAATTAATCAATCAATGATTGACTGAATAGATATTCCGGTCGCGTCAATCCCCCAAAGTCATTAGTACCGTAAGTGTAGAATATGTTTTTCAATATGGAGAAGTGGCGGTTGTTTTCCTCTTATGGATGTCGAGATTCGGCAGCGCTCTAAATTCAGGCTTTCGGGGTTTTCCCCGACCGGGTATCTCCCGCCAGCGGGGATGCGACCCAGCCAGGATGAGCTCTAAGCTCCCGACCGCCCTCTGGGCATGTGTGGTAGAGCGGTGCATGCTAGTGGTGAGGATAGGGCGAGGAAAAGCGGGGAAAGATTGCGGGTTGTCAATGGCCAATGTTGTACTGCTCCGGATTCGCCTGGTGTTCCCGGTGTATAGAGAGGAACACCGAGATTCTTCGAAAAAAAAGACAAAATTTCAAAGTTCTTTTGGCTTAATTTTGCATGAATGGCGAGAATGTGGTGTCGAGTTAATAAAGGGCGGCGGGGTGTGGTGTGTTGCAGCTGGGCTGCCGGCTGTGGAACCTGAGCATCGCCAGCGTCGTCGTGCTGACCTTCTCCAACATCCTGCTGACGGTGCGGCTGCTGCACTCGTCCGACTGCGGGGCCGCGTCGCGCGCGGCGCTGGCGAACCCCCCCCGCACCAGCCCGCCCGCCCGCGCACCGGCCCCGCCCGCGCGCCGCCGCCCACCACGGCCACGTCCGCGCCGCCGCCCCGCTCTTGCCGCCCCGCGCGCCCCACCGCCCCCGCCAAACACCTCCGCCGCCGTCGCCGCCTCCTCGCTCTTCCGCGCCGACCTGCGCCTCGGCCGCTGGGACGCCCGGCACCTCTACAAGATGTACGACTTCGCCGTGGTGGGCGAGCGCTACGCCGAGCTCTCCGACACCTTCTCCGTGTGCCTGGCCACGCAGAGCTCCGTGGAGAAGCTGCGCTCGCTGGTGCAGGTGGCGCACCACTGGTCGGGGCCCATCTCCGCCGCCGTGTACGCCGCCGGCGACGACGAGTACACGCTGCTGCAGATCTACGTGGCGTACCTGCGCAAGTGCTTCGCGGCCGTGCGCGAGCGCGTCAGCTTCCACCTGGCGTACCCCAAGGACCGGCCGCCGCGCCAGGAGGCGGTGGAGCTGGCGGCGGCCGCCGTGCTGGACCCGCCCGCGCGCCCCGAGCTGGACTGCCGCCGTCCCGAGTCGGCGCTCGCCGAGCTGCTGCGCCTGCGCCGCCCCGACACCTTCTCGTACCGCAGCAAGGCGCCCTACCCGCAGAACCACATGCGCAACCTGGCGCGGCGCAACTGCCAGGCCGACTACGTGTTCCTGACGGACGTGGACATCATCCCGAGCGCGCGCCTCGCAGAGGGCCTGGATGTGTTCCTGCGTGGCGCGCGCTGCAGCGGGCTCTGCGCCTACGTCATCCCCACGTACGAGCTGCACGACCAGGTTCGATTCCCGCGCAACAAGACGGACCTGGTGCGGCTGGCCAAGCGCGGGCTCGCGCGCCCCTTCCACCAGAAGGTGTTCATCTACAACCAATTCGCCACCAACTTCTCCAGGTGAGACGGTTCGCTTTTTAACTAACGCCTTACCACATCAGTAGACGAAAAAACATAATTGGTTGCTTGGAATATGACTATGAAGGATCTGACAGAAAAAATTACAAATTTTTTACGGGAATGTACCGATTTACGTGGCTCAGGGCATCAACGAATGTCTCTGCGGCAACTCTGACGAGAAGGTCCTGACGGTTGCAGGGTTTGCAACACTAGCTATATGACTATCGAATTCCGCAGCTATATAGAGGGGGATTTTAGCGGCCGGCTGCTCTGATCGATAGTTTTCGTTAATTTCTCCGATCAAAACCAGGCGAACGTCAACGCAGTACCTGAAGAAACGGGCCACGGAACTCGCGCGTTCTTCCTTCCTCTTCCTTGTCCTATCCTTACATACAGATACACTGACAGGAACCACACTACCACATATGCCGGGAGACCAGTCGCGAGCTTAGCGCTTGTCCGGGCTGGGGTGATGCTTCGCTGGTGGGAGATGTCTGGCTGGGAAAAATCCGCTAGCCAACGGGTGGGTCGTAACCTTATTTCGCCATCCAGCGACTATCTACGGTCACAAGGTGAACCTTTACGTGCTCCGCTCCTCTCCCGCTCCACTCATGACAATGTTCCACCCTCTGCGCGGTTAGTCATGCAAGGAGATAGAGATTCCCGACACATGTTCGCCACGTGGGAAGATAAGGTAGTGTATCGGTTACTCACGGTAATATTTACCTGCAAGGAATACTTAAAACATTGAAATACAATTATTTTCTGCGCTCTTCTACAACTAAGAAATCCAGACTGAAAATAATCGAAATAATTTCGCGGATGTAGGCGAAACATGATAGAGAATTTTTCTAAACACAACTGGGTTATAATTAAAGAAAATCACTGAAAGATATATACACACAGTTTCCGTCTCAACATAAGAACACATTCGCGTATTACAAAAGTATCTTTATAACCCATTGACCCAAAACAAACACGAAAGAAGAATCATATCCAAAATCTTTCTGAATGTAGTTACAAATACGAAATTCATTAAAAAACATACTCATTACTCAATTAATTCTCATCTAATGCTCATCGCTGTTCATATTGTTTACAACTGACTCAGAGATGTCAAAAAATATTTTTCTTAAATATACTTAGTTCAACCTAACAACTAAATGAAATTTTAAACATTCGAACAGCACTCTACAATGACGAAGCCATTGAGATTGAAATGAATTGCTGCAATAAGTATGTTAAAACAGTTCTCTTTATCTTCTTGCATGAACTGCGTTGCAGAAATGCCGCAACGCAGGCGGAGCCGACCTTAAAATTTTCTATTCACAAAGTCTTCTTTCTGACGTTACTTTAAATGAAATCAATATCTTCTATTCGTTCTTCTGAATATGCTGCAAGTATTTCAAAGGGAAGAGAACACTTAGGGAAGTGCTTCTGGTAATTTCCAATGTAGCTTCTGGCTACAGCACGTGTTAGAGGATTATTCTTTCTAAATTTAGCAACTAGATTTATCCACTTTTTCGTCACCAGGCCCCTGTGATAATAGCTTTTCTGCCGTTTCGCCGTTCACCGTTTTCGCGTTTTTCGCGCCGTTTTTTCTCGCATCCGTACATAACTTACTCTCTACTTCATATGCGGTTGCGAGAAGGTATAAGCGGGATGTGCTTAAGGAGCAGATAGAGCGGAACAGATAGAGGGGAACGGACTAGATGAATGGGATGGGATGTAATGGCAGGATGCCAAGGTTTATTGTCAGTGTTGGGTAAAGAGTACGAAGCGCTTTTCTGGTTAGCGTTCTTTGATATGAATCGCCTTCGCGTCTGCACGAAAAGCCTTTTCGCAATGTACCCACTTTATCAGCCCGTTTGAACAGTCAGTTGTCCGCCTTGAACACTTGCCTTGAGGCGCGCCGAGCACCGTGGGGATATTCGCAGTTCTTTTCGGCGTGACCGTAAGCTTCACGCAGACGACACTGAAATGGGTCTGGTCTATGATGTCGTCGTTCTGTGGAGATTATTGACCTAAAGTGGTTTTTGACTTTTGAGATTTCCATTCCGTCGTTCATTTTGAGAGAGAAACTGCGCACAGAGGACACTCATTCCTCTTAGAGTCTATTAGTCCTTCGACTGTTTTTACAGGATACCTTTTGGTGACAGGTTCTTGAAAGATTTTATCTTCTGTGCACGAGACTAGTACATTATGTACATGGGTTCATAGGCTCTAGGATGTCTGTTCAGATTTATATACATCTTAAGTTTAATGATGAATACATTTAACAACGACCTATCCTTGCAACCCCGACTAGATTTTATATTCAACCGACTCGTAGAATCGTTAGTAATGAATTACAGGAATACTACTACTACTACTACTACTACTACTAAATAATAATATGATGTTGTTATACCATTATATTGATATATTATATTACAATAATAATAATAATAATAATAATAATAATAATAATAATAATAATAATAATAATAATAATAATGCAGATTGTGATATTTTGTCACGGCGTCACGTTTTTGGCGAATTTTGTTAGGCGAACGTGACTTACATCTGAATTGCATATCGTACAGTCCTGTATTTATTCGTCATATTAGTACTTCTCTCGTTATATCAAATCTAATTTTCAGAAAATAGGAGCAGTTCAAAGACTAATGTTTCCGAAAACTATGATGTATTTCCATAGAATATTTATTTACAACGTACATGAACTCCAACAACAAACCGTAAAATGCACAGTTTCTGCCGTCAAGGAGAGTCGCGGGGCGGGGTGGGGCGTGCGGGGCGTGGCGGGGCGAGTGGCAAGGATGCGGGCGTGGCGGGAGGGGCGGGGGGGCGTTTGCGCGATGTCATATGAGTGAATGAATGGGCGTCGGAGGCCGGTCCCCCCCCCCGCCTGTTTGGGTCGCTCCGCCGCACGAGGCGCGCCAAGCGGCTGCTCTTGAAAGCTGCGCCGGCGCCGCCACCCCCGCGATGCCACTAATGAAGAGGCGCAAGAGGCTCCTGACGCCTACAGGCCGCAAGGGCCGCTCAGATCGAAAGGGCCAGCGCGCGCCGCCTTAACGCGTTGAAATATCCCCTGCTCTGCGTTCAATGATTATTTCGTGTTTCCGGGAGCGACATCTGCTAAGGTCATTAGACCCCCAGTAAGCGTAGTGCATGCTTTTTATGGGGATGTGGCGGCGATCTTCTTCTGCTGGATGATGAGATACAACGCCGACCTACAGGTCGACTTTCGGGGTTTTCCCAATAAGGTATCTCCCACTAACGGGGCACCGCCCCTGACGGGACAAGCTCTACGCTCCCGTCTAGGTTTCCGACATGGGGTAGTGTAGGGCATGTAAGTGTGTTTACAAGTAAGGATAGGACAAAGAAAAAGAAGGAAAGATCGCTTGCAGTCCGTGGCCCTTTTGGTACGGTTTTGCTCCGGTATTCGCCTGGTGTTGATCGGAGAAACGACGGAAAACTAACGTCCGGGCAGCCGGCCGCTAGAATGGCGAGCGGCTTATTTAAAGAAACTAGGCACATACCTAACAACACATACCTTCTCGCATCGGTTCAAGTCACTTAAAAATTTGGCAATTTAAAAAATGTCCCAGACAATGGAAAAATAAACAACCCAAAATTGAAATACCCGTTTCAAATTCAAGGCACCGCGGCATCAGATTGATTGGGGAATATCAATTTTGGAGAAAATGGGCAAAATAATTTAGGCGCTAGCGTTGACCATGGACGGACAGACGTTTTGCCACCTATTGATATTTCAGTATCAAGGATCAATAAAATGGTCTTGAAACCATGTTTCATGATCCATGTTTTGTTCGTGTTAGATGATTTTTTCCTATAAATTTAGCAGCTGGATTTATGCACTTTCTCGTAACCAGTGCCCGGCAATTAGAGTGTTTCTTCCGAAAATTCGCCGTTTTCCGGCGCACAATACTTTCTCTTATAAAATACGTTCCAAAGTTCCAAAAAGTACAAAAAATGATCTTACAAAGCTCAGCACATTTTTTCTTCAAGTTAGTTACGCATGTTTGGCTTTCGTTAAACTCTCTGAATTGAAAAAGTTATAAATAATTCGAGAAAGTATGTATTGTGTTTGCACCACTAGTGTTCCGTATGTTGTCAAGAGTTGTTTGTGGATTTTTTTCTGTAAATGAGACCTCACCTGATACGACTAAGTGTATTTTTCTGTAAGCTTACCTAAAAGTAAACCTTTCCAATCAGCAGTGAAAGGAAATACTGGCTTCCTAGCTTGGTCATACCATCAATCATTTATTTCGCCTCCCGCTGCCAGCGAAGTGCGCTGCCAAGGCGACTTCCAGTGATTCACTCTTCCGTCCACAGATGGCAGGAGAGCGCAGAGTCGGAGAGCAGCGCTGTGCACATCAGCCACAACGTGACCAACTTCGAGTTCCTGTACGAGCCGTTTTACGTCGCTCCGGACACCGTGCCTGCGCACGACGAGCGCTTCATGGGCTACGGGTTCACGCGCAACACGCAGGTGAGGCCACCTCTTGCAGTAATTTGTATTTATCGGCCTCGGCGCCGTTAGTTCTCGGGGTTCCTTGTTTGTCACCCATCCAGGAACCCGCGACGTCTCGAATTCATTTGACTTCACTTAGTTACGAATTCTCCTGGCGACGTCGGTTTCCCGGTCGTGGCCTTTTAGAAGAACCATCCCGGCATTCGCCTAGATGAACGAGAGAAACCACGAAAACCCCGATCAGGATGCCCGGCACGGGGATTGAACTCGGGACTCCCTAATGCGAAAAGTGCGCTGTGCCCTGAGCCAATTTGCTCACTTCTGTAAATTCGGTGTTCTGTTACGTACTTGCATTTTTTTGAGGGGTGTTCTAGATACAGTACCTACCTTTAGATAATTGCTTTGTAGCTGGTTGCTGGTCGAGGAGAGGTATTGTCTGTTAACAGGGGTATAATTAGCGTAAAATCTATGGGTTTGAGTGTCCGTTCATTGAGACGGCTTTAGTAGGGTTAGTCTCTCAGAGAAGTTTCACTGTATTATTATTATTATTATTATTATTATTATTATTATTATTATTTTATTTTTATGGATGTTTGAAAAACATACGTTACATGTCTTTAATAGCTGGACGTTGAGAAAATCGTAGTCTAATTTCAGCTAAGACCTCGTTCAGGGAATTGAGTTATGAAAAACTCCCACTTCAAATCAACATAGACTTTGTGCTGATAGCAGGTTTGGCAATCTTTAGACGAGATGAAGAGCGAAACCGGCAACAATTGTCGGCATAAATTGATGTCATTGCGGTGCCTCTGACCGGGAGGTCGTAAGCTTCGAATCTAGGCGGTGGCATCATTTTCGACTCTAGGTACATAGCTAAGTGGAATTTAGCCGCTGTACAGAAGAAACTTCTTGCTGCAGGCTCCCTTGATCGGTAGATTTCCATGGTTTTTCCTAACGCCAGGAAAATGCCGGAGCAGTACCCTAACAAACGCACCACAGATCGCGCACGATCTTCCCTTCGTTTTCTTTGTCCCCCCCCCACCCCTTACTATGTTCACACACTTATACTTACATGCACTGCACTACCACACATGCCGAGAGCTGACAGCTTGTCCCGGCTGGGGCAAGGCCATGCCGGTAGGAGGGACGTAGGTCGGCGCCGGTTCCACCATCCAGCAGGGGAATATAACCGCCATTCACGCGTTAAACAAACATGCACTGCACTTACGGGACTAATGACCGTAGTAGTTGACCCACCCAGAATCACCAGTCAATCAATCAATCAATCAATGAAGGGGGAGAAGACTTTGTTGGGATGCATGTTGGTTTAAAATAGCCAAATTAACAATCCTGTCCTCTCTGCAGGTGTACGAGATGTACGTGACGGGCTACCAGTTCTACGTGCTGTCGCCGGTCTTCACGTGCCACTGGGGGCTGCAGACGAAGAAGCAGCGGCCGTCGTGGCGCGAGCGCCAGAACAGCTTCAACTTCCGCCAGTTCGAGGTGTTCAAGCACGAGATCTTCGCGCGCAACCGCAAGGAGCTGCCAGCGCGGCAGCGGACGAGTCACCCCAGGCGCACCAGGGGGCGCCGCGTGCGGGGGCGGCGGGGGCGGCGGCGGCGGTGGGGCCGGCGGGGGGCCTGGGGGCGGGGCGCGGGGGCGCCGGGGGACCCCGCCCCTGCCCCGCGCGCCCAGGGCTAGCGCCTAGGGGTAGCCGCCTGCACCGCCGCGCGCGGCCCGCCCCCGGCGCGCGCGGGCGCTGGCTGCTCTGATCTCTCCCCTACCCCACCCCCACCCCGGCCGGGCGGCGGAGGGGCTGCCTTCCGGGACGACGTACGTCGTACACGGTGATTTGTCTGCGTCGAGTAACGGTCGGCGCTCCCGAAATACCCCTTGCCTGTGCTGTCGTCTGGATTCAGGCAATATCGGCGAGAAAATCCTCTGGTATATTGATAGTAGTCAGTTCGCAACGCTGACGATTCGAGAGATTAATGAATGAAAAATAAATTTGCATACATAGTTCAGTATTTTCGCAAAGAACGAAGATGCAAGATACAAAGGGCGCTTTTATTCTTATTCAAATAGGTGTCGACCCGGAACATATTCTTGTCAACTCTGAGAGAAGAATTAATGTTATGTCCTAGCAACAGGAGTTATTGTGCAGCATTGAGTTTGTCGAAAACACTTAATCACATTCCTCAACGTTCTCAGCCTGAGTTGGCCACGAGAGGTTTGCTATGTTCTTCGGAGAACCGTTTCTGAGTGAATTTTTGTTTACTTCATTTTCAAAGGGAATTCATTTTAGATAAATTGAAGTTAAATCTGCTCATAATGGAGGCATACGGTTGTGGGTTAAGGTAGCTTGGATACTGAAAATATCCTTGTTATCTTGTAATAGGAATTCAATGCAATGAAGCCTAAAACTAAATATTAGGACAGATTAAGTAATGAGGGAGCAAGCGACAATGTCAGGACGTTTTGCTTTAAAACCACTGAGGAATTGATTGGAAGAGTAGGTTAACCAGAGTAAAGCAGTTTTTTTGTTTTTAAGCTTTTGATTTAATTATACTTCCTTACATCTTAATATGGATGAGGTTAAAAAAACCGACTCTATCATTATTTGATTCTAATATATAAAGAGTAGTTGTCTTCAAAATCAATTGCATTTCCGTAAAACAAGCAGAAATAATGTATTGCACTTTTTAAATTTTGTACATTTGTAGTGAAAATACTACTTTTACAGTTCCATATTACATTTACTTGTTTTGAAACATTATTCTAATTTTTATTTAAGTTTGGTAAAATTGGTTTGCTAAAATAAATATACTCCAACCAATTTGAGAATTCTACTCCTCAATTCTGATATCATAAATATGATTTTAAATATTTTGATTGACTTGCTGTTTGCAAAAAATAAACAAATGCATATGACCTACTATAATGAAAACGGTCATAAAAGGAACGCGTTTTCGCAAAACAAACCAGCAAATGATTTTCTCAAATATTTTTTTAAAACATTATTATTATCACTATTTGTTTTTTTTAACAAATGTCTTTTTGAACCTCTTTTGAAGCAGATTCATCACTTCTATTACTCATCTTTTCTTCCACAATAATTTCTTCCCCTTTTCTAATTAACATAAAATGGATAATTTTCTACTCTTGTTTACTGCTGGTAACATAGCAACCAACAAGGAAGTCAGTGCTCGGTCTGGTTGAGGATATTCAAAATGAATATTTGAAATGACAATATTCACAAAAGCAATGGTATAAGATAAAATACTTTTTATCACACGTGCCTAAATAAGATTATTTGCTTGTGAGAAATTATGGCACTTGCAAGAATGGCCCATTTTAGCTACTTGTAATATTTTGAAATGGTATTTTCGAAGAACTAGATACATGCAGAACCAGTTGACAAAAAAGTAAAAATATAAACGCCATAATTAAATCTTCTCTCATTAAATAGCCAATGGCATTATGCTCATTATGTATGCGTAAATAATCATGCACGATTGATCTTTTTGTAAATAAATTGTTTGAATATTTTTTGAAAAAAGTATAACTCTCAGTTCCTCTTAATTATAAATTGCTCAGTTACGATTAACTTTACGGCTTGTGACACAGGAGCGTTACGTTAAAGCACGTCAAGTAACGTGCTTCATTATCAACCATGTACCTTACGTGGAACGGTACTCGATCTCAATGCATATGTAGCATAACGGTCGTCGCGCGTTGAAAGCTCAACAAATCGCACGTGTCTTTTGACGTACGTTGCAGTTTGTGCTCAGCCATAGCATCGTAGTTGTTTCAGCGTGATCTTTGGAAATTGAACTTCTAAAATGGAAGGTTGCAACACAATACCTATACGCAATAATAATATATCCTATTATTTTTTATTATTAAATTTATATTTTAATATTGATGTACTTAATTACCTCTTGGGTTAATTAGTAATTGATGCAGAAATTCACATAGAAGGGGAGAGGAGACATATTCTTTACTCTTCAGATATTAGAAAATAATTTTCAAAACATCTGTCTTCTCGCAGCTTATAAAAAAGAGAGGGAATTAGCAGGCTAATAGGATGCACCCAACGTCTCCTGGGCTTTTCCTTATAATTATCAGAGCCACGGAGCCTGTAACTGCTCCTTCGACGGCATCCATGTTGAGAACCGACTAGCGCCCGAGACGCGCGTTAAACAACGCTCGTGTGCACAAACAATCGACGTGCATCGATGTAGCTGACGTCACCAGGTAACGCAAAGCTCGTGTGTCTCAGGCCTAAGAAAATAATAAACCAGTGTGGATGATGTTAACTAAAAAATGAACATTCAACTGGTGCTATTGCCCTAATGGTGTATTTAAATATTCATTTCTTCCTGAACGACCGAACGACATATAAACTACTACTAAGATTAACTAAGATTTTTGTTATGATCGATGGCTCAATATGATCTCGTAAAGGAAAGAATAATAATAAGAAAATGTGATATGTGAAATTGCAAGTCAGTCTTCTGATATTATGCCGAACAAGGACTTCTCATGAACTATAAATAAAACAGGTTTTTTATTAATGATATTTCAACGATAGAAAAATATTAAAAATTGAAATACAGACGTTAAAACATTTGAAGTAAATAGTTCTCACAAATTCTTTTGTTCTAAAGGTCCAAATAGCTTGAAGAGTACAGGTAATCTCTGCTTCGAGTTAAGAGATGTTTGTGAACCTACGGTTATTCCACTTTAAAAGCACAGTTGCACCATGCTTTCAAGAAATGCGGAGAAGTGTACGTCTTTGGGTGTTTTCTAAAATTAACAATAATAAATAAAATGACTTGACCAACCGAGTCAACCAATACTTGACTATTTTTGAAATCCAGTAGCGTACGATGGTTAAAACTGAATATAACTGTAAATATACTATTTGTTTTGAATGTAATTCGCCTATTTTCAAAAGGACATTTTATATAAAACGTAATAATGTGTACTAAATATTTATACTACGGTGTAATTATTTTGCAGTGACTCACTGCTAGTCTAGATGTAGATTTTCCAATGTATTTGTGTAATGTATCCTACAAAAATTATAAAAAAAAAACAACTAAAATTCAAGAGACACATTTGTTAAATACAGATGTTTTTGAAATAGAATGGCCATTTTCAACAATGAATTTAACCAATGCAATGTACTATGCAAAAAAATTTTATTGCGGTAGCATAGTGTCGTACATTTGTAAGAAGGTGCAAGATGTATGGTCTACTTTTGCAGTACCTATTGTTTCTCGCCTCTTGAAAAATGTTAGTATTTTTATAGGCCTGTCACTTCGCCTAATAATTTTGTTTCGTGTCATCAGCGTTGTCTTACAAATCGAACCCACTAATTAATGTATTTAAATGGAAACTTTTATGTCTATGAAAGAGCCTAAAGTTACACTGTGATGGGAGTTACAAGAATGGAGCTTTACAAAACCATATCTGAAAGTTGTTATGACGCTCAATATATTTTGCTGTGACTAATGATGTATTTTACACAATATTACCTCAATAGATTGGTTTACTCATTGCATCTATGAGTAATTGTCAATGCAAGTGAAGTGTCAATGTAATAACATATTGTCCTGAATCTGAGGAAAATTAAAGAAAAAATGTGTTCTTCGGGTTATTTACTTGCCACAGCATATATTAGGTTAACGTATGTGCGTTTAAAAATTATTTAATGCAGTTATGATCCCCTAAATAATTATAACTATTTTTCATCATCAATAGTACAATATCTCGCGTTTCAAAAATACAACCATGCTTATGAATGACCCGGAGGATACTTACAAGAGGGAATGAAAAAGTATGTGATACTTCTCCGATGTTATATTGTATATATAGATCGTGCCAAATCAGACTGATAGATTTCCAAGAAAATGATTTCGCGAGTTAAATATTACATTTCTCACGTCATTTGGGTGAATTGAAAGTTTTACCGGAAGCTATCGATTCTGAAGAATTTTTTCGCACTCTAACTTACATGTTTCGTAATGATGTTTAGTCGCATTGGAAATGAATATGAAATGTGAGTACAAAGATGAAATGTGTGTGTTGCAAAAATGTTTAAAGCATTTACATTTTCAAAAGTTTTTATTTTATGTTGAAAAATTTATCAGTATATGAATGGGAACTTCGGAACTTCTGCTGGTCTTGATGTAGAAAGTTAGTACCTATTCGAACTGAGATAAATGCTCTCGTGACTAACAAATGGGGGAGAAAATCAAGTACATTTGATACAAAGTAATTTAATTGAAAATGTAAATAGCCGGGATATCTCCGTGAGGTAAGAAATATTAAGTCAATTTATTAACAGTCATGGAAAATTTAGTTTAAAATTGAAGCTTTTTGGGAAGAAAAAGTGACTATTTACAGAAAAAATAAATTGGTAAGATTCGTACTTTCAGTTTATAAAGATTGCTGAAGAAAAGGTATCACAATATAATATTAACAAAAGCCTAAAGGCATTCTTGAAAATAATACGATAGAAAATCCTAAGCAATATTGATATCCATCGAGTAATTGAAGAAATACATTAACAATTGAAAATTAATTTAAAATTACTCATATTTGTCCAAAGTAAATACTATCGAATATAGTTTTCTTCCCGTTACTATTAAGAAACATGTAGCTTAATTTTCGTAAATATCTAATGATAGTTCACATTATATTTGATTTGTTGACCAAATTCAAAGAATATTGTTCTTCAAATTTGTGCTACCTTTTCATGTGCACACAGTTTGTGTTTGTACTCTAAAAAAAGGAAAATAAAAATATTTTTATTACTAAACTTTCTTGAATAATTACCTTAAACTCCATCCACACACTTCCATATCATTCTCACTTGACACCTACTCCTACACCCACGTCTACTACACACTGTCACTCTACACCCTCTTCCAATCCACACTCTCACTTCACACTTCACTCAGTCTCACACTCACTCAGTCACTCTCTCACACAGTGTGGATGCACGTTGTCTTGCAACTAAAGAATGTTTTCGACAATAATTATTCATCTCGAAGTTCTCATATGCAGAAGCTGACTAAAGTGCGCCTACAGTGCAACCACTTTATAATTTTGTCGGTAGCGCCACTGGTATATTGTTTGAATCTTAGAAAACTGACCTAGAACACAATGAAATTGACGCAGTAGATTCTCGGCCATGTGCTCTACCCAGAAATGTTTCCTCCAATGCTCCCTTCCTTCATGTACAAATTGACCATCAATCTTATTGTTAGGAGCAGTCAGCATAACCAATTAATACAAATTGTTTTCGTTGTTATATAATTTATTTTCACTTTTTATAAATGGCATGGGGGTTGTAAGCATTACGTAACTATTAAGGGGATTTTAAGCGCGCGTAAACAGGTGCATTTACAGTGTGGGAGGGGGCTATTCAAAATGTCTGGAATTTGCGTTGCGTAATTTATGGACGATAGTTTATGGAATTTATGGCCTCGATGGGCCCTGATCGTTGGATTGCCAACCACACCAGTGCCCCTCTACGTGTCAGGATGAACATGTGACCAGTCGCCAGAGGTCGCTGCCACCGCACGGCTTGTTCAATGCCGGAGCGAGAGAGCCTAGCAATTAGGAGCGAGAAATCTCCGCAAATAAGTGCGCCAAGGATGTCGTTCTGGACTCGCTTTAGAAACGATAAACATGTGAATGCAATCGTAGGTTTCCGCGGCCATATCATGCGAAGGGTCTCAGCTCGCGTCGAGGGCATTGAAACCGCATTTCAGCTCTCAAGAGGGCCACGATAGGATGGTCAAACGGCGGCATCAAAACCCTTCAAGAGGCGCCACCCGGACGACTGAAAGTCTTCGCTTGATTGATTGATTGATTGTTAGTGATTCCTGGCGCGTCAACTACTAGGGTCGTTAGTCCTGTAAGTGTAGTGCATGAATTCCTCGGGAGGTCGCGGTGGTCTTTCCCACGTTGAATAGCGAGATCCAGCGCCGACCTACTGTCGGCTAACGGGGTTTTCCCCAAACAGGTATCTCTCACTAACGGGGCACTCCACGAACCGGGACAAGCTCTAAGCTCCCGACCGGTCTCCTGGCATGTGTGGTAGTGATGCGTGTTAGTGTGAGTGGTTAGAGGAAAGCATAGGGAAGAAAGAAAGATCGCGCGTAGTTCGTGGCCCGTTTATTAGAGTACTGCTCCGACATTCCCATGGTGTTGATCGGAGAAACCACGGGGAACCGGGTTCAGAGCAGCCGGCCGCTAGAATTCTCATTCAAACAGCAAGTGAACGAGGGCCTTCAATAAAAAGGTGTTGCTAGCCTAAGCCCGCGTGTGGATCGGGCATTGACGGCGCGCTGTCGCCGGTGTTTCCGCCTGCAATCTCTGTGCCGGAACAATGGGGCACCGCATGCTCGGCGACTGGGACCGCCGCCGCTCGAGTCGCTGCTGTCGCGCGCTCTGCCCGCCGCCGCCTGCGGGCAGACCATGGTGGAAATTCATGGGCGAGTTCCTCCGGCGCGGGTTTTTGCTCGTTCTGCGCAACACCAGCTAGCGTCACGAACCACGTGACCACAGCACGGTCACGTCGTTTGAAATGGCATCGCTGGCCGCCATTTGCTTATAGAGTGAGAAGTGTTGACAAACACTTTGAAAGTGTAGTAAGTGACAAATATTAGCTGTAAACAATCGAAAATAACACAGTAAGGTGTATAAGAAACAATATTTAAAAAGGGCTTCATAAGTCTGCTTCAATGTCTAGTAACGAGGTGGTAATTTTTCTACCTGGCTTCATTTAAAATTCCCGCTAATATTATGACGAAAACTGGCGTCTGAAGCTAATTGGAGCTAATTGGCTGAAGTCGGTTACGTTGCGCTAGACCCCCCCCCTTACCCTGGGGCAGCCCATTCCACGTGGCCATAACGCAACCGGGATTTTTAGCGCCAGGGGTAAGGAGACATCCTTCTACTCTATTGATCATGTGACTAACGACTTTATAGTGTCGTAATGAACAACGCTCAGAAGAGGTTTAGCAACAGCGTCATTGCGTTATGCGTTATGCATTATAACTTAAATAAATAATTAAGAAGCATTTCAAGGGATGATCAAAGAAGTTGCATGATATATCAAAGAGTTTAGGCTAGTGGTGAGACATTTAAACCACCATACGAGTTAATAGTATAACAAACCTACATTGTTCAAACATTTAGATTTTGAGGCAATCCGCGAGAAGTGAAATGTTCAATTCGATTTTCTTGAGAATGTAGGGGACGTCTTCCAAGAGCATTCGGTATGACTATGCCATAACCTATCCCGAAGATATGCATTCAACTTCTTTTCTCGAATTTCTTTCGTGTCACCTCCCCAACATTTACCATTAATTCTTGCTAACGTTGTGGAGTTGGTAAGAATCACATACGAGACTCGGTTTATTAGAGTTGGAAATATGCAATCTTCCTGTTTTTAGGTGGCCATTTTGCCGTTTGTAGTGTGCACTTTCGTATTTATGGAGGTATAAGATCGTACCTCAGGCCTAAGGTAAGACGTCATGACTTCAAGTTCCTTCACGTGACTGTTAGTGCACAACGCCGCTACCTTACGCGTGGCGCTAAAACCTCCTAACTCCAATTGCCGGAGGCCGAAAAGAATGTTGGAGGGATCATTGCTCTACAAAATATCTGTAAATTATGTAAAAGTTAGTTTTTAATCGAATTGATGCTTCATTTTACGTGGAGAGACTCGGGCCATCAAGCCCCCTCTACCGTCTGACCTCTCAGATTTCGCTTCGCTCGTTTCACCCACTAGCGTAGAAGGGAGGAATTTCTTGGGGGTCGAAAAAGGCGATTTGAATTTAGCACAGAGGCGTCATTTAGGCTTAACTATCTTTTACATGCAAGTAAATCTACTAAAATTTTTTCGCTCTTAAAAATCCCTGGCGTCGATCGGGTATGATATCCATTACTCCATCGCCGCCATGTTTAATTGCGTTACCAATTACATGTAAAGTCGCTATACATCATGTGAACATCCCAATCACTCATCTTTAGATTCAAAATATTATATTCATTTAACGAATTGCCATCTCTTTATGTTGCCGCGCGGTGTGCCTTCCCGCCAGTCACTTTCCACAATTTTAGTGCAGTCGAGTAACTGGATCAGGCGGTGGAGGTAAGTTCGGGCGTTGGAACGCCCGTGGAGATCAGTCGCTCATTGCGACGTGGTGGTAAGCTTTAGTATGTACAGAGTAATATAGTTAGAACAGAGAACGTTAGGTAAAGCTGCAAGAAATTTATTTTTCTGATTTCCACGGATTTACACTTTTTCAGGTCTTCTGATTCCGATTTCCCTATTTTTACTTTCTTTTATACGAATACTCGTATATACGAATAATATTTCTATAAACTAGTAACAGTAAATATACACTAGTTTAAGAAAATCTGTGCCATTCTGCAATACTACAGTATTCGTAAAGTTAAGGAATTCTCTGGGAAATCGATTTCGTGATTTTATCGGATATAGACATTTTGGATACCATGACACTGAAAAAGTGTTTTTTTTAAAAATGTCGACCGTCTGTCGGACTCTTCGTCAGACTGTCCGTCCAATCGTCGGTCTGTTCGTCATAACAATTCTAGGGCCTAAACTACTTGCAGGATTGTTTACAAAATGACTATTCCGTGTTAAAGTAACCTGACAGAAGCACTGCGATTTTGAAAACCATTTCTTAAAATTTGAGAGTACATTTTCAAAATTTTCACTAAAAATGGTCTCCATATTTTTTGGAATGTATAAAATTAAGGAACACAAAACGTAACAATAGCAGCATTTTATTTAGAGTATAGTTACAATGTTTCCAAATGAACACTGCAGTGGTTTAGCTAACATTGGAAGAACCAATCCATGTGGAACCAATCCATGGGATCAGCGAAGAGATGTACACTTTTAAAGAAGTTAATTTTAGTTGTACCAGTAATGAAGCTCTGCCGCGTCCATACCGCGCCCGTTCCGCACCTGTGCTGCGCACGTGCCGCGCCCGCACCGTGTCGGTATCACTCCCGTACCGTGCCCATGTGGCAAACATGCCGCCCGTTTTGCCCGTGCCTGCGCTGCCCTGCTGACCGGATGCGCGTCACTTCCGCCACCGCCCTAGCTGCACACGCTCGCCGCGCCGCGCCTCGCCTCCGCCGCAACAGGGCGCCGAACCCCGGGCCTCAGCCCTAATGATTCAGGTGAGAGCGTCCCCCCCCCCGCTTGTTGCGCTCGCCGCCATCTTTCCTCTCCCCCTCCCCCGCAGCATCCGCCTCAGGAGCGCGCTGTTGTGAGGAAGGCCGAGTGTGTTGTTGCCCGCGTCCTGGGATTGATGTGTGCGGCAGCCATTGATTGGCGCGTGATGGGCGCTGGGGCGGCGGCGGAGAAGGCGTCCCGCGCCATCTGACCCCGCCCTCGCCTCCGCCGTCGCCCAGAAACGCGTATTGATCGAGCGCCGCCGCCCCCGTTGCCACCGCCGCCGCGCCGCGGTGGCGGTGTAATAACAACCTCAAGATGGCGGTGGTATAACAACCTCAAGATGTGGATTCGCATGAATGCCTCCTCCTTGTCCTCCTCACTCCGACTGCACACGACAAGTGGAACAGGCTCGCTGATCGTCAGTAGACTTCATTTATTCAGGAGGAAAATACGGGGAAGTGCCTGGTTCCTTTTTCGTACTATAGTTTGACATTATTTATATTTCCCAGATATTTTTGGTGAGTCTACTGCTTATGGCATCATACAATTTTTTATAATACATTCATGATTTAATATGTAGAGTATTACGAAGATATAAAAGAAAGGGTTAGGAAGTAAGAATCAGGGGAAATGGGAAAATTTCGTGCTAACCTGTTGCAAGGGGTTCTGTCCATACCGCATACTACCCGAGATAGTAGCAAATCTGCTGCCCTTTCCCAGCGACGGAAGGCGGTCGGGCTGGCCTCTGCGCGAGGGGCGTCTCACTCCAACATCCCCGAAATTCTTTGCACCGGGAGAGGTGGCGCAGGGGGAGAAAGCGTCATTTTGTACCTTCTTATAGCCGCTTATGGTTAATCCTTGTCTCCAGTTCCCATTCTCCTAACAATCTGCCTGCCTGCGTCAGTCTGTCTGCCTGTCTGTCTGTCTGCCTGCCTGCGTTAGTCTGTCTGTCTGTCTGCCTGCCTGCGTCAGTCTGTCTGTCTACCTCCCTGCCTGCGTCAGTCTGTCTGTCTACCTGCCTGCCTGCGTCAGTCTGTCTGTCTACCTGCCTGCCTGTGTCAGTCTGTCTGGCTACCTGCCTGCCTGCGTCAGTCAGTCTGTCTGCACCTGCCTGCCTGCTCAGTCATCCAGTTCTCTGTCTGTCTGTTCTGTCTGTCTGTCGCCTGCGTAGTCTGTCTGTCTCTGCCTTCTTGCCTGCCTGTCTGCCTGCCTGCCTGCATGTCTGCCTGCCTGCCTGTCTGCCTGCCTGCGTCTGTCTGTCTGTCTACCTGCCTGCGTCAGTCTGTCTGTCTACCTGCCTGCCTGCGTCAGTCTGTCTGTCTGCCTGCCTGCGTCAGTCTGTCTGTCTGCCTGCCTGCCTGTCTGCCTGCCTGTCTGCCTGCCTGCCTGCCTGCCTGTCTGCCTGCCTGTCTGCCTGCCTGCCTGCCTGCGTCTGTCTGTCTGTCTGTCTGTCTGTCTGTCTGTCTGCCTGCCTGCCTGCCTGCCTGCGTCAGTCTGTCGGACTGCGCCAGTCTGTCTGCCTGCGCCAGTCTGTCTGCCTGCGCCAGTCTGTCTGCCTGCGCCAGTCTGTATGACCGTCTGTCTGTCCTGTCTGTGTGTGAACTACACTAGCGGCTAAAGTGTTTTTCTCTAAAATTGATTTTCGCCGATCAATCTCACTGATGGTGCGGCCTCTTGAATTTCAACACGATATTTCAAATTGGTGTGGGGGGGGGCGAGGTATTTAACATGATGCCCCTGGGACATTTTCTAAATTAAAAAACGGTTCCATTCGTTTTGATTTAATCTGTTATGAGAGAGTGTAAAAGACGTTTAAGAGAATGATGTAGGTCTAATTTTCATTTAACTCCAATTTTTCGAAAATTGAAGAAATTCAATGCTAAGCCGTTGAATGCTATCTACGTTAGAATTTGTATATTATTTCATACTTTATTATTCGTATTATATTTATACTATTTAATTTTAAATTGCGTTCATTAGTTTTTGTTAAATGTGAAAATGAATAGATGATTTCACTTTGCTTAATTAGATGTGGGAATAAAAAGTAATGCATTTAAAAACCTAGTAATAATGACGAGTATAAAAATATTACATTTATTTAAAATATTATTCCGTACATTTTAATTTTTTTGCTAGCGATATCAAAGATACTAATTGGCAAAATGTGTATTCCGTACGAATTAGCGATAATTGTTGTTTGTTGTAATCCAAAGTTGTAACGCTGCAGTGATAACAGAAGGCGATAATAACGGCTACCTTTCGTTTGCGTTAATATAAACTAACACTTTTATATATTTGGCAAAAATTACGGTAGTATAGTGTTTAATAATTACTATTATATATTTTCGATCTATATGTATTTGTTTGCCAACGCTATTAGTATCGTATTATTGATTAACTTATAATTATTTTACTTCCTCGCATACTGCTTGCGCAGAATAGTGTAAGCTTAAAAAAATCATTAGATATGTTCATGAATACACTATATAAAGATCAAATAAAATAAATTTATTACAACTACAATGGGGTATAAACCGGAGGGAGATAATTACATAAATAAGGTAATATATCTCACATGCATATTACACAGTAATAGTACGTAATGATTGAGATGTGTTAGTTCGGAGAAAATTGTGGTATAAATAGTATTACAAAAACATTACTAAAGGTGAGAAAGTACCATTAATGTAAGCACCACAATGTTTTAGCACCACTAATGTAAAAATATACTTTGCTTTATTTGAAAAAAATCTAAAAATTAGAGCAATTTGAAACAAAATGTGAAAAAGTCCTTAAGGCTTCATGTAAAGAACCCTCATAAATTAAAATTCAAGGGGCCGAATATTAGCTGTGGTAAGAATCCAGCTTATGGTTTATACGCGACAAACAGATGGTCGGACGGGTCGGACGGCCGGATAAAACTTCGAAAATTTGGAGGATTAAACGAAAATGAGTCATGCTTCATTTTCCATGTGTCTTTTGTTCTATCCGAGAAAATAAATTAAGAAAAAAATTGCACCAATTTGAGAAAATATTGAAATTGTTTTTGAGGGTTCTGTAATGTACCCTCGAAATTTCAAATTGAAGGGGTCGCCACAGTAATCAGATAAATCGGAGTACATTAAATTCTGGTGAAAATATTGCCTGTTTAACCCCTAGCGTTATTCACAACCGATGGACAGACTGACAGACACTTCGCCATCAATAACTTTTTTGGTATCAGGGACTCACAAACTATGGATTACGTAACGTGCTAGAATAAGTCATTTAAAACATATTTGAACACGATTTGTCCCCTTTTTTGGTATCAGGGCACCACAGTACGATTTTTTTCTAAAATTTTCCTTTTATTGTCGCAGCATTAAAGTACTTTCAATATGTTACGTAAGTACTATGCGAGAAGGTAGAAATGACTTGTGCTTATTTTTTCTGCACAGATTACATACAGCCTGCGGTCCCTTCTCCGTTCCGTCGAAAATGAGCCTAAAAATCACCTTGCAGAGCGAGTTTAAGGATCGTGCTGAAGGGGTGTTGACTAGTTGAAATAGCAACGGAATCAGCAACATCCACGCCGTGACCTTTCAAGCTCGCGTGTCAGGCCGTGATTACGAAACGTCGGTTAGGGAAGCGAGCGCTCCCTTTCAAAACGCGAACCGCCCGTGAGTGGAGCCATGGGGTACTCCTCTCTTTATCGCCCCTCAGAATAGTAATGCGAAGGGACTGCGTATAATTACCCTAACGCGATAGAACAGGGGCGAAGCTCATCTTTCTCTGGAGAGGGCGGATGTTATACCCGACGGGACTATCAGTAAGGCGTTTTAAAGCGCAATAAAATTCGATTCATCTTAATATCCGACCTTTTTCTGTAGACGAATGTTTCTGAAGTGTCGCCTCTCGGGTTTTTAATTACATAAGAATAATTCCTGATCTCGATGACTCGAGAACGGGTTAATGCGTGGCATGTGCCATCCAAGTGATTGCCAGATGACATGCAATAGCCACAGTTCACTGTATGACAGTTGACTGTGATGAGTCAGAGGATTTGTCTGTCGAATAGGAAAATCAAAAATACTATAGTTCCGTCTTAGTGCATGAGAGAACATGAAAATGTACGTGGACTACATAAACACACCTTTTCTTACGATAGCTCAAATGATTACGAAATGATGTAGTGCTTGTGGATTGGACTTGAAAGCGATGGATTCATTGACAGTTCTAAATACAATTTGAAATTAATGAAGATCTGCCAACTCTGTAAAAATTAAACATTAATCAGAGTAATTAAAAATATTAATTGAAAGGCTTCCAATAAACAAATTCTTACTTATCAACTAATCGTTTGTGATGTTACGCCACAATTACATTTCCTAATTACATAGTACAATAAACGTACGCAATGAGTGCTGATTGTCTAGTATTTAATAATAATTATGATACAACCTTACAAATAATTTGTAAGGTTGTATCATGCAAACACATTTAAAAGTTTCCATTTGCAATTAGTAAAAATATAGTTACATCGCTATACCGCACACAATAATACTAGAGACAATTACATGAATTAACACTTCACTGAGAAGAACTGGTTTGTGACTGTATTAAGTGTGTTTCAGTAATTTACCGTCTGCGTCCATATTTAGAATGCAGTTCATGTCGATTGCTCCATTAACAGACACCACTACCGTTTTTATGTTTATACGCCTTACGAGAAACCCAACATCTCGTGATTCAAGAACTTGTTGCATCGCAACCAAGTCTCAATAAAATTCCATTACTAAAATGCCACAGTCCACATGATCAAGTGTTCTCATCGGAGACAGCTGACCAGAGTATTCGAGAATCTGAACATCCCACGAAATGAAACAAATTAGAGACATCAAAAGTATCCAGTAACAATGAAAAATTGCGTTAAATGCTTTATACAATTCTTACATCTCTCAAGCATCAGATATAGAAACGTATTTATTTCCGTCTGACCTAGGTAACAGAGTCGAAGTTCACTTTAAAATTTCTAAGATAAAATGGCTTTGACTACGTGCAGCTGTTTGTACTTTTGAAGTAACGAATCAGTGTTACTACTTTCAAATTTATAATAGCTACTTATAAAGCTCGCAAAATAATTCGATAAATCGAGTCAATGGTAGGCTGTGAGACAAAACTCACGACACCGTGCCGCGTTGTACATTGCTTCCTTGGCTGGACGACGGTCGGGCTGGCTTCTCAGAGTCTGTCACGGTGAGGTCGTGATGAATCCAAGTAGCTCTTCATTCAAAAAGGTACGATTCGTATCCTCTCTCTTGAAGTGAACCTTTTCCTTCCTTCGGCAGTGGCCAAGTCCAATGTAACGATTTTTTATCTAAAGCAATTATTTTGTTTATTTACGTCAAAAACTATTAAAACCTGTGTGTGACGTGCTATGGGGAGAAGTTACATTTTTCATCCAGACGTTGAATAAATCAGAATGAAAAGGGAACGAAACGAAAAACCAGATAAAAATAAATAAGAAGAAGCTGAAAAGAACACAGTTTGCATTAATTTCTCTATATCTCGCTTATGCCTCGCCATATCAATAAAGGCATATTATTATTATTATTATTATTATTATTATTATTATTATTATTATTATTATTATTATTATTATACATAATACAAGGCAAAAGTTCTCCACGTCTTATAGCAATTAGTTATTTCGATTGTACGCGTATTTTGTCATATTGAATGTCAAATTTTATCCTTCCTTTGTAACATTTTGAATTATTGCAGGAATTAGTAAATTTATAGAATGCAATTTATCTCTTTTCTAGTTTCTTTAACTGTTGTCTGGAACAACTACATTGACCTCTATCCACTTATCACAGCTTATGACTATCGTTTCTTCCTGATATCTGGAGATAGAATACACGTGTTTTCCTTGGTTCCTGTCAATTTCGTTTAAAAGAGCTCGGAAATTTGTGATTGGCTGATTCACCGAGGTGTTTTTCGTCTCCTACTCGCGCAATTGCCCCTTGTCTGTTTCATGCCGAAGCGAAGGCAAGGGATAGTGATGCGGATTCAAAATGCTACCGACACGATGTAATCGCCATAGCGAGCGGTTACAGAGGCGAAGATAACGAAAACAGGATGTGAAGAATTGAATTGAATTAATGCCTTATTTTACGTGGCGAGACTCAGGCCATTAGGCCTGCTCTTCCGTCTGACCACGCAAATTTCGCTACGCTCCTTTCACCAACTAGCGGAGAAAGGAGGTGTATCTTGGGCGAGAAACAGGCGATTTGAATTTAGCTCAGAGGCGTCATTTAGGCTTGAGGATCTTTACATTGCAAGTAAATCTACGAACATGGGCAGCCGGCTTTACTTCCCCTCCGAAGTAAGGCGTACGAAGGATTTTATCGCCCTTAAATATCCACGGCTTCGATCGGGTTTGAACCCGCCAACTTGGGCATAACAGTCCAGAACGCTAACCGTTACACCATCGCCGCCGCAAACACCATCGCCGCCGCGAGACTAGAGATTGATGAGCTAGGCAGGTAGGTAAAATTTAGTCGCTGTCTAGAGGAGTATTCCAGCGGTCAGCTGCTCTGACGGTAGTTTTCCGTAGTTTCTCCCACTAATACCAGGCAAATGCCGCAGCAGTTCCATAACAAACGGTCACGGCCAGCGCGCGATCTTTCCATCTTCTTCTTCCTTGTTCTATCATCCTTTACTTACATACACACGCACACACACACACACACACACACATACACTTACATGCACTACACAATCACATCAGTCTCGAGCTTAGAGCTTGTCTCGGTTGGGACGGTACCACGCTGGTGGGAGATACCTGGTTGGGGAAAATCCCGCAAACTAATTTAGGTGGGCGACGGTTCTCGAGGGACGATCGTCCCCATCTAGTGCGATAACAGAACATGTACAATATTTACGAGGCTAATGGCTGGATTAGTTGACGCGCCCGGAATCACTAATCCTTCACTCAATCATCCCAAGAAAGAGCTGTGTACTGAGAATCTACATGAACTTGAGAACGAAGAGCACAATGCTGATATGGTTACGCTCTTTTCAGGCTCAGATGAAGAGTTAGAGAAGACCCTGCTCTGCTTCATGGAAGTACCTATTTTTCGAACTCTGTAGACAAGAAACATATCAATAAAGCACAAGTCGAAACAAGGTGATGCTTCCAAAATACTGCGAATAAGGCTGACGCATAGTTCTTTAGCCAGACAGATCCTCAACTAGGTTTAAGCAGGAACTAGTAAAATAAAATTAAGAAAATAGATGGTTTAATTTGTAAAAGTTTCCCTTATATTTTCCGAAAAAAATAAATACGACGTGTCCTTTATGTATTTTACCCACTCTCTGTATTTTAGTACTTGCAGTTCACATTAGTAATACTGCCTATATTTTTAGACGGTTTTTTATACGGTCTAATTATTTTATCTTAATTATTTTTGGAATTGTTTATGATACGTACAGGAATAGTATTTGTTCCTGACCTCTGTCTTAGAATCATGTCGTATTAGGATATGATTTGAGATTAGATTAGTAATTTAATGAAAACTATCTTCATATTTTTAGACATCTACGTTTTAGCCCTTTATTGGACCTTAATCAAGGCTAGGGATTTATTACAATTGTAATAGCATGAGTTTTTTTTCCCGTGCAGCAGCAGAATGAAGTTCTGAAGCAGAATGGAGTTCATAATACTTATAATATGCACCTATAAATATGTCTAATACATGGATAATAATTCTCGGATTTACTGTAAGTCCAAGAATTTGGAACGAATTATGATAAATACCGTGGTACCCTGTGCAGTAAGTACCACACTGCGAAAATTTGGGCCTCCCGCCGTCAGCTGTATAGCAAAACCAGCGCTGCAACGGAAGCCCCAGTGGTTCGCTCTGCTGTCAACAGATGGCAGGAGAGCGCCGAGTCGGAGAAGCGTGCTGTGCACTTCAGCCACAACGTGACCACGATCGAGTTCCTTTATGAGCCGTTCTACGTCGCTCTAGGCGCAGCACATGCGCAAGTAGAGCGTTGCATGGTCTCTGGACACACACGTCGCCTCTGGGAGTTATTACTTCTCAATGATCTGGAGATGGCAGGAGCATTAACGGTGAGATCTTCCGTGCGATTTCTTACTCTAATATTTCTGTACAGCACACTAGCGTTCCAGACAAATTACGTGAGTACGAGATATTTGACAAACTTAGTGTGTCATTCCAAATGCGGTGATGAGATTTATGGTCTAGAGATGAAAATTATTCGGGTAGATAGTAATATTATATCCATATATTATTTTTGGTGCAGTAAATCGATATTATTTTACGGTGAAAATGTTATCTTTGGAGATATGCGATTAAATGTCTACATGTTTTCTCTCAGGTGATATAATACTCAGAGGAAAATGGAAAAAGGAAAGAAATTTCCATTAACGTTGCTACATGAATGCATTAATTCATTATTAATTCGTGCCTCATAATCTGTGGAGAAATTGAAATGTTTTTAATTTCTCGTCCTTATTTGCTATTATATTTTCTCCATTCAATCATTTCTTACAATATTAAAGAAATATATTTTTCCTTCATAGAATCTATTCCTCAAAGACATTTTGAAGTATAGTAATGTACAATTTTTCGAAAATATGATAAGTTTTTGCGTAATTGTGCATGAAACACGCAATTTTGAAACCATTTTAAACTTATTTTTTCTCAGAAATGGCTCCAAATGTTTTCTTTATTTTTTCCCCTCGTGTGTAGTACAAAAAGGCACAGAAAACTGTGCTGGTTCTAATTTCAGCTCACTCTGTATTATCGAAAATTGAAAAAACCAGAAATCATTAACCCTTAAATGTTGAACATTTATGATCACACTTCTTTGATAAGTGAAATTGATTTCAAAAGCTCAATTCTATAAAAAAGGAAATTTTCGTTTCTTGACATGGCAATAAAAACATGGCAATAAAAGCTTTTTATTGGGCCCGTCAAGTGTTTTTACTAATTCTGTAGGTACCTTGTCCATTCATTATATAATATACGTATAAATACTTGTGGTTCATGACATGGTCCGATTTATTATTATTATTATTATTATTATTATTATTATTATTAAGATGCAAGGAAGATTTGAACGTGGGTTGTAAAAGCAATTGTGTCGAATTTACGACAACGACACGAGGTGAATCAACAGAGTTGTTAAAATATGGATCACTTTTCATGAATGTATCTATTTATTACCATTGAGGAGAAAAGTATTAAATTTTTAAAACTTTAATGGATAATAAAACGAATAATGAAAACGCAGAAGTTTGATGGAGCTTGCATTATCAAAAGCTAGTAAGCAAAGAATATAAAGATAACCGCACTCAATATTTAGTTGCATATATTGCTGTGGATGTCCGCTTCATATCAATGACACGGACAAACGCGAACAGTGTTGAAAATTAAAAGTAAACAAGTATATCGGTAATTCTGCTTAAATATTTGTGTTATTTACAATAGCACACATCAAACAACACGAGGAGCGTGATATCATTTCCCGAATTATTTTTCTGCTCACAGAATGTTTTGAGAGAGATAGGGGTTGGACTGAACACGCAAAAAATGTAATTGTAAATTCTGAACGAATTTCTCGTCGATACCATTGCATTTCAAATGCATTTCTGATATCGAAGCCTGTGTTCAGTATAGAAAACATAGTAATTGATAAACTTCATCTTATTACTTTCTCGCATACTACATATGTAGTGTAGAAAAAATTATGTAATGTTGCAGCGAAAAACGGTAGAAAAATTCGTTTTGTAAAAAAAAGAGATCATTTTCGTTCCTATATCAAATAGTGTGCAAGGAAAGTCTTTCAACACTAGGCCGAGTCAGAGCCTCCTATTAAAAAGTGCATTTACGTTGCTATCGGCCAGATAACTGGGAAACAAGTGAAGGGTACCACACTTCCAGCATCTTTTATGACTGTGGTGATTCCGATATTAACGTTTCCTTTTGTTACACGCTGCTACCAACATAATTTTTGTTGCAAGCACCAATGTGCTACTGCGGAGAGACTTTATGGCGTACTCTATTTGTTCCTCTATCACGTTGTGGAGTCAGACTTCACGTTTTGTGGGTCCTTGGTAAAAATTGGTTTACGGCAAATCGAGTGTCCGTCCGTTTACAGTCTGTCTGTGATTGATAGCTGCTAAACCGGATTTTCATCAAAAGTTATATTTGCCAGTCGATCTGACTGATGTAGCGGGTCTTTGAATTTGAAAACGGTGTTCTAATGTTTGTTCAAATTAATTATTTTACATTAAGCCTCAAGGACATTTTCAATTTTTTCTAAAAAATGCTTTCAACTTTTTATTAAACGTTCTCCTCTCATAGCATAAACTACGCACACGAAAACATATCTACGTATTAATATCTAAATTTATGAAAAATGGAACTCATACTGCCGAAAAGAAACGCCGAAAAGGTACGGCATGGTCATAATCGACAATGAAAATTAGAACAAAACATTAAATTTGAGCTCGTAATACAAGAGAGCATTAAAAAAATTACACTTTGAATTCAAGGTGGCGTACAGTTTGAGACCCCACATCGGTATGACATAAAATTCTTTCACACTTTGGCTACCTGATGAACAATACACAAGAAATAGTTGTGTATCATTCTGGAAGGGCATAGTTGTTTTCGACACATTCAAAAAAATTGTGCAGCGCAACGACAAAACTTACAGACCGCCATTCTTACGTTTCCCAATTCTTCGTAACACTGGCTAACTTCTCAAAAAGTTTTAGATTGAGCTTATCACTCGTGGACTTTCTTACTGGCTCCCAGTATAGGTAGTGAGTGTGCAAACGATCATTTGTGGATAGATGACCAGAGGCGACCTTTCGGCTGAATGCACCTGCAGGTGAACGCACCCCGCTCTCCGCGAGCATCTGAGGCCGGAGACACACGCGCGCACTTTCACGGGCGTTAAAAGTGCGTCTGTTGCAAAACTACGTCAACACCAGTTGGTTTACGATCACGCATGGGTCGCGAACACGCTTCACGATGTGCGTTGTGCTCTTCATGTCTGTTCGAAGAACTCACGTCCAAGAAAATACGGACGTTGTAATGTCCGTTACGCGATGCTCGCGGACCCTAAACCGCACCGCAGCCTAAAATGCACCTATCATGATTGATAGATGAAAGTTAATGCACCGTCACAAGCAGTTTCTTAGCTGATACACTGGGAAAGGTGGCTCAGGGCTGCAACTGATGTCACTGCAGTGCCTCTTATGAGGATGGCCTAGGTTCGAGTCTCGACGGTGGCAGGATTTTCGACACTAGCTAGATAGTGAGGTCCAGTTTAGTGCTGTCTTGAGGAAACTTCTAGCGGCCGGCTGCTCTAATTTCTTCTTTCAGTGTCTTCTTCGATCAATTCTAGACGAATGCCGAAGCAGTATCCTCACAAATGATCACAGACTGCGCGAGATCTTTCTTTCACCTTGTTACTCCTATCCTCTCTCCTTACTTACACACACTTGTAGTTACATGCACTACACTACTACATACGTCGGGAAACCAGGCAGGAGCTTAGAGCTTGTCCCTGCTTTGGCGGTGCCCCGCCAGTGAGAGATAGCTGATTGAGGGAAACCTGAAGCGGGAGATCACTGTTGCATGTCGCAATAAACATGCACTACACTTACGGGACTTATTACCTTAGAAGTTGTCGCGCCCGGTATCACTAATGAATCAATCAACAACTGAAATCACCGCATGTCACGACTGTTCGTTCTGCTCTCATCCTTTTAAATTGTTTGTATATATATATATATCGTTTGAATAATTGGAATCTGAAGCATTTGACAGCTAGTTTTTTTTAGTGTAACCCAAAATCATGCTTTCCATTCTGGTTGAGTAAATTATTTCACTTAGTGAGGATCCCTTGACATCATTGTGGTCAATTGGAGCTTAGTTCGAGTGAGTCTATATTTCATGGTTCACGTGGTGCGCGTTAACTACTTTGGTTTTTAGTGTTCCGGAAGGTGGCAGTGTTCTTACCCGGGGGCGCATCTGGTGCCGACCGCGTCAGAATGAGATGTTTTCTCTCCTGGCCGGGAACCGCCGAAGCCGGGTCTCTAACGTCGCCACTTGACTTCAATATTTGCGGTAGTGTTGTGAATGTAAGTATCAGTGTATGTTTAAGCGGCGAATGGGAAGAAGGAAGGGAATGAAAGGGTAGGGGTACACGGCCCATTTATTTCTGACCTGATCCCTAGATATAGTCTCGAGAATCCATGGGCAACTATCACAGCAGCTGGTCGCGTTCTCCTCTTGAAAGCGGCTGAAATTAATCTTGCTATGTAGCTCGTGACGACAATTCTATACCACCAGGACTGAAACCTTAGGTTAGACACGCTCCAGCGACAACAGTGATTGCACTGAGCAATGGTTGGAAGAGAGGGCAGAACAGGGGGAGAAAAGGGAGGGAGCCAAGACGAAACCGCGTTAGGGTCACGTCACACGTGCAGGTCTTCCCACGTGCGGCGGACCCACGTTGCTGCGGCGTTCGGCGTCGAACTCTCGCCACGAGCTGAGCAAGAGGACGTACGCGCCACCGCTAGCAGAACACGGCTTTAAATGGTGGTCCTCTCACTGCACCGCCGGTCGCGGCATTTTACCTTCTGCGGTCCCTTTGTTCGTCGTCGCCGGAGGGTCGGCGAAACCTCCTGAAGAACATCTCCTCTTTCCACGGCAGGGGGTGGTGCGGTGGCGTGGGAAGCGTCCTGCCGCTTATCGGAAGCTGAGCGCCGCTGAGCGGCGAGTGTAAGCGCCGGCGGTGGCAGCAGTCGCCCGCCCTGCGGCGCCACGAAAGCCCTGCGTCACAGCCTCTGTCCTCAAGAGGACGGCGGCCCCGTGGTGCGGTCGCCGGCGTCAACCGGGCGTCGCGACGCGTCGCCTCGACAGCTGCTCGGCGACGCCCTCCGCCTCTCCAGCCCACTCCGTTGTGATTGCGCTAATTTATTTAAGGGCTTTGTTATAGCGGCGCCGTGCGCGGCTGTGCTCGGCGGGCGGTCGGGCGGTCGGCGGGGCGGGGCGGGCGGGCGGGCGGGGGGCGGGGCGGGGTGGGCGGGCGGGGCGGGTGGACGGGGGTGGACGGAACAGGCGCTGCGGGTGTGCCGGCCAATGACAGCGCGATGATGAATTGCGATTGTAAATTCATGACGGGACACGCAGCCTCGTTCCGCTCGCCCCCGCTCGCGCCCACACCACGCTTTGTCTCCGCCCGCCCTTCGCGCTATCGCCCTTCGCCGCCGCCGCTGCACAAGTCCCATTCGCCCCCCCCCCTTCACCGGCGCTAGACGGTGCGCTCTTGTCCCTGGAGGCAGCGATGCTACAGTGGTCGTGGAGAGCAGAGATTTATTCAAATAATGAGATACATTGAACTGCTGCCGATCAGGCTTTAGCAGTATGGGCAGGGCTGTCTTAAATAAACTAAAACTATCTTATCTACTGTAATATACGTTGCCTCTTTCGACTTGTCAGGTATACATAAATTCTATGTATTTTATTAAAATGTTCTTTTGTTGTTTTCCGTTCTTCTATTGTTGCTTTTTTGTCAGCCCCACTCTCATTCAACCTTAGGCTATGTTTACATACCCATTAACTCACTAACGAACACAACACTTTACTATTTACACAATATTTACACTCATTTATTCGCCACGACGCGGCGCCGACTTTGCTCAAGCGTCCGTGGCGCCGCGACGTCTTGTGTTTCAGGCGGCCCTGGCCCCGCGAGACGTGTTTCCGCGCCGCCCGCGCGGCATCTGGCTCTTCTGCGACTAAGACAGTGTCCCTTCGAGGTCACGATCTCGCAGGAGGGAGGGTGACACAATCATCCGATTGAGAGCGTCGTTACGACAATCTCTTGAAGTGGGAGATACTGTCATCCAATGAGAGACGCTTTGTTTTAGTCGGAGTATACATCAAGGCTGCTGAGAGGGGGCCCTATTGGTGAGCCCTGACCAGAACGATTCTGCGTTCCATAGGTGTGGCCACATAATTCCTCTTTTTAAAACGGTTATGAACAATAAATGGGGGGGGGTTGCTGACTTAGGACAGTAGAAAATCTTTCACTGCACCAGTATTGGTGAGTATCTATGAACAAGAGCATTCTGATCGTGTGTGGGCACAAATTTTTGTAATCACTGCCGTGGAACTTTCAGTTGCCAGTGTATACCAAACATCTTATGTGAAGAATCACTTTAATCTGTGGTTCTAAAGGGCCTTAAAATATGTGATATATCACAAGCCATTGAGCCAGCCAAAGGGAGTAAGTAATTACAAAGTTTTACAAAAATTACAAAACTACTTTATTACTTAGCAAACAGACAGAGTAAAGTTTTAATGTTGCCATCTCATAACCTGTGCAGCTTAAACTAATTTTTAATGCTTGGACAAGTTTTCGAAATTTGGTCATAGAAAGTTATCTTGATTGAACCCGTCAATCTTAGAAGGAAGGTAAGAATGTGCAATAACGCAACATGGTTTCAATAAAACAGTTTATTGTTTCACAAATGAAAGAAATAGTCACAATATACACAAAAGTACACGGACGGCCAAGGCCCAAAAATCGAGTCCGAACTCAAATCCAAATTCTACAGAACCACCAGGAGAACACACGGATTAGAGATTAGCGAGTCGTCTCAACCAACCACGAGCAGAAACAAACTGCAGAGGAGTTTCTCGAACAATGAGACTGCCTGGTACGGCCTGACGCTTATACTCCGATGTAAACATAGAGGCATTTCAAAGTCACGAGCTGGACGGAGAGGGGGACTTTGCCATCCCATTGGAAGCTCCAATACCAAAAATTAAAATCATAACTAAGCTTCCGATTTTATGATAGTGTCCATCTTGCCGTCCAGCTCTTGACCTCGAAGTGCCACACTGTTTAAATCGGTGTAAAAAGAAGGGACCGTCAGAAGGGAGTCTTCACCCTCTCCAGCGCTCTCCTCCGTGACGTCACTCGCTTTGGGGGGCGTGCCACAGGGCTCCGTCGCCATGAAAGTATAATTTAAATATTTTTATTTATCGTCATCAGAATTCAATAGTGTGAAACAAACATTAATACTTAAAAATAAAAATGTAAAACTTTTTACCACTGCAGACTGTTGGTGACAGGCAAGGTTGGGTTGACAGACAACAACCGAATCAAATTCTTGCAACGTTAGGCTAAATAATAATTGAGATTATTCCTTAAATTGTTCTATTTATGAACACAAGAAACAATGAAACTAAGAGTTTTTACAAGCTTGACAAGTTATCTCTTCCTAAATCGTCTGTGATATCAGGTATTGGGAAAAGAGGAAAATAAAATGGGTGCGTTTTAATAACAAAGCTGCCCAGTGCTCATTCAAACAACAATTAGAACCATCGAAAACAAGATTTAAAGAGATTAAAAAAATGGACGTTCACAAGATTACAAAGAACATCGCAATAATGTTGATTCTACCGGATTTGGTAAATGCCGAAAAGAGAAGAAGATAAAAGCGTGTCTGGCGTGAAGATTATGGGTTCACACGAAGTGAGCTTAAATTAAACCATGCATTAAACATTTATCGTGATAAATTGCTGGCACCAAAATAATATTTTTAATGCGCCGTGCGCGAAACGCGGTTTCCTCTGCTTTCCGTGTGCGAAACATTGCGAATGATTCGCAATTGTCTTCGTTTGACGACTTCTTTGTTTATAAATTGCAAACAATAGTATTACGGCACTGAGTGGAATACATTTACTTTTGAACAAGTAAGGTATTTCTAGTTACTCGATATTTACTTCTATATTCGTTTAGTTGACACATTGCGTTTCGCTCACTGCGTGTTAAAAAATAGTACACGCAACACGGGCGCTGGGTGATTCCCGCTCTCGTCTTTTTGTCGTTCTCACTACGCTCGGGCGACAAACTCAACACGTGCGTGAATCACCTGTTTCGCGCCCTTGATACGTAAACTACTATACTTTTACTAGTCACTACAACGCTCTTTCGCTTTTTGCGTAGCCTCATCTGGGAGGTTTGTATTGAATGAGTGCAGTACTTTTCTTTTGTAGTACAGCTTCTTTTACGTGATTACAGAATGGTGTTTTAATTTGGAAACTTTTAACCTTTTCAGCAGACAGGTTCCGTTCAAAAACATGAAATTACTTCTAAATAACTCGAACATCAGAGTGGGATGTAAGTTCATTATATAAATGAACGAATTGCCAATAATATTTTCTCGGGGATTCTAACTTCTCAAAAGGAAAACATTGATTTTTTTATCTTATATATCTATTGCATTGATGTTTGTGACTACAAAAGTAATAACTTTTAACAAATATCTCTAATGTAAGTAGAAACATCTAGTTTCAAAAAGAATTTTTAGCCAAGAATTTTGAGAAAAATAGAAATTATGGCATGTGATTCAGTGCATTGTGCTCGTTCCACACAAAACTGTAATTCGGAGCAGGTTTAAAAAAATGCATCTAGATATTTGTGAATGGTGGACATATTTGACTCAAAAATTAACTTCAAAACTATTAATTCTTAAAAAAAATGCATATGGAACCTTTTGAAGGTATAATATTGGAAAAAATTTCAATACGGCATTTATATATTAAATAATGCGACAGTTTAAAACACATTAAACAATTTTAATTTCTGGAACATGATAATTATTTTTTACGAAAAAGGTCTCATGCTACATAATTACGAGCTCTTAAACTAATTGAACAAAATATTTAAAGAAAACTAATACTGCTACTGAATGGCACAAACCTTCTCGTACTAGTTAGTTTCCTCATATCTTTAGCACGAAAATGATCTTCGGTCTTTAAAACCCAATATTAGGCACCCAGGGTGGGGGCTCTCCTGTAAACCTACACATCATAGTACGTTTCTAGAACGTGCAGAATCTTGAAATCTATAAAAATAAAATTGAATATTTGCTGTTCTATAGAATGTAAACTTTACGTTTTTATGTTCATAAATGCTTAGTGATATCAGGATGTTTAGCCACTCACAACTCTGGGATTATATTGTTGAAACGCACAGAGCAGGGGCTGGAAGTTTGATATTGGGAGCGACACTGAATGGCTGATATATTTCGCTAATTCTAGTGAGTCTGACTCTTAACCTAAAAGTTACATTGACTAACAAAATTTTAAGGAGAGATTAGATTTCTACTATGGATAGTTCAAAAAATTAACAAAATATATTTACAATAATTGTAATTGGATTATCATTAAGATTAGCGAATCCTCAATTAAAAATTTAGAGATATGACCTCACTTTTTCCTTGATTTCACTCCCGAAGTGATATTATCAATTAGGTCTCAATGAAAAAACTCTATCTACTAGAGTGAATCAACACAGAGTGACATAAAATATCTCGTAATTGAGATTTGAGGTCACCAGCAAATAATGTGACGGTTTCCCTCTGGTACACCACATATAATGCTCGTAAGGCACGAGAGTGAATTTGGTGAAATGTTGATACTATTTCTTCTCAAATATATTCCGAAGATAATGAGATATTTATTGCTCTTTTATTAAAATATATGTAAGTATTGCGACTGAAACGTTGGAATTGATATTAAAGAATAATTCACATCGTAAAAGTGATTCATGTCCTTCTAATACACTGGTGTCAAATAAACAGTATTACATTCAAATGAGGGTCTAATTTGATTCCACCACGAGAGCTTTGAATTTCTACGCCCGATAATTGCGTTGATTACTTAATTGTGCCAGGGATGGTGTAATGTGGAACACGATTCCTATGATGAGCGCGTTTGGTTGTTACTTTATGCCTTGCTGTGTGGTTAGATTTTAGGGTAAAACATGTTATGAGTCGACATAACCTTTTTATTTTTTTCTCTTTTCATCCTTTGATATTGCTACAAAAATTATAAGTACATATTCTTACAAAATAGTTTAGTTAATAATACTTTTGCACCCCGGCGTTCTTTGAGGGGACCCTCCGATTACATTTAATGACGTTCTCTCTACTTGTACATGAAAAATAATTCCTTTTAACTCCAAAATCTTACGTAGATCACGTCATCCTATAATTTTTGATTTTCTGGTTACCATGGTTTACTTTCTCGTCTACAACGTTCTTATTTTGTGATGAGAAATTATTATAATGCTACAGCAAAAAGTAGCTAACTTTTTGGGCAGTAAACTCATATTTTGGGTACACAATGACGAAAAAATGGTTAATTTCTCTTCCTGTATTATCCTTTTCTACTCTTCTATGAATATTGCAATCCTATGCCCTATGTCAGCATTCCTTTGTCAGCATTTAAATTTCCTGAAGAGAAGTCGCTAAGAGGCAAGTGGTTGAGAAACGTATGTGAATGTCGCTGTAAACGTATGTGTAGCTGTTCACAATGAATGTATAAGCTATATTTTGCGTTCAAAATGTTTATAGTTAAAAGTTCGTGATTATTGAAGGTATTTACCAATTTTCAATGGTGAATTCGTATGCCTTATAAACCATTAAAATGTGTGAACTAAGACTATAGCAGGATTTTTTCACACTAGCCGAGTGATCACACAGGAAAACTCAATAATGTAAGAGAATATCGTGAAAAAACTAATAAAACGTTTAGGGTAGTGTGTAATGCCTCTTCTGGTAATGTTAAATATTCCAACTTCCAGCACACTTTTCTTCAGAACCATGAAAGTTACATCTGTGATATTGTACAGCTGTATTGTATGATGCTTTTTCAATTTGGTAGAATTTGTTTTTGAATTAAAGCTGGCCGAGGCGGAAGAGATCGGACTAGTGCAAGAAAGTCTGTGCTATTCTTTGGCACAAATACTTTCAACGACGTTTCTCGAAATCTCAGATGACATTGACATCATTAAGTGTCTAACTTTGAAGGACTGATTTCAATAAAAAAATCTCTATATTCAATGATGCGATTGGAATAGGCCTGAACATTTTTGTTCATTACTTCTTGGCTGTCCGGGGACGCCGCATCGTTGGCTGAGAGGCCGACGTTTCGCCTGTCATGTCGCAGGCTTCTTCAGGGTAGTGACGAAGTCAGCACCCTGAGTGACTTCGCCACTGCTGTGAGAGCGGCACCAGACATGACAGGCGAGACGTCGGTCTCTCAACCAACGACGCGGCGTCCCCGGACAGCCAAAAAGTCATGAACTCGAGCCGCGGAAGCTAACGTGTACATTCCTCTTCATTAAATTTTTGAAAATGCAGAGGTTGTAATGAAACTTGGACCTCAGCGTATTTAAAAGCACACTTTGCGGTATTCGAACCAGTAATTGAAGACAATTTGAGTAGTACAGGACAAAAGAAATCTCCGGAAATTGAGAATAACGCCCTGCCTCTCCATTCATTGTTTTAACTTTCACCGGTAATTTTACAACAACTTGTCGTTTCGTTCCGTCCGGTATACATGCACATAGCTGAAAATCGACTTTGGCAAAACAAGGCCATCCTACAGAGAACCTTAAAATAGTGCAAAATATAGGTATCATGATGCATTCGGCAACAACAGAAGGTGGATTGATTAATCGATCAGTAATTGCGGGCCCGTCAACGGCTAAGGTCATTAGTCCTGTAAGTGTAGTGAATGTTTTTGCTCGGCAGTTGGCGGTGATCTTGCCTCCTTGGATGGAGAGATCGGCGCCGACCTGCCCTCGGCTAGTGGGGTTTCTCTAACTAGGTATCTCCCACAAACGGGTCACCGCCCTAGCGGAGACAAGCTCTAAGCTCCCGACAGGTGTCCCGGCACGTGCATGTTAGTGTAAGTTTGTGTAAGTGGTGAGAATAGGACAAGCAAGAGGAAGAAAATGTTGCTCGCGGTCTGTGCGCCGTTTGTTAGGGTACTCCTCCGCATTCACCTGACGTTGATCTGAGAAACCACGGAAAACTACCGATCAGAGCAGCCGGCCGCTAGAATTCTCCTCTAGACAGCAACAGAAGTCGACCTAGCTATATGAGCAGTGTCTAAAATCCTGCCACGAACGGTAGGTGGGGAAAACGATCAGGCTGACCATGTTATGAAGGTTAAGGAAGAACCTAAATCGGAATTGCACGGCGGAGGGTGGAACGTGGGTGTAGCTGGCAAAAGCGACGAATATGAGGCTGTGCTTGGAGGGTCGCCCAGGAGGGCGGCGAGCTAAAGCCATTTGGCGACGCCTCTGGGCTTGCGTCATGCCCTCACCCCCCTGCCCCGCTTCCGCTTCGCCCCCCCCTCCTCCCTCCGCTGCGGAGTTGTTAGCCCAACTTTTTCGATCCCATTGCCCGGGCGGAGAGAAAGGCAATGGAATTAAGCGTGCATTTAGGCCATACTATAAGCCTAAGTCCATCGGCGAGAAGATTGACGGGAGAAGGACCCGTCCCATAAATGAGGTCGTACAGACTTGTGGAAGGCTGAAAATTGCCGACTCGATCATTCTTGTAGGCAAAAGGGATTCTGTTCCTGATAACTTTGAATGTTACCTGAGGGTTCAGAAGTCAGGATTCGGCTGATTTTTTGGGGGTAGAAAAAATTGGTAATAGTGAATTAATATTATCATTTTGATTTGGGGTTCGTCTTCACGATTACATATTTTCAGTTAAAACAGCTGTAATGGACGGGTCTTATCAACAATTTTGTCGCAGTATTTTTGTGATGTTATCTAATTTTATATTATCGTATTCCTCTTTTTATAACCTATGAGTTGCCGGAGCAAAAGTAAATTCAATAAACGTACCTTAAAGAGAACCGCAAACAACCAAAAACATAGATGTCCGTGTTTTAAAAATAAGTGATTTTTGAGTCAAAAATATAACCAACAAATTAATTACATCTCTGAGTATTTCCAAAAATTGTAAAACATTGACATTGCAAAACTACAATATTGATGACAGCTTTTTAAATTAAACCTGCTCTAAAAAATATTTTTACGTAACGTCATACACTGTTTAAAAATTTATTTCTCGCATTATTTGTACTTGTACAGAACCTTTTTAAAGAACGCCTTGACATACGACGTAATGAACAAATAACAGTAATAACCTTTTATTCTATTAATTTAATTAAAATTAAGTGCTTTTACTAATCAACCGGTTAAAGGTAGCAAGCGATCAAAAATGTGAGGAAATTTACCTCAAAATCACGAAAATTGGTTCAGAAGAAATTTCAAATTATGTTCTAAATGAAAGCCCATAAATACGGAGATTTTTGTCGCAGGTAGCGAGAAGCTCCAAGGTCCCGTATGGTTTCGCGACATGTGTGGTAGGACAGTGCATGTCAGTCGTAAGTACGTGTAAGCACGCAGTCTATGGTCCATATTTAGAGTTCTTTCACGCCATTCGCCTGGTGTTGATCGGAGGAACCACGGAACACTGCTGTCCAGAGCAAAGGGCCGCGAGAATTCTCTCCGGATGGTGATTCAATTCAGACCTTCTGACCTCCCGAAAAGAGGCACTGGCAATGACACTACTTGATACATTGAATCACCTAAGCAGATATCCTTTTATAATATCCTGTTCAAGTTCTTAATGTTTTCCACGGAAAGCCTGAGAGCAACATTGCTTAAATTCGCTTGGTCTTAATCGTATTACCTGCCCACATAGCTGTACCATTTTACGATAATTTGTAACGTAAGTATCTACGTCCTTATATTGCTATTCAGAACTGCGTCTATTATTAATAATGAAAAACTTTCGAGAACTAGAATGGCACTCGCTAATGATGATCGATACCCACTATTGCCGTCAGCATTTGGGATTTCAAAATTCATGCGAGTGCTGAATGTAATGAACCAGCTGAACGGTATGCAAATGCGTGTCGCTGGTGCCTAAACTATTTCATCAGCGACTGACGGAAAAAATTTTTTCCCAAAAAATTTTTTCCCGCGGGGACGTAATCACAACATTGACTTTCTGCGTGGGTATCTCCATCTTAGCTTTATTCGCGCGGATTTCATTCGACGGGGCTTATCGCCGCCATGGACGGGCTTTCATTCGTGCACGCAGCGATCACCCCGGCTCCCCCGATCACCACGTGCGGAACCGTCTCGTCATCGAATGGACCTTCAACGCTACGACAGTCGCGTTTCTTCTCGTGATGTTCTGTATGTACGGAGAAATATAGTAGTAGTATTAGATTAAGTAACGCCAATTGCGGAGAAAGTGCCGTCGTCAGAAAAAACTTGTTTTTGGCTCACCTCATGTTGTCAAAATATTTTCTGTTGTTTCTGTACGTAGTAAATTACTTTTTCATGCCTCAGTACATTTATACTTTATGTGACTTAATTCTCTAAAAAATATTTTTTCAAAACGTTCGCTCGTCCGCCGTCCCGTTCCGCCGTTCGCCGGTCCGTTCCAGTTCGCCGCGTCCTCGTTCGCCGTCCGTCGCCGGTCCGTTCGCCGGTCCGTTCGCCGGTCCGTTCGCCGGTCCGTTCGCCGGTCCGTTCGCCAGTCTGTGAGTTCAAGTCTCCGTCTGTCTTGGAACTACACTGGCGACTAAACTATTTGTTGGATTTTTGTCAAAATCAATATTTCCCGATAGATCTTGCCCAGCGTAAAGCACCGGGATTTTAAAAATTATTCTTCAAATTTCGGGGATGATTCACATGAAGAGCATGAAGCATTTTCAAAAGTTTTTCAAAAATAACACAATTTTTTTCTTAAAATTCCTGTAAGAATAGAACAAGATCATGGATTCAGTTCAATCATGGATTCTGACAACACAGCCAGTTAGTAATTTGCTACACGTAGGAACAATATTTACCCAGTTTTCTTTACTAGTGCCGGCAATAAGTTCGTTTCTATAAAACATCGCCGTTTTTCCCTCACATCTAGCAATAGGGGAAGAGGTAGGAATATGAAATAGAGTAGAATTATGAGAGAGCAAGGTTTTCGCCTCTGTACAATGTTGACATTTATCGAGTGCCTGGAGAACTACGTAGTCTAACATTGTCATTGCATTTTCTCAACAGATGGTCACTTTAGTCTTCGAAGTTTGCTGAGATGAATATTTGCAGTCAGTAGTGTTGCGAAAAGCTTATGTAGCTCTGCACCGAAGTGCTATTTTTTCCGGCGTATCTTGTGATTTTCCAACAAATGTAGGAGATACATTGACGTTAAAATATTGCCGTTTTTTAATGTAACCAAGGATTTCAAATAAAATGCAATGTTCCTTACGATATATTGATAAAATCTAAGATGGCCTGGTGTTTGTAATATGAGACATGTGACTGATAGAATTATGAAATCGTCTCATATTACTACCAGACATTTAATGACTGTACATTTACGAGAGATTGTATAGGTGAATTGTAGATTCAATGTGTCTTGTGCAGAATGTGGGATTACAGGGATTGTGTCGATCCAGAGCGTGTAGTCTACATTTGTGGTTATTGTAAAACCAAGTGATTTGTAAACATATATTTCTACTTATTATACATAGTGTGTATCAATAAAGGCTTTTGTAACTTTTTGTAACAACTCCAGGTTTTTGCTCTATAAAAGAGTACGTATCATATTACTACCTGAGTTTCCAATTCACTAGAAGTGACGCTATTTAGAAAAAATGAATATAATATAAAACCTATTAGTTCCACAACATTTAGGTTAATACAGCAATTTTAATATTAAACATAGTAAGAAACTGCAATTCACTTTTTTTAATTACGGTTATTCTGGCACCTTGTGAATCCCCAAAACAAAAAGTGTATCCAATTTTCCTATCTCTTTCTCTACTTTTTCTTCCTTTGGAGTATGCGAAAAAGTAGAAATCTGGCTTCCACGAGCCGTGTTGGTGGGCGTGGCTGGGGCGCGCCCAGCAGCGACGAAGAGGGCGGGAGCAGGGTAATTCCTCCGCCCTCACAATTAACCGAGGGCAAGTCCGTGGCTGTTTGGCCGCCATCGCCGCTACAGCGACCTCCGTCAATAAGCCGCCCAAATATGCTCAGGGAGGCATCGCTGCCCAGCCGCCTGGCCCTCATTACCGAGAGGAGCACCCGTTTAATGGCGGACACAAAGCGTAGCAGCGGATGAGATTTGACTCTAGTTGTGTTCTTGTAACGAACGAGCGAACGAGCGAACGAGCGAACGAGCGAACGAGCGAACGAGCGAACGAGCAAACGAGCAAACGAGCGAACGAGCGAACGAGCGAACGAGCGAACGAGCGAACGAACGAGCGAACGAGCGAACGAACGAGCGAACGAGCGAACGAACGAGCGAACGAACGAGCGAACGAGCGAACGAACGAGCGAACGAACGTTTTGCCGTCGTTCGAGGTTTCTGTATCAAGGAGCCACCAAACTAATATTCTGACTAAATATATTAGGGAAGTAATTTACTACCCTTATAATAATCCTACCCCCTAATAATCTACCTACAGGATTAAGATTTACCTTCGTTTTTGTTATCAGGACCGGTAATTAGTGTTTTTTGCCATAACAATCCCTTTCCCCCCACAGCATGACAATAAATTCTCTACACTGCATATGCAGTATGCGAAAAGTAAACACTTTACTTGATTACAGACAACCCCGTTTTCCATAGGAGTCAGGTTAACGGGGTTTGTTCAGTAGCAGCAAAACGAAATTAAACCATGGTTGTTTGCCGGCGTTTCGGAAATAATATTTCCATCCTGGAGGCTATACTAAACGAGAAGGAACCAGTGTTACATACAGCAACCAAAAACGTGTCAGTTAACAATATCACTATGTAGATGAGTTGAACACATTAACATGTTTTTTACAAGAGTTACATATATTTCAACCACCAAAAAAGTATATACAAGAAGAAAATACATATTGTTCTTTACCATATGGCACCCACGTGAAGTGAGGAACATACATATAGCATCACCACACATCACCATGACTACTAATAGTAGATAGTAGATGAGGAACAGATTTTATTTTGCTCCCCCGTTAGATTTTAGATGGTTTGGCAAATGTAATGACCCTGCAGACGTAGGCACATTTGCTCATATCAGTGCGAAGCCAATTTGTTTCTCTAGCCATAATTTGTACTGCTTTTCTTTCCTATTCGCTTGTGTCCACTCCTCGTCGCGCTCACTGCGTGATTCTATTTCCAGTTTTATTTTTCTTTCTACTCGGTATCTAAATTTAGAATTTAGTCTTGAGCAAATCTATTTTTATTCGATATTGCCTTGCCTCTATTGTTCGGTTCGCCATGCATACTTTGACGCGATTCAACAGTGCGCATTGTTGCCGCATCGTCTTGTCCAACAAAAAAATCGACTAATGCATCGAAATCACGTTCTGCCTGCATATTTCATTTTTCATTTCTTGTTCTGCGTTCAGAACTTCTGGTTTACTAGTAAATACATTTATCTCTTTTCAATATGAGAGGTTTGTACTTCCATATCAGATTTATCTTTGACAATTTCAGTATAAACTTCTATACCGTAATTCACATCTTTACGACGTCGTTATCTAATTTGGTTCAGTTATTGTTATTACTATACAATTTCTCCAAATTTTCATGAAATTTTTATGAATTTATTGCCTATTTTCATTTAATTTTCTTTCTAAATTATGCTGCATTAAAAAAAAATTCACTTAAGATTATTTGCAGAATCATCTCTTCTTCCCACTCTTCTGGTTCCATCATGGTACCGGTGTCTTTTCCAGCCTGAGAACTGGTCTAATTTAAAAAATTGTTCCCATGCGGGGTTAATTTCACCCATAGTTACCCTCCTCGCGAGATATTCCCCACATTTACCCTCCTCTCTTTGTTAAGTAACTGAATCCTCGCTTACTCACACGTTTCCCAAATCAATTTACCACGGGTTTCAGTGGTTACACACATGAAATACTCTTTGCAGAGAGCACTTTAGCCTTGAATTGTTTCCAAATTGAGACGCGTTCTAATCTCGGGAATTGCGCTTCCATAATGAGAATCTCGGTTTCCGTTTGTAGCCGTCCTTTCTTACGAAGATCCTTAATATGCATTTAAATGTTTTAATAATACTGAATGTTAGATGTATAGTGTATATATATATAATATATATTATATATATATATATATAATAACTGCATTATTATATTATATTATCACACAATCAAAAAGACAAGTGAAACACTACTTTTCATTGCCGGTGTTCGTTAAAGAATTATAAATTCGCAATAAGTTAACAATCGTAATCAAAGCGTTGTAGCTAAAGATGGGGTATGAAGTCACTTCTTCCAAGAAACAGAAAGTGTTTATATGATATTTATGCAAAGATGGAATTACGACACATGGCCTATAACGCAAATTACTGACCAACCGAATCCTTTTGCTGCGCACCGGTCTGGTGAGGATACTAACTGAACTGCCATATTTCTCCAGCTCGTTTGCTTCCAACTGAAAGGCGAGTGGTTGAAAACAAATGTCCACTCGCCTGCGCTGCACCCTCCGCCCACCACTGCGCCGTGTCGGGCGCAGCAACAGGGCGCGAGCGACAATTAGAGGCGGCGGCGGAGGTGCGCGTCCGCCATTGAAAAGAGCGCGAGGGCGCAATTAAAGCGCGCGGGCGGTGCGTCCCGGCGCGGCATCCGCTCGCACTTGTTTGCGCGCGGCCGCGGGCGCTGCGCAATTTCCTCCCGCGGCCGCCGGCGGCGCTGCTGTCGGCCGCCTTCGGCTGACGCGGCTGCACCGGCGGCCGCCGGCCACTTACAGCAATTGCCAGTCAAGCGAATGCGTTTGCCGTGTTTTCGGACGCGTCAACCGCTTTGGTTATTTGTCCCGAAGAGGTAGTGGGCCTCCACCGCTAGAAAGTGAGATTTGGTGACAGCCTACACGTCGGCTTGTGGGGAACGATCCATCCAGATAACACCCCTGCGGAACACCGCCCCGAAGGGGTTCTACGATGTTGGCTTCTCCCCCGACATGTGTGGAAGCTTGTTAGTTGGTTGATTAGTGATTCCGGTCAATATCATTATTCCCGTAAGTGTCGTGCATGCTTGATCGCGGGAGTTGGCAGTGATCTTCCCCAGATGAGTGGTGAGATTCGGCGCCGACTTAACGGGGTTTTCCCTAAGCAGATCTCACACCAGTGGGGCATCGCCCCAGCCCGCACAAGCTTCAAACTCCCGACCGGCCTCCCAGAATATGTGGTAGTTAAGTGAATGTAAGTCTGGGTGTAAGTAAGGGCTAAGTTTGGACAAGGAATAGGAAGTAAAGATCGCGCGCGGTCCATGGCCCGTTTGTTAGGGTATTGCTCCGGCATTCACCTGGTGGTGATTGGAGAAACCACGGAAAACAATCGATTAGAGAAGCCGGCCGCAAGAATTCTTCTCCAGACAGCGAATCAACTTGTCCTAGCTATCTAGCCAATTTCGAAAATTCTGCCACCGTCGGGAATGGAACATAGAACCTCCCAATCAGAGGCAGTGCACTGACATCAGTGTGTAGAAGTGCGACCCCGTAACTGGACGTATGGGTAAGGAGAGAGGATAGGACAAGGAAGAGGAAGGAAAAATCACGCGCGATTCGTGGGACCTTTGTTAGGGTACTGCTCGGGTATTCACTTCAGCATTTTCATAAACGCTCAAACTCCATTTTCTTAAAAATAGGCTCCAACTTCTGCAACGAAAATTTACATTTAGGTCCAGATTTTACTCTTTAATTATATTATTAAAGTCGTATTTCAGTTCTACTATTAGAGGATAAAAAATGAGAAAATATGAAAAAAATGTTCTTTTGGTGGCAATAGATACAGCCGAGGAGATGGTAGGGCAAAACCTGAAAGCTAGCCCACAGTAAAGTGATTTAGAAAGTTACTTATACTAGAAAATTTGTACCATTCTGTAGCAAAACTAGTTTTAAACTACTCAACAAATACTGAAGAGGCCTGGAAAAAAGTCTGCTTCTGAGAATGCAATTTGAAAGTCAACCCAGAAAGCTTCAATCAGAATAGCGACTGATATTGCGTCTGATGTACACGAAGTAAAAGCACTCAACCTTGAAGCGATGGTCTTAATAGACGTGGCAAATAAAGGATGACACTTAATACACGCACACGGTAGGTACCATCGTGTTGATTTTCTTGTTGCCGATGTCGAAAGCACGATTTAATTGCTTGCTGTAGCAAACATAAACTTTCCATCAGGCTGTACAGGGGACAGTTCGCCCAACGCGCCGGGTTACTGTTGTTACCGTGAGAACGACATACAACCTTTTAGAACGCAAATTGACCTGTCAATGTCAATGTTACGCTCGTGGCATCTATTCCAAGCCTGTGAAGTGACGGAAATGGAGAAGTTTACTACAGATGAGTTCTATGATACGTACTTGATATTGGAGGAACACGTCGCGCCTGTGTTCACCGCCCGATATCCCACTCGCCGGCAGCCATCTTGCAACGTGCTGCGGCGCCTCGGCGCACGCCTGAATGCTATGGAGATGGTGCTTCCGCGGCCAAGTGCCGTTGTAGTGCTGCTACCGAAGTGGCTGCATTGCAAGCAGCGGAGGACGAGCCTTCGAGAAGGGCTACGCTTCGAGAAATCAACTCCTTCGCACGGGTACACGCGGCCGTAACCCTGACTGCCGAAACTTTGGGGCGTGTGCAACGAACATTGCGACGCGTGCCTTGTTACGTTTCCGTCAAGGCAGTGAAAATTTTAAACATGTTCTCCGAAATTTGAGACGTCTAGTGAGAGAAGAAGCTAACTCATGAAGATATCGATTTACGAACGTATTTGATTATGAACCCATTCAATGTGTCAGTATATTAAGGTTTATAATTTTGTGGGTTAGCACCCTCTCTCACAGAATGCCTTGGTTGAATTTGAGGCAACAATTAATGTGATGGGGGGGGGTTATGTACCCTGAGTTGAGTAATTTCATGGTTGCCGAACTTTCTTATCGATATCCTCCCCTTCACCGCATTTTCCGTTTTCCGGTACAACAATTGTCATAACAAATGACGACTGCTGATTGGCTTTACAAGACAAATTATACTTCTAAATGCTTATTTCGCAATTGTTTTCAAACGAGTGACATCGTAGTAATGAGATAATGTTTTTGCCGCTAACAATACACAAGTTTGCGCGGTATAATGTGAGGCATGCAATGTCTAATTATATAATACTCAAGCGGGTCGAATAGTGTAATATTGGATTTCAACATGATTCTCGGTCTTCCGATCAGTGTGGTACTCTCCGTGTGCGGGTATTAAGGGTTATTCTATATAAAGTGTTAGTGTGTAATGTACGAGTAGTTGTGAGTGAAGCTACTTTTGTATTGCAGTATTATTAAAATTGAAATTGTTTAGCGCGCAAATGATTTATTATCTCTTGAGGTATACGTCTGTAACATACCAATTTCAAACGCATCGGATTGAAAGGACTAGGTCTGGTATTTTTTAATAATGAAGAATATTTCAAAATACTGAGGTAAGTCCTGGTTTCACGATATGAAGCTGGAGAAACTTAATATCCCTAGTACGTTTTGGAGTTTAGAAGATTCCACAAGACAATTATATTGTGCAAATCTTCACTCGTGATATTAAATTCTCGAATATGCTCGAATCCCAGTATTATAAAGGGCTCAAGAACGCAGGATATTTCTATAGCAATACCTCGGACATGAGATCCTTATGTTAGCTTATGGAGTGATTTTCATCATGCCAAGAATATGCGTAAAATATCGATAATTAAACTGCATTTCATATTTTACTAAGAAAGAACAATCAAGTAAACACTAGTAGATGATATTAAAGTGAAATAGTTGGATAATGTAAACACAGTTAACATCAGGAGTCACGATAGGCAACTCAAAGATTTTAACGTGAAAGAAAATGTCAATGGCGTCGATCTCCTTCAAATATAGTTTAGTCGACAGTGCCATAATGGCAGGAAGGGGTGAGGATTTATGATGATCTTATAGTCTCATCATTGTTCTTTTCCATAAGACTGAAACACTAAATTTTCCGCATCTAAACTGGGGAACAAAAGTTCATTACTGTGTGTACAAATACCTGTCAATTCTTATAAGGATTTAATCATTGTTCCGTCCAAAAAAATCTAAACAAATGTTTATTATTTATTTATGGAGCATGCATAGTTCTCTTCAAAGAAAGACCTTTCTTATTTCTAAGAATTTTCTTTTTTTCCTAATTCTATAGTAGAGAAAGAAAGTATTGGAACTATATAAAATACCAAGAGAATTAGCTTATTTATCTCTTCATTAATGGAAAATGAGGGGTATGTTGGGACTCTACAGAAATACACAGAAGGAAAATCTGGCTAGAATGCAGAAGCGCGTATAAACTTACTTTCCGAGGCAATAGGAAGAGAGTAGAATAGGTGTCACTATAAATCAGCAGGAATAAGGCTAGCCTCTATGCCCTACAGAAAACGTGCCGGTTACCCAGCTTGGAAAGATATCTACAGCCGACTCGGTAGACCCACGTACTTTAATACAGCGAATCCAAGCATAAAACTGAGTTCAAGTCACAGGAAACAGATGTTGGATATTTTCCTTTTTAATAGAACAATAGCAAACTTGAATAAACTGCCTGCGTTAGCCTTTGAACTGTGATAAGTTTAAAAGTAAAATAATTATCAATAATTGAAAATTTTATAAATTAATAAGCTAGGATCGTTAAACATTAATAATAATAATTATAATAATTATTATTATTGTAATAACAATAATAATTATTATTACTATTATTTTCGAACTAGTAGGGCATTGAGTCAGGTAACAAAGATTGATATTCATTTCGGCAAAAAATCCTACCAAAAGATTAGAGGCCAACGTTGTTCACGGACGGACGGACGGACGGACGGACGTTTATAAAGTTTGCATTTAATTAAGGGACCAGGTAAAGAGACAACTTTTTCCGGCGAAAAATTTTTGTGTATCAAAAAAACAACAACAAACTATTATAATACTATGGTGGAACTTTCATTGTTTGGGTATCTAATTTTTAGCACATTTTATTTTTAGGCTTCCAAATATTTATGTTGTAAATTTTTCCTCGATGTAAAATTTACTCCGAGACTGTGATAATAAGTAAATGAGTATATCTCTGTGGTGGTTGCTCTAAACTCATTGCTGAAGAGGCATTTCTACTTCGTAGAAAAAAGTTAATAAAAGGTCCTTATATATTTAACCTACTTCAATTTAAAAATATTCGAGAGTATCTTTTTAAGAATTTTTGTTTTGGTGTGTATTTAGGAACGTATGCGAGACAATAACTACTTTTAAAAAGTCTGAATTTTTAAATTTTGGCGTGAAAATGTCTCTGGAAAAGCTACAATAAATTATCTCACCAATGATAGCGATGCAATGCATTCGTTGTTTGCTAATATTTCATTTTGTAACAGAAGAACAAATTATTTATTATCAACTAATGTGAATTTAAATGTCCCGTCAACGATAATTCCTTATATTTTTTGATCTGTAAGTTTGTCAAACTTAGGAAGGAAATTAGAGCCGGAAACTTTATCTACATAACGAAAAATAGCAATATTGTAGGAAAAGCCTATTTAATTTTGCTACTGAAAACATATTTAAAAACAGAAATATTTTAAACATTAGCACTGATGAGTCCAGTTATCCATTCGAGCTGAAACTTCAATAGTCTCAATGTTATTGTAATTGGGAATGTTTAGGGGATTCTATGGAAGAACTGTAAAGTTGTCTTTCTTGAGTCACTGCAGACATTGGTTCGAGTCCCGACGGTGGTAGGATATTCGACACTGTTTTGTTAGCTAGGTGGAATTCAGTTAGTGTCTGAAGGAGAATTTTAGATGTGGAACAGAACGATCGTTAGTTTTCCGTGGTTTCTTCGATCAACATCAGGCGAATGCCGGAGCAGTACCCTTACAAACGGGACACAAACCGCGCCCGATCTTTCCTACCTCTTCCTTGTCCTGTTCTCTCCCCATACTTACACATACATTAACATGCACTACACTACCACACATGCCAGGAGGTCGGTTGGGAATTTAGAATTTGTCCCGATTTGGGCGGGACCCCGCTGACGGGAGAAAGTCCGCTAGCACACGGGAGGTCAGCGCTGGATCTCGCCTTGTGGCAGGGGAAGACCACCGCCACTCCCGAGGAAAATATGCACAACACTTACGGGACCCTAGTTACGCGCCGGTAACTACCAACCAATCCATCTTTCTCGCGCCCTTTCTTGTGGCCCCCAATGCACATCGTCGTGCAGCCGCCCCCGCCGTCTCGGCTGCCGCGTGGCGCGCCGGCCCATGCAGATAGCCGCCGTCTTGATTTATGGCTGCTCGTGTATTGGGCTGCGGGACTTCGCTTCATGTGGGCCGGGTGTGAATTACGCGTTTGCCGCCAAATCGACTGAAGGGAAGGGAGGGGAGGGGAGGGGCGATGCTGTGCTGTGGAATGCGGTCACAATACCTGCACGGGAGTGGATCCCCCCACCCCTGCCGGCCATTGGTCGCGCCGGCCACTGTGGGCCGCCGCACGTCGCAGCGGGACACATTGGTTTCAGCAACGAGACGGTAGAGGGGCTGAGGATCTTACTGCGCTCGATGGACGCTCTCATATCAACTATTTTCTCACTGGAGCAGGTCAAAATTTGGCCTCAATTTTTTAAGAGACAGATATTTACTATTGTTGGGGGCTGTGAAAAAAATAGTTGAAAAAATAATATAAAAAATAATCACGCACTGGAAGTTATATATAGTTAGGAGTTGCTCTACGGCTGTCGCCGTTTCTCCGCTCTCAGTCTCCATGCCTCTGTATTGGACCATAGAACATCTGGCATTTCTCTTGCCGTCATAGGCTCTTGCACTACCGGCTGCCATGCAAGTCTGAGTCTTCCTCTCTTCTGTCTTTCTGTCGGCACCCATTGCAGGACTTGTTTTGGCCATCTTTCATCTGTCATTGTACTGAGTTACTGAGAAAAAATATCCACACTTTTCACGTCTCAAATTGTCGTTCTTGCGGAGTTTGTGCAGCCCTGTTTGATGTGACAGAATGCCGCCCAGGAACCAAGCGCTCCTATGAGCGCAAGTTCGTATTCGGGGCAGCGAAACACTAAGCTAATTGCATCGTTCACTCCCTTGATAAATTCGCATTCACACGTGGCGTTGCGCCATTTCTTCCCAGATATAATTCTTTACATTGACACAGAAAGTAGAATTTTCGAAGCTTCGACTGGCGAATTAAGGAGACAATTTCAATTTTACTTACATAACAATATTGTTTTTATTTATTTACTTATTAACTTATCTCGCTTTTCAACAACTAAGGTCTTTTAGGGAGCACTGTAAGTAATATTGGTAACGGTAGTAAAGATATACTGACCCACACAAATATCAATGCCTCGGACTAGATTCAAACCCGCGACCCTTCAGGCATTACTCAGCTTCAGCCTTAGCGACCTTGGCTTTTGAGACCGGCCCATGAGACTTCGTTCGTTGTTTAAAGCTCCAAACCTTTTTGTAATTGTAACAAGATACCAAGTTTGCAATGGCACAGTGGAGTTTATCGCTCCACGTGATATTGTAATACAGGGTTGTTCAACTGGCAGCCTGTGGTGCTTTTTATTGTGACCCGCGAAAGCATTTTAGTCAAAAGTTAGTCTCCTGCATCTACTTTGAGCGAGATAATTGCGCGCCTAGCCTACGCTCCCTAGCTTACGCGGGAGTGGTAGTGGGGCGGGAATGGTAGCGGGGCGGGAGGGTTAGCGGGGCGGGAGGGGAATGTGCTTGCGGTGACGGGAGCATGTAAAGAGAATTACTTCCATTTTAGTAGTGTAGATAGAATTGCGTTCTCTTGTTGACTGAAAGGATGCATTAGATAAATCTCATCGCCTTCTTTCTAAAACAACTGATCGATCTGGACACACACTCTATTTACTGTCTGTCTCACACTTTCTGGTCTATTGCGCCACTGGGTGATCAGTTGTCAGCGTCAATCAGCAGTCCTCAAGGAGTCCGGCAAATTAAAGAATCCGAACCGACGTCATCGATTAAATTTCATACCATTCCAACCAACCGCAATTCCGTTTCGCTAAAAAAAATAATTTGATCGCATTCCTGCTGAACGATTTAAAAGCGGAACGATGAATCGGGGCCGGACGGGGGCGGACGGGGCCGACGGGGGCCGGACGGGGGGCCGGAGCGGGGCGCGGACGGGGGGCCGGACGGGGGCCGGATGGGGCCGGACGGGGGCCGGAACGGGGGCGGACGGGGGCCGGACGGCGGGCCGGATCGGGGCCGGACGGCGGGGCCGGGCCGGGGGCGGGCGACGGGGCCGGAGGGGGCCGAACGGCCGGGCCGGACGGGGGCGGGGGGGTGCCCCCCGGGACGCGGGCCGGACGGGGGCCGGGACGGCAGGGGGCCGGGACGGCGGCCGGAGGGTGGCCGGACGGGGGCCGGACGGGGCGCCGGACGGGGGCCGGACGGGGGCCGGACGGGGGCCGCGAACGGGGCGGCGGGGCGGGACGGGGCCCGGAAGGGCCGACGGGGGACGGGGGCGGCACGGGGGCGCGGACGGGGCCGGGACGGGGCGGACGGCGGGCGGACGGCGGGCCGGACGGGGGCCGGAGCGGCGCGGGGCCGGCATAAAGAATGTGGGTATTTGGTAAAGGGCCAACGGACGGAGGGGGCGGCGAGCTTAGACCGTTGAGGGTGGAGGCAGAGGGGGGCGCGGGCGAGGCCTAGGTGTGCGTAGGCGCGTAGCTGCGGGAGCGGGCGGCGTAGACCGGTGTGGCGAGAGCGGATGGAGGAGGACAGTAAACACTATCCAAACATTGACGCAAACAAGGCGGCAGCGCGCGGCCCCGCGGATGCTCACAGGCCGGAGCGACAGCCCGGGCGGGGGCGGGGGCGGCGGCGGGGGCGGCGGGCGGGGCGGGGCGGGGCGGTGTAATTGAACCTGGCGTAAATACTCCGCGCCGTCGCGACGCGAGGCCGACGCCGCGTGTCGTGCTCTGCGCCGCGCCGCCGCCCCTCTCGTTGCCGCCCCGCCCGCCGCCGCCGTGGCGTGCGGTCCTGCAGGTGCCAAAACTTTGTCCGCTTGTTGCTACAACGCATCCGGCGCTGGACGTTCTATTAGCTTTAGTAACTCTGTTTAACTTCGTTTTACTTTCATCTGTTTATTTAGTGAATGCACATGGCTGACTTGCCCTATGAGTGTTTAACTCTTATTACACAATCGTGTACATTTATGAATACGAACTTTTGATTAGTAAGTGAGTATTTACGTATTGAAGAATTTTTAATATTCAGACTGTTTCTTCCAAATTATTATTGTGTATTTAGACCCGCGATGATACTGTCCGATAATAAATTACACTTAATTTTTTGTGTCATGATGATATTATTTCTCTTAATCCTTTCAAACCCAAATTATTTACTACGATGAAACAAAATATTTATCGCATAAAATTGATAAAGGGTGACACCAGAAGACGTAAAAATATTTTCGTCACATTATTTTTTATGAAATATTGCCATGTGGCTACAATGGGCACGTAAGAAACATATACAGAATATTATACGAGAATATAAGTAAAACTTGCATTTCTTCCTATTATGTAAGAAGTTCTTTGGGTTTGTATCCCCAAAGAAAATTTGAAGCTTTTAATCATTGAAATGTGGCAATTTAAAAAAAATTCTGCTAATCTTTACAATGGCAAGAACAGTTTCAACTGCTTTCAGTGGTGTTGGATATAGGGATTACTTTCGTATTAAACAGCATTTATTTTTTCCACATATAATTCCATTTTTGTATTTTTATTTTCTCTTACGGTAGGTCGCAAATACAGGTAAACAAATTATCAGTAATTGAATTTATTTTCGATGTGATCTGAAACATTAAGCACATTGCCTATTTCTTAACAGAATGTTTCTGCCGATTATGTAGTTTGTTATTGTGAGATCTTCATTATTTTCATTCGGCAACTGTTCAGAATTGTGACTGTGGCGACTACGTTGTAACCTTGATCGGAAAACATTAATGATGTCAGACTCGTTCCAAAAAATAAACCAAAATTATTGGAATTGTCTGTCGTTTAAACATTTGTTCAAGCCTTTATTATATGATATGTCTCTAGTATTTCCATTAGTTTGAGATGCTCTGGAGAAAGTAATGTTTTAGTATTGTAAACAGAAGAATAATTCTGGATAAGATGATCATTTTGACATAAATTTATATTGTTTATAAGCAGAATGAGAATTATTCACGTTGTGAATATTCATTAATTCATTCATTCGAAACAGACAGCACTAATTATTTACAATGAAATATTTTTGAACTTATATTAGATGAATTGGAACCGCTTAATCGCAGTAAACTCAGATGTTTTCGAAAATGATAAATCATGAATATGCTAGAACGTTTTCAGAGTTTAATTTTTTTAATGTACAAAGATTTTAGTGAATTTTGCACTACATAACATTCACAATACGTTTAACACAGCCATAAAGTGTCAAAAATATTAAAAAAGCACATTAGACTTGTAAGGAACCTCCCACATACCAACGTATTCAAGGGTCCTCACTGTTACTTGAACTTCATAGTAGGTATAAGTATTTACACCTGACCGAGTACACATCGAAGAACTGAAGACTAAAGATCAAGTCTTTTTAATCCTCAGAAGTGGGTCGCATATTCAATAGCAAATAGAAGAACTTAAGAGTTCCACTCAATGAGGTGGAGTACATAAATTGGATTTGGGTAGTGAAATGCTTTTCCGGAATTCCGAGAACATGACCAGCTGAACTGTCAAAGCTTCAGCTATTAATAGAAACTAGCTGTAGTCGATCTGGCAGTCTCAATGTGCGCTCACATGCCCGTCGTCATGGGGCGTACTTTTAAAAAATTTAGAAATGTACCGATGTCCTGCTATTTCCTCCGCTATCTCATTCACGCCAATGTATGAAAATTACATAATGCAACTGAAGGCGTGCTTTACGTAACCCTCATTTTCAATCGCTGCTTTATTCCCGACGGCATTCACCGTAATTCTGGACATAATAGCGGCGCTAACGAAGTTTTTAATGCAGTGTTGCCATTATGACTCTCAATACACCGTGTTTCATTTCGTATTTGATAATGCATGGCAGATCGCTGCGTTGCACCAATCAGGAGAATCAGTCAGGATTTTGGATTGCGTATTTTGTGCAGCAAAGAGGCCTCTTTTGCTCTAATGTAGTATTGGTTGAGGAATTGCGTATTTTTTACTAAACTAGAATATTAATTTTGTTTATTGCAAAAGGGTTTAGTACTAGTAATTAATTACTATTCAAAACAAAGGTTGGGATCATTATACCCACACATTTCCTAAAAATACACCCAAGAATTAATTTCATCATTCATGCTGTAAATCACCATTTACTATCAAGGATTTCGCCCAAGCTGATACATGCAACAATGCCTGAGATGATACCATTTCAATTCGATGGTTTAGTGGCTACACCGTTTTCTCCGCAGCAGCCATGACAAGGAGGTCTTAGGGCTCCACTTCTATTTTTGACGACTGGGTCGAATTCAACCTTAATTTGGAGGACAGGATATAGCTTCAATCGGCTATGGGTACTACAATAGATAGTTTTTTTGTTTTTTCGATCAATGCCAGGTAAATAAATATTTCGTAAATAAATATATTTATGGGTAGCGATGTTCAGGCTTTTGGGCGACTTTGCAGAACCACAACCAACTCTCCGCTCTCCTTTCACTTAGACACAGATATTCGTACATGCACCAAACTATCACACATGCAGGGAGACCAATCGCTAGCTTAGTGCTTGTCTCGGCTGGGGCGGTGCCTAGCAAGGTTACATGGAGATGGGAAATCTACTTCCAGGAAGGGTGTGTAAGTTGGCACCGAGTCTCACATTTCAGGGGGAGGATCCCCACTACTACTCGGGATTCAACATTCACTAAACTTACGTGATTCATGTCCTAAGTAATCGACTCGCCCGGAAACAAAGTACTCACTTCAATGGTTAAACCATGATATAAGCAACGGATAAAGACGTAATTAACAAACAATAAATATTTAAAATTATATACAGGTGCCTTTATGAGAAATTTATTTTTGAAAGAGATATTTATACAACATGAAGTAAAATAAAAAATATTAATCATCTTAAACATTTATCGTTCTTCCTAGACCATTCAGAAATTTCAATTTTAGAAGAATCAAATATAATATTCCTAACTGTGCTAAAGAATGTCCTTCAGGATAAGAAAAATGGATTTTAAACGAGTATGTGAAACTGATGAGCATTGGCCGAATATGAGGCATTTCATAAGGATAAGAAGTATTTTGAATCCTGTGACAGGAGTTTATTTAGATCCATATCAGTTACACAGCTGTAGTAAAGAAACCCTTGCACTTTATTACAGAAAGACTATGAAAACTACAGTTATGTTAGCGCACTCTCGCGATAGCTGGCAAGACATTTCTTCAACAGACCTTTGAAAGAAAAAGATAACGCGTTTGCACGTGGTTAAAAAAACACTGCCTCCTCATTAGAATCTGTACGTGTCAACGTCCGTTAGGAGAGAGGGAATACACAGAATAGAGTTATTTAAAAAAGAAATTATGTAAACAATCTCGCCCGACCAATGTTCAGGAAACTCATATCCTGCGAGCACCCACACCCGGTCTCTCGGGGCCCGCACGCGTGCAAACCAACGGCTTGTCATATTCTAAGCCACCAAGAATTTCCAGAGCCCTAATTCCCGGGCGCCGCGCCGCTCCGCGCCGCATGGGCACGTGCTCCGTCTCTTATTTCAATGCACTGGCTCGCCCCGCAGAGGCGCGCGTATGAAGCCGTGAAATTGCGCACCGAAATAATTTCCCGGACGTCCAGACGCCGCAGTGCGGCAGAAAAAAAAAGTTTCTCGAGGACAACTTCCACTCGATTTTTGTGTAACTTTTTTCGGACGAATTGTTTGTGCGAAGTGGGGAGTTTAATTATCTCCCGTAATGAAACCCGTATTGAAATTCCGCACCGTTTACGTTTGACGTGGGGGTTAGGGGGGGGCGTTTCCGGTCCGGGACCCTCCGCGGTGGCCGCTGGCACGTGGAGCGCTGAAGTCGACTTCGGGGAAGGAGAGGGACGGCGAAAGAATTAGTCGGGTGAGGGCTGAGAGCAGGAATGTGACCACGGTGTTCACGGACGCGAAAAGTCTCCAGAGAGCAAGCTTGGTCTCGTGTAATAAAACGAATCGACAGAGGAATCTAAAAAGACGGATATTGAAGATGTTTGAGTGAACTTGTGTGCATCTAAACTTTGGAGCTAACCTCATTTGCTAACAGTTTACGCGATAAGAGGAACGGGATAACGAGGAACACACAGAGAGTGAAGGGATGCATTAAAGAAAAATACGTGAATACATCGATTTGGAGTTGTACATCGTTTTCACAAAATTACATATATTTATTGTGCAATAGAAACGTCTTTTTTACAGTGCCGATTGGCTAAACATCCTGGTTTATATGAGGATTCAATCATATGGTAAACAAAAACGGAAACATTTTCCCCTGAAAGTCAAAAACCCATTGAGTATTCACATAAGTTAATTGTATTTCTTTAAATGAGCACAAAAAACAGAAAAATTAAATTATTTTGATAATCTGGAACTGAGTCGTGGCAAACATCAAACCACGATATCCGGGGAGGCCGAGTTTGGGCAAGAAAGAAAAATAAGATGTACAGAATTTACAAAGCAGAAAGAGTATTGTGCATCGAAAACGTCAGAGAAAAGTATTACATCTCAAGTTTCCATATATGATGAAAAGTCAGCAGAATAGTTTGAATAAATTGGGTACAAAGATCCTCAGTGCCATTTTTAACCTGATCACTCAATATCTTCATCAGGGCTTTGGCTCTATTGGTGCAGTCGTTTAATGCCACAGATCAGACACTGATAAGGTCTACAAATTATTTTTGTTTAACTTTTGCCTCAATAACCGAATTAGATGGTTTATTTATTTTTTCTTATTCAGGATTTTAAGCATAGAATACCTTTAACACAGCAGCAGCAGCAGAACGCAGATGAGTCTTGCTTTATCTAAACATCTGTCGTAACTGTTATTTTCAACTATTCAACTGAAATTTTCAGTGTTATATAAAATGTTTTATGTATTATACTAGCCTGCTTTATGTAGTATTTTATCATGCTTAATGAAATGAAATGATTATTGTAAATTTAAAAAAAAACAGTTATTTCAATTAGTAACTACTGTAATAATATTTAAGGAAAAATAAATTTCTCAATGAGAGTAAAGTCACGTGATAAAAATATTAAAAACAAACACCATGGTTTAAAAGGTAATACAATCGTCTTGACAATAATTGTCTACTTCTCAAGTGTAATTTAGAAGTGGAACTTCAATATATGAAGTATACTACCCAATATGCTTAATGACAAACAGCTATCATCTTCACCTCCTCCACATGCCCCAAAAATGTTACATTTATTCTGAGACATTCTGTATAGACAGCGTGACCACTTCATATGGATGTTTTGCAGCATTCTTTCTGGTTGAACACTAAGGCAGTAGAAAACCAAAAATGGTCTTACAAAACATCGTCTGTGTCGCAGCATTTTCACAACAATGGTAAGTCCACGATTATTGCACGATGTGCTTTTGTTTCCAGTGTTTCGTATTCAGCATTCGCTCTATCGAAGCCACTGCCTCCGTCCACCCTAGCACTCCGCTGTGCATTTCCCATCGCAAGGTGCTCCCGCAAGCCCCTTTATCCGCAGCACCCCCTACCCACCCCGCCTCCCTCCGCGCTCCGCCGCACTCCACCCGCCGCCCCGCCGCGCCCCACCGCGCCCCGCCCCTGCCGCACTCTAGCCTGCCGATCTCCCCTCCCACCCACCCCACCTCCGCCCGGCCCGCGCCCGCCGTCCCGTCCATGCGCTCTCTCTGACGGACGCCCCGCATGCCAGTCCTGCGCCCCGCCGCCCCACTCGCTGCACTGCCTGCGGCGTGCGCGCGCCGCCACCTGGGGCTTGGCGGGCGCGCGGCGGCAGCCAAGTTGGTAATTAGTTGGCGTCGGACGGAGCGGCGCCGCTACGGAGCAGCTGCGACAGGGCGGACGCCGCGGCGCACGGCAGAGGCAGCGCCTTCGGGCGGGGACGTTACTGGGGCAGCTGACAGCGTCGGGCGGGGGTGGGAAGGTGGGGCTTGGTGGGTAGCGATGCCTAGGGAGGTTGAGGTAGGTCTGCTGGGACCAGGGCCCTACGACTTCCATATAACGTGGTGGAAATCATTACGGTGGCACGCTCTGCTACATCACCTTCTTACAACAACTAAAACACGAACCGCTGCCAACGAAGCTTTAAACGTGCGCGGCTGCTGCGTGAGTTTGCGGGTCGCAAGGAGGCTCTTAATGTCACAGGAGATATCGTCTATGTTCGCGATTTCTTCAGAGGTTACTTATAAGTATAGTTTGTGAATAATTGAACATCTAGAAGACACGTTTCGTATTTCTCACAAATTATCCAAATGGTATGAGGAAAAGATGGCGAGCCTAACCTACAGCTGCACCCGGCGGCACTAGCGCCTCCTATAGTAGCAGCTTTCAGCTTTGTCCTCAGTTTTAATGCAGAGTTGCAGGGACCTGGTTGAGACCAGTAATCTGTCTACTCCAACGAGCTAGAATATACTACGTAGAGTGGCTGAAGCGCCTCCATCTTTGTAGCAAATTGGAAACATGTTTCTTGCAGCCAAAGTAGCGCCCTCTGGGTAACAAAGTATTCTAGCATTACGTTTGGCGCTGTTTACGGACGTTTACACCCAGGTTACATCGCCACTTCTATGCAATAATGACAGCTGTGAACATGGACACGAGCAGAAAGATTGTGGAACTGGTATGGAAACAGAATTAGGACAAGGTCAGAAAGGGCTAGTAGATGTGATGCCTGGTATTGATATGAGAAACCTCGAAAAACTACCGATCGGAGCAGCCAGCCGCCAAAATTCCAGGCAGCGACAGAATTCGACCTAGCTATTTGGCTAGTGTCGAAAATCCTGCAACCGTTGGCAACCGAACCTAGGACTTCTCGGTCAGAGGCACTGCAGTGGCATCAGTTGATGCTCTCAGACACTCCTCCCGGTGCAAGCTAGCATCCAACCGAAGATCAGACACTAACCCACAACCCTTTGAGCCAAGATGTCGAGATGTTTAAGAGCAGGGCGCCTTAAATGCAATTAATGCGGAATTATGTACAGTTTTGTTTACCCTATGATGTTAAAACTGGGTACCATGTCTTGCTCTTTGGTATTACAGTTGGCTTATTGGCCGATACACTAAGCATTACATACCAAGAGAATCAGTCATTTACGCGCCACGAATAATCTTAATTTTAGTTTTTGCAGTATAACTCTTTAGTCGAGATATCTGTTGAAGTTCATAGAAGTATGAATAAATTTACATGAAGGGGAATATTTCACAATCAAAAAAAATTTTGTTCAAAATTAACACTCGATTCCCCGTTTTCAAGGAAGCTTCTGACTGATCCCTCGACAGCTACTATAATACATGATAATGTCATTATGTGGATCATACGAGGAAAGGACAAGGACGGACAAGGAGAGATTGCTCGATTTGTTACTGAACTGCTCCGGCATTTTCTTCATTTCTTATCCATTCGTATTCCTTCCATCCGTCCGCAAACACACTCGTTTACAAGCGCCGAGGTAAAGGCAATGGTACTTGGAATGTCATTAGTATGTGAAACTTTTAAATTTAATTCTAATAAATAAGAAAATAACTACCTTGTAAGTATGGCTTTACATGATTTCTGTATGGCATGATAACACTGCTGATAATCCATTTTTGTAGCAGTAACAATCATAATCTTGATGCATCATAAAACTAAAAATAATCTAATAAGAACAAATGTAGCATAGATAAAATAAATATTGAGTGATTTTGCTTAAGAACGTGTCTTCATTAATTTTCAGTAATCTAATTTGTAGCGTGCGTAATACAGTCAAACTTGTTGCGATAAACATTTTCCATCTACACAGTCGCTATATTTTTTCAAAAATTTCAAATTTTCTTTGATTTCACTTTTTCATATCTTTTCATGGCTACAATATTGTGCAGCACCGGAAAGAACCGAACTAACAACAACTCGACCAAAATTCATTGGACAAGAAATCGTAACAGGCGAAAAAGATTACGTTATTTCCTTTCTCTACAAGAACCCTCAAACTATAAACATATGTTCCAACACACAACACGGAATCCACAAAGAAAGCATCTTTATTCTCGGGGCGATCGTCTCCTTGAAGCGTGGCAGTTGCTCCCGTCGCCACTAGGGCGCTCCACGCGCGCGAGGTGTCGTGGCTCTTAGCCGGTGACATACGCTCCAATATCCTCGGCCGTAACGTACGATTCTTATTTCCTTGGTTGTTTGAGCGTCGCGGCCTGTTATTTTTCCCTTCAGCGTTCCATTTCCTTTGCGCGGCGCCTGCGGCGGCAGCCAGACGAAGCGGCGCGACGCGACGCGACGCGACGCAGGCGCCCGCCCGGCCTCAGCCCCCTTGGCAGAGGTGCCTACGTCTCTCCTCGCGCACGTGTAGCGAAAGCATTCAACGGCGGCAGCTTATTCAAATGAAACAGCCGCTGTCTGGAGGAGATCTAGAAGCAGTCTGCTGTGATCGGTAGTTTTCCGTTTTTCTTCCGATCAACACCAGGCGAATGCCGGAGCAGTGCCCTATCAAACGGGCCACGTACCGCGCGCGATTTTTCCTTTCTCTTCCTTGACCTATCATTTCACACCCTTACACTCGAATGCACTACACCATCTTTTGTACTACTTCAGTCGAAAGCTTAGAGCTTGTCACGGTTGGCTTGTAGGAGATACCTCTTGGGTAAAATCCCCGCAAGCTAACATGTTGGTCGCCGCTGGATGTCGGCAAACAACGGGAGAGATAACCGTCATCTCACGAGAAAAATACACTCGTTATACTTATGGAAGTAATGACCTTAGCAGTTGACGCACCCTCAAACACAAATCAATCGATTCAAATGAAAAGTACACACAAGTAACATTACACGCTTCCTAATACAATGTAAGGCTTATTGGTTCGGTTTGTCGCTAGCTTCAGCCAGGTCCTTTGTAAGAGAACATGCGCGAGCTTCTCGGCCCTCGTCTGCTCCACCCGTGTCGCAGCGTCGGAATGTGACAAGACGCGTTCATCTAGTTGTCAGAGCTCAAAGAGGAGATCCTACTCTCCTGACGTAAAATGTTTCCTCTTCTGACCGAAGGAGATCTGTGAGGTACCGGAAATTAACATACGAGAGGAAGGAGTGAGAGTGCATCCTTAGAGCGACTTTTATTGATTTCGTTCGTTACTTCTAGCCTGTCCGGGTGACGCCGCGTCGTTGGCAGATAGGCCGACGTTTCGCATGTCATGTCGCAGGCTTCTTCAAGGTAGTGACGAACATCTCCACTACCCTGAAGAAGCCCCGACATGACAGGGCGAAAACGTCGACCTATCGCCAAACACGCGGCGTTAACCGGACAGCCTAGAAGTAATGGACTCGAGCACGCGAAGCCTACGTGTAGATTTTCGTTCGTGGTTGAAAGTTCAAAGATTTCTTTCATCTGACGGACAGTATTTGGATGCGAATCTGCACAGTGGTTCGAATAATTCGTGTAAATCCTGATAGAAAATTTTACCCAAGATGACGACTGAGGCGAGTTAAGTTTTTGCATAAAAGTAATTTTAATGCATTCCTGCATCGATTGCCAATTTTTACGTGAATTTAATGAGTTGCTCATTCCACTCGAAGGGAGGGGAACAGTTATTTTTTTGTCACATAATCCTTTACATATCCTTCTATACAAGTTATAATGAATTACTCAACCACAAAAACCGGCTTTTTGATAACTCATTCGCACAGCAATTGTGTGTTCCTTCTGAAGAACAACGTTTACCTAGGATCTTGGTGCCTCGACGATGAGAATTTTCGGTCTAGGAACCTGACATAAAAATGCCAGCTATCAGATGCTCTGATCGGTTTCGATTACAAGCGCGCGAATGCCACAGACAGAACCAACCGAGCTACGGACCGCCCACAATCTTTCCTTCCTTACTTATCTTCCTCCTTACTTTATTATTCTCACAAACAGTAGTAGGTGCTTTAACGCCCACGTGTCGGGAGAACAATAGGCAACTTGAGCTCATCCTGCCTCCGCAGACGATGTGTCTCATTAAGTTGTCACATGTAAGGTAATTCGTGGACACTATTCTAAAATCAATTCACTCTTCATTTTTAGTTATTCTCAACGCTCAAGCGTAATGTATTTATTGCATACCAATTTGTACCTTAATTTCGTTTTCTCTTTGCGTAGAGCCTTTCTGTGTTTGTATCTGTTTGTTCTGTCCATCTGTAAAATAAAACACACTTGAGTGAAACACACATTTATTATTATTAAGTAACATAATATTAATAATTACGATAATACATTTATAACATTGTAAAATATTTACATATATTATTTGTGTTATTACATTTTAATATATATTAAATTACTTTTTCTCGAAAAAGATACAATAAATACGCCGCGAAATTTGTTAGGGATGACGTTCTAATTTTGAAATTTATATCGTGGGAACCTTTAGAAAAACGCAGAGAGAATACTCTTTTTGTGCTTTATTCAATCAATAAGAGGTGATCGTTCGTGGGGGAAGTGCGGTAAGATTATCAAAACTAACATAAGTCGCGCGAAGAATCGGGCTCTAAAATTCGGCAAATAAAACAGAACAGACGTAGGTAAATTCTCCTTTGTAAAACACAATATTAACAAAATTGGAACGAAAATGCCTCCAACAGTATTTTCTACCAGCAATATTTCACGTATTCCTAAGTAGCAAAATAATATTCTATTATATTCTATTCTAAAATGTTTTCTTGGAAGAAAAAAAGTTTCTTACCAATATGTGAGACGAATAACCACATGTTGTCTATTTAACATTTGAAAGCTAGTATGTATTTATGAAACACATGAAGTACATTAGAATTGTGTTGGAGAAAATAATTCATAGAAGTCAATAAATCACTTGTTTGTTCTAAACCTTTTTTTCTTTTAGTTAACTATATATGCTCGCATAAACGATTTTCATGGAATTAATATCTCTACGTTAATAGACACGCTTGCAATTAAATTTCCACCGTGCAATTAAAAACGCCACTCCTACAATCAGAATTCTGAAAGGAGCGAAATAGTTTAAATTAAGAAACTTAATACAGACGTAACCTAGGCATTTTCAGTCGGCAAGAACATGAATAAAAATGTACATCACAGATGAGCACAAACAGTTGAAAATGTGACTCTTCACTTCACTCTTTTCCAATAAAATAGTGTAATTTGCTCCTCAGATTACGTACCTACAACAACAACATATAAAGAACGAATGAAAATAAAACTGAAATGACGAAGTAAACGTTAACAAGCTGACTAATCGAACATCAAAATATTTTAACGTGAATAAATTAAATGTTTTACATATAAAACATTTGACCTTAGTATTACAAAATGTAAAACAAATGTAAACCTGTTGTGTTTACCAGTTCTAAAAATGTCAGTAACCAGTTCTAAAATGTACGCTGTACCAAAACTGTGTCAGAAAGTGACTAGTTTGTTTATTTTACTTCCCAAAATTTACACATGGTTGTGTTGAGGCTGCAAGTAGAGCTTGAGTGTTTTGGGAGAGCTGCTAAGTAGGGAATGAAGGAAACTGCGAAACAGTTCTTCTAAACCTTGAAACAAGGAAACGTCTGAAAATGAAAAGTAATCAAATGGTTACCACCACCTTGGCGTAAGAATCATTACGTATTGAAGAATTGTCAGGGTTAACTTTGTCTGGGCGCAAGGAAAGCGTTTCCCCTCATAGCTTGAAATCTCGTGTGCAATGAAATTCGCACGAGGAATCTCGTGCAAATACGCTTCGGAACTGTAAATACCAAATTTACGTAATAATACAACCTTAGTGCAGTCCTCACGTGTGTATTACTTGGCATCTAACACTAGAGAGGCGACCCGTTGTGAAACCACTCGGTTACTTTGATTTATCAACTATATTATTCTTGTCGTCTTGTGCGAAAAAAAAAAACGCTGATTTCTGAGAACCTTGCCTTACAAGCCAACAGCTTGTTACGCGGCGGCCGCGCCGGGAGGTGTGCGAATCTTCCCGTCGTCTTTGAAAATAGTTTCAAAAAAACATTCCCCAAAGAGTCCGTTCAAAAATGAAATTTTCCCCTTTGAGATAGAGAGAGAGAGAAGAGAGCTCGCGGCTTTTTAGGAGGAAATAAAAATTCTACTCTTGAAGCGGGCGTTGGAACGTATATCTGATATGTAAAGCTAGTTTGCTTTATCTTAAAAAATTGCCAACAATCGATATTGAATTCCAAAAATACAAACGCACCAAATGTGATATTAAATATGCCAACGCGTATGTGCCAAATCATGTATATTTCTCTACATTAACCTTGTTCTATATACTTATTCTGGGATATAATAATGCTTAATCATAATTTGTCAGCTTCTTCTCAATAGTTATTATTAATCAACGCAATAAGGCCAATATCTTTCATTTGCACATATTCCTGCCAAACCAACACAATGCAAGCCAGTAAAATAGATTTCTTGTTCAGAATCATACGACCTAAGAAAATGTGGGGAATTATCTTCAATGCGAAAAGATTCAAAATGTTTAATATTTCAAAATTTTTAATTATATTAAATTGAAAATATTTAATAAATAAATATATTGAATGAGGGGTATAATTAGCAATTGTGACTCGCTCCTATCGTCGCTCGACAATTCATAATCACTCTAACAATTATATCCTGTTTATCGACTCGTCTCTCGTTAATTACTATAAGGTAGCTTAAACTTATATATGCTAAAGGTAACTTAAGGATAAGTATTTAAGCATTAAACAAATGCATTAAAACAGAATGCGTATTATTTATATTTACTTAACTTTATATTCGGGGTGATTCAGATCATGCCACAATTTGTTACAAAATATTGAGGCAAATATACTGCGCGGATTAAGATAGCAGGGAAAGCCAATATCAGTTATATGATATGAGTTAAAAATATTACACTTAATAGTTTCTACTTCTCAAAAGATTAGGACTATGTTGTGAAGTGCAGAAATGTAGATCACTTTCGTCTTACGTTTGTTAGTCTGTAAAGTATTTGAGAATTTTTTTCACATTTTTCTGGGCAAGGTTGTTTTTTTCATGGACCAAGAATGTTTTTTCAATGGACAGCTTGACTTTATAATGCTTTCCTTTTTGAAAGTCAGGTTATTTCCCTTAGCCCTAAAACTGGTCTGAAAGTAAATGATTAGGTGGGAAAAGGGGATAGTTGGCAATTGTTACTCCTGTCTATAGCGTTTGATGTAGTTAATATTCAAAATTATTCCAAACTGCATTCAATGATTCAGACTATTTGTATTACTATTGGACCAGGAATCTAATCCAGTAGCCGGCTCTTCACTAAGCTACACGCAGATCAAGCTCCGAACAGTTATCTACATTCCGATATTTTACCAAGGTATTTGATAATGCCACATGCTTGACACACATTTAAGATTTTAACAAATGATTTGGAAAAATTCAATATGTTCCGCAGAGTAATTGCAATTTATGATGTACCTGATTCATATACAATAAGCAGTGGCGTAGCACTCCTAAGTAAACTCTATAACGAAATCAAATCCTTTCGATTCAAAATGTATAATTTTACTTTCAATTGGTAGATTTAACTATTAATGATGATTTTCATTTTAATGGTTATTTTATTTCCTTTAGTACAGTAAATGGGAATTAATTTCGCTCAATTTAAGGGCATAATTGTGAACTGACTCCTCCAAAAGACTTGTCGTGAGCCAGATATCCAATGACGTTCCATCCCACTGAGAAATTTGCATATTTACTTTTAAACCTTCCCGGCGGCCTTGTCATGCCGGGCTGAAATGGTTGGTCTGCAGATTCCTCGTTCCTCATCCGGCGCAGCCTGATCCCCACTCTGCAACGGAGCGAGCGCGCGGGCTGTCCGCCAGCCGCGAGCGACGAGGCACACATCGCACCGCCGTATCTTCTTTTTTAAATGCATTTATTGATCCTTGTTCGACAAAAAATTGTCTGTCAAGGGTATGGACATTATATAAACATCAAATCAATATGAAGAGAGACTTAAAAGGTAACCTCTAAACACACTACTGACACGTATAATTTTATGAGAGAACCATAAAACACGTGATCTCTGTCAAATTACAATTTCATTAGGACATTCCTAATGTGTTCTCCGGATATGTTCATCCAATGATCAGGTCACTACACAAACCCCCGACTGCGAGACCTGCTGCATGGAGCGGTTTTCTCTTCGCTCGCGGGCGCTCTGACCGCACGTTCTGTCGCCCCGAACAGGGCTCCGGCGGTGTCCCCGCCGCGGCGCGGGCCGCTCGTTGTTTTATCGACTTGCTGCTGCTTAATGGAAGGCAATTTGATCCGCGCCGTTTAATGGAATGTATACATCATATTCCGAATGGAAACTGGGACAGCGGGGAGAGCACTAAAACCACACCTACTTGGCAAAACGGCCGCGACGGACCTCCAGGGCGTAAACGCAATCCTATCGAAACTCTAAATTAAAAACCTGCGATCGGTCGTGCGTAGGTTGGCATAAATCTCTGTTATGCGGATGACCCACATTTCTCCGCCCAACTTTCGGACGTCGATGGAAATTTGTTATTTCTGCTGTTCGGATCATTTGCGACATACTGGCACAACACTACAATTTACATACATTATTTTCAACAATACTAATAATAACGACAAATTTGTAAGGATATTCTGTATTACTATTCTAAATGTAATTGATATAAATTATTTTATAACTTAACAGTACATTACCTTGCACTGCATCTCACAAAACTGAACAGCACAACACTTCTTTATAATTCTTTTATTCACTCCGCTTCGCGATTCAACTCAATCTCATTAATAATTATTATGGATTACTGTGATGATTTTAACTTAAAGATTAATAAAATATGCAATCTGTATATTAAAAAAAAGGTATTCTGCCATGACCTCGTTTCGAACTGATTCTATTTATTTTACCTTTGAATGAAAGAATATGATCCCTAGAAGTGTTATCAGATATTGTTTGTGTTGGTTTACTAGCATTTACGGTGTAATTAAATTAAGTAAATAATTATTTAATAGTATGCTTATTAGTAGCTAATTGTTTTTCTTTCAAAGGTAATTTTAATTATCGATAGATATGAGTACATCGACAGATGTAAGTCTTCGCCGCTTGATGGTACGTATTTACAATTGGTCAAGGCTTTGTTTCTCAAGTAAGAATTACATTTTGGTACTACCTGTGTTTGCATGTATATGTTTTCGTGTATTGGTAGAGAACATTCGGACAAGTTTTTTTTGTTCAGTTTTACTAAAGTAGTGAAGTTATGCACAGGTTATGTCGAGTTCCAAAGTGATAATGCAGATGTGACAGTGAAGTAATTTCGTTTAATGTTGGTTCTTAATTTATGAAACGTCAGATTTGTTTTGCTTTGCTTTGTACTTCACATACCAGAGAAATTATGCAAACCAGTTTACTGTGTTGCTGAAAAAGGAAAAATAAGTGTGCCTTCTAGCAATATATCAGAAGAAATTACATTTATTTTTAAGAGATGATGACGAATCAAAAACTTCAGAAATAATATTGGTCAGTATAATTATAGTCTGCATTCTGTGTCATTCGGTGCTGATATTGCATTGCCACTTAGTCAGGCACTTAGTCCGATATTGCCTTGCCAGTTAGACACACATGTTCAATTGGGTAGGTGTTAAATTATCAACCATAATTGATTTTGAGCTGCACAATATATAATCATTCTGCACATAAAAGTGAATAAGTACAAAGATGCAAAAATAAGCATTGTATAAGAGAAGTTTGCTCTTTTTTCTTCCCATTTGAAACTTGCTTTGAGAATATTGGTCTGGATACTGTATTTTATATTTATCTCCGATCACACCGTCAAATTTTGACGGGTTTACACTAGTTATTTATTAATTCTCTATATAGGGAAGTTAAATTCGGAACTAAACATTTGATCGAAGTTGTAAAAGATACATCAGTTTGACAAAGAAACATCAAACAATAAAATTGAATTTAAAAATTTACTGTATGCATTTTCTTCTTTAAATGATGGAGTAAAATTTATGAAATACTATTTATTTTCTAATATAATATCCCATTAACACTCGACAAACTTTTCTCTTTTCACGACAAGAAAAAATATTGAATGAAGGCGTATATAGAAAATATTTGTAAATATGATCTAATAATTCTTTAGACTATTATTGCAACGCATAAAAAATGAAATTTATTGAATGTAAAAACAACTTGTATGTTGGCAACCGGGTGGTCAAGATTTCTAAAGCAGAAGCGCCATTTATATTTTTCTCCTCGTGTATTTCTGTTTTCCTGGTAATTAACGAAGATCGAGATGGACTGTAGACCTCGGCATCATTGAAATAGAAAAGGGACAAAATTGAGTGGAAGAGTTGAGCCGAGGGTTCGCTTTTCCTGTGCTGTTTTCGATAGATCGTGTCGCTGCTGTCAGACCATTCGTGCGTAAAGTAATGGAAAGATGATCACTGCCTTAATGAAGATAAAATGGCGAAGAGAGATATAAATATAAAATATGCAATTGTGTGTAAAGCAAAATAAAAATTATCGAACGTACAAAATTGGCATTGCGTATATAAGACTAATTACAAACTTAGAAGTTGCATCCAAATTTACAAACATCAACTCGTAGAAAGTTTTAGGAACCCGTATTTTAACTTAATAACATTGGAGAAGAAAACGAGTTTTGGATTTACATTGCCGTTATTTTTTCAAAAGTGTAAACAAAATATTTTTTTATAAAAATACTAGTGGGACTGCAGAATGGCACAGACTTTCGCGTACTAGTTAGTTTTCTTTTCTCTCTACTCTGGACCATCTTTCCGGTTTTACCCCACCCCCTTCCAGCTGCCGTCGATTGCAGCCTAAAGATATTTTTCACATTTTGTCAAGTTTTCGGTTCCCTAATGGTAGAAAAGAAATATTAATTTATGAATATTAATAAAAAGTAAATCTAGGACCAATGTGAAAATTTTCATTGAAAATTTATAGCCGCTTATGAGGAAAGTTCGTTTGAGCATTTATGGAAATGCGCAATTTCATCTTTTTCAATGTGTACAAGAATGCGTACAGGAATTGGAAGAAATGTATGCAGACTTGTGGTATGGGCTCTGTGGAAGGTGTTTGGGGTTCCTTTAAATACCCTATAATCCTGGAAAAATTAGACAACGAAACAGTTTCGATTTAAAACCAAATATTTAATTGTGTTATTTGCACATATTATCATACTGCGTACTCTGAATGAATTCTCATATTCAGTACATTACTGCTTACGACCTACTGACGCCCTGCAACAGCTAGACTTCATGGAAGAGGTCACCAGCCATTAAATATTTGCTTTCATGTTTACGTTGTGATAGTAATTTTGTTGATATTCTTAATTCGTGATAACCACAAGGGATTAACATGCAGATGAACGAGTCAGACTGAAATGGAACTCCAACTGCTAAGTTTCAGCAAATCGCGAAATCTGCAACGCGTCCGACGATTCCAGCAATAATACCGAATTGCACTCGCGCGGGTTGCGAGGAAAAGGCAGGAGGAGTCGGAAGGAAAAATTCCTCGGCCGCTTTCTCGCCGGCGATGCTGTTGTGCGGAGTGAGGCGGCCTACCTACGTTATTGGCTTCCCGCGACGCGTTCCAATAGAAAGGGGTGCCGCGGTGCTGCACCACACAAGAATGTGCCGCGGCGCGGCGCGGCGGGGGCGAGGGGGCGGGGGCGGGGGGCCGGGGGGCGCGGGCGGAGCAGAGCCGCGAAGTCGGAAGAGGGGCTGGACAAGGGCTGTACACGGAGCAGGGGCTCCTGGGAGGAGGGCGGGGAATGGATGGGATGGGAAGTGTGGGTATGGGCAGGGCTGGGTCGTGAGGGAGCGGAGAAGCGTAAGCGGGGAAGGATGGGGTATGGAACGGAATTTGCTGTGGTGCGGGGATGGATGGGGGTTGGATGTAAGGGGTGGGTCGGGAAGTGGGGAGGGACAATGGGGTAGGATGGGGCTGGGCATGGCTGGGGCGGTCGGAGCAGAGGCGCTGGTGTGGCCGAAGAGGGGGCAATGCAGTGCGGTGCAGGGCAGGGCAGGGTAGGCAGGAGGGGGGCGGTGGGCTCGGCAGGGGCGGGCGGCGGGGCGGCAAACGTAGTGGTGGTCGGAGTGGGTGAGCGGAAAGGGGACCGGAACGACGGGGAAAGGCGGGCTCTGAGGGGGTGGGGGCGTGGCGCGGGGAAGAGGAGGAGCGAGGCAAGGTGGAGCGAGAGTGGCGGGGAGAGACACGGGCGGGGGCGGGATGGGGTGGAGTTGGGGCCTCTTCACACGCAAGCACTCCTAACCGCGCGCTTCCCGACACCGCTGTCAACAACGCGGAGTGCCCTGCCTGGAACCCAAACGCAGAATATTCATTCAAGGAATCTTGACAGTTGCGTAGCAATAGGCTGCGGTCCGTGACGGACTCCAACGTATTTTTTCTAATATCTTTGTTTAGGTAACGTGTTCCTGTTTCATCTTCTTGAATTTTTATTTTTAGAATCTTTCTGAATCCTTAAGTTTTGCTTTTCCGTTTATCGGATTTCTATGCAACTCATGCCTGAACCATTTTTCTTCGCTCAACACCCCACTCTCGACGGCGAGATAGACACGATGAAGAGACAGAAAGTTTTAAAAATTGACAATGAAAAGTTTCCTCCTAAAGACATTAAACCCATAACTAAATTATATTTAAGTTAATCTTGGTGATCAGAATGGTCGCGAAAAACCGGTGCATGTCGAAATTCATCCTTATGTTGAAAGAAAGGCAACTACCAAAACTACTCAACCTCAGAGACCTTGTGCTTACTTATGGGATATTCAATGAAATTCTGGTACCCCGGATGATAACTTGGAGTAAGTTAAAACTTCAAATCGTTGGGCGAGGCAAGACCCACCGAAGTAATAACATTTTACTTGTTTTTTTCTGACTTCAAAATAGGACTTAATTGTAATTCAGATATTTTTGTTATGTACTCCAGATCATGTACTCCTTGTTGCTTTGGGAATTAAATTAACATCCCCCCAGACATTATTACATTTGTATGTTTTTAATATTTGAAGTGAATTTAAAATTACATTTCCCCCCTAGTTTGTCACTTTTACTTGGAGCTACCTAAAATAATTATTATACGAATAATATTCCTTCTTCTACATACTCAAGCCATTTTAGTTTTACGAGTTGAGAAAATGTACGAGGATACTTCCGTCGAGACAAAAAAAATATAAAGAAATCAGGCTCCTTTTTTAGTGGTCTCTTATCACCTTTCTGAATAAGATTTGTCATGAAAACAGTAGATAACAACATTGAATTATCATGTATTTAATATATTATATCAATTTCCTAAATTTATTCATACATAGCCAAACAAAAATTAAGTACATTTTACATACCAGAGTTCAGTTTTAATCAATATCAATCCTTGAAGGGATGAAGATCGATTGAAAAGATTAAGGACTTACTTGCTTTTTAGATAATAAAAGAGAATTGGACAATCTGTATTTATATTTGGGAACAGACATTCACCGAAGAAAAAATGTAAATGTACTCGCGAGAAATCCCAACTTTTTTAAAAGGAGCTCTTACTTTCCTTTGTCGGGGGACCTTTATGAAGCGAAGAGGCTCGTGGGTCCCAACTCTCATATCCCCCATCCCGCGCCGCCGCCTCCGCCGCCGCCTCCGCCGCCGCAGAGGGCGCATAAAAATTTCATGTTGTTCCCAACAGCTTTACAGCAACCGTTTGAACCTCCCCTCCTTAACAGCCGAGGACGCTGATTGTCATAATGGCGCTTCCCGCTCCTCTCACAAGCATTTCTGCACGTAACTTCGCAGCCGCCACCGCGGAAGACTTAATGGGGCCCCCTTGAGAAACTGCGACCGAGGAGTTACAGCGGGCGGCGTGGCGCGGCGCGCGGGAGTTTCAAGATGCGGTTGGAGGGGGCTGCCCCCAAAATAAATGATAAATAAGGAACGAGCGCTGGCAAATTTACAACGCTAAACAACCCCGCCAGAGACGACCACCGCTTCGCGCTTGCAGCGTTCGAAATTTTCGGACAATTTGAATAGAGTTGCAGTCCAAACTACATCCCTCGAGTTTGGGGGTTGGGGCAATAATGTGCTCGACATTATTCAAGCGGTGGCGTCAACTTTGGCTCGCCGGCTGTTTCGAGAGGAAATGGGCGCGGAGCGGAAGAGTCTCGTTCGACTCTCGACGCGGGCCGTTCGTTACGAGAGCCGCCGAGTAATCGCGCGAATAATCGATTGCTCGCCACTCTCCGAATAACTGGATAATGGCACCATTACCGCGAAATTGCCGCGAGGGAAGGTGAAGAATTATTCAAGTTCGAGAAGAGCGACTGATGAAGAGAGCTTATCGACCATTACCCTCTTGCCTAATGAGGAGAGTTGCGTCGGAAGAGGCTGATTTCAGCGAATAATGGAATTGCACATTTAGGCACTGAATTATTTTGTAACGGATTCTAAATGAAACAAAAAACGATTTTTGTTGCTTTTAAAAGGGCGAGCATAAATGTAAGCACATTTTGCCTATAGTTTGATTGTCATAAAATTACACATTTTAAATACATTTTTCGTGTATTATTTACTTGTTTCCCCTACGGTAACACGATCAGGAAGGCATAAATAGAAAACTTAGAAACGTTTACACATTTCCCACATAACTACATATTATGGACCTTTATTATTATTATTATTATTATTATTATTACTATTATTATTCACATACTTTCATCATATACATTTTTAGACAACAATGTAGCTATAAATAACCGTAATTTATTATTGTAGCCCTGAAGAAGTCTGAATAAAAGGGCCGAAACGTCGATAATGTAAAGTAATTTTATATTTAAGATCTACTCTCAAGAGCCACATAACATACGAGATTTTTTCTTAACTACGAGTACGCGCTCTGTTCTAAAGAACTAAATATTTTTAAAAAAGTCATGTAAAATTTTTTGAACACTAGTAGTTTTCGCGTAATTTCTGTTTGAAGTTGATGAGATTTATAAATACGTTTTCTCAAAAAGTGTTTTAATTATTTTCTTTTACTTTTTCCTCGGTTACAGGAAAGGTCGCTTAAAACATGGCGGAGGTCTCGTTTTTCTTCAACTCTTCAATTTTCAAATACAGCAAAATATTGAAGTAATTCGAGAACGTTTGTGCTGCTGTAACACATCTAGTTTTGAGATAAAAGTTTTATGAGTAATGAATAAGTGGTTAAATAAAACTAATATACTTTTCAGGGCACGATTTTTAAAATTTACTGAATGTCTAAAAGGAAGATTTTGTCGATAAAATTTGACCCAGTTTTACTAACGTCTCACTATTACAAAGCGTATGAGGTTGATTTTATTAGTATTGTGATGAGTTAGAAATTATCTCTTAGTTAACAGTGTACACCACAGTAGAAACTGGTTATTCACTGCTACACAAATCCTCGTCATGGTAAATTTACAGCACATTACAGATATGCAGTGTTCCCAAAACAAAGAACGCTGTTTTATTCTAACTTCAATTCCGATGTTTGTAATCTTGTTGGAATATTTTATGTTCTAGATGTCAGTGTATGTTTCAGTGCTTGCTATTGACGCAATTACCGTACTTGACAACCACCGATACAAAAAATGAGTTCTTAGCTAGTGGAAAATACTGAGAAACTTATTTCCACCAGCAGAGTTTGTTGTAACCTGATCAAAAAATAGTATATGTTACGTCGGTAGAAAATGAAATACTTTAAAGTTAGTACTTTCCTTCAAAGGCGTGAAAATATACGAATAGCCTTCTAGAAAGCCCTATACAAATTCGAGACACAGAATAATATAGTTTGGCGATGTTTATTTGAAGCACATGCACTTTTTATCAAATTTGCTCAAGTTCGCCTAGACAGATATTGTGTGTGCTCAGCAGTTCACATGTTCGAGAAAATACAACATGAATTTTAATGCTCTGTGGAATTACAGTACTGAATTATATTGCTCAATTTTCCTAACACGTTCGTCCACGAAGTTGTCCGGGGCCGAATCGAATTTGATGCCATATGCTGCTGCTTGTACCAACCAAGTGGATAAAACTTCCCTCCGACAATAAACTCGAGACTTCGAAGTTCGATGAAATCAAGTTTGGAAACTTTGGATCCTCTCCTTTTTCTTACTCTCCAAACAAACCTTTCCGTCGAAAAGGAAACTGTTTGGGGTCGTCTTTTACAATTCAAGGCACTGCAGAGAGAGAAGCACTTGCCACTTCGTCAACTCGGAGACTGGAGGACACTCTTTGTCGATAAACAACTGAAGGAAGAAAAGACTTCCTGAGTAACGCTTGCAGAAGGAATTGAATCTAATTCTGCTTTCATTGATCTATACAATTTGAAAGTGTGTCTAAGACTATTAATCGACAGTTACCTTTATTCCATTCTTGAATCCTCACTTCCGATTTCTTTATAATCGATGTAAAATTTTACAATATCAACCCACTCTTCATACATTACAATAGTTCCTACTAGAAGAAACACATTTAAAAAAATTAGAGTTGGGAATTCTTTTTTAACTAGATATTGTCGAAAGCAAATTATTAGGAAGAGGAAGAAGTTAATATTCTATATTATTAATTTCCAAAGAGCATAGAAATTCAAAGAGATTTTTGCAGCTTCTAGTTGTGAGAGTGGTGTCTATGGTTTTGCTAGATTCGCAGGAAATGAGGATTAACCAAAAAAGCAAAGATACAATTTCAATTTTATCTGAAAAATATAAATATTTGATTGTGTCATTCCGCCTATTTTCGTTTTGAATATACCAAATGAAGTATTCCTCTCAGTGCGCCGCCACTTACGAAACAGATGACTCATGTCATACGACAACTAGGTGACAAGGAAGAGCCCGCTCGCCATTAAATAACAATTTGCTATTTTACGTGTTGCGTTATGAAACAGCAACGTTTGTAAAATTCTTGGTGTGTTTAAGGAACTGTTGTACTGTACATAATACTACATTGTTATTGCATTATTCGGGAAGATTGTTTTGTTACAATATTTAATTTGTTTCTAGATTACACGAGAGTGTTTTATTTATCGTTCTTGAGCAGTGTGTATGTGTGCAACTGTTTTGCTGACCAAACTCAAGGTTAATCGTTAATAATAAGACTAAATTATTATTTGATATATTTCAGGAATTAAAATAGGAATTTTTCCTCAAGTTAATAAATCTTTTAAAGGGTGTCTAATAAATTCCGTGTTATGTACTATCGCAAGCAATAAGAAATTAACGCTTTTTTTTTATTTTACAACTCGTTGTGCAGGTTTGCAAACACTTCATCAGGTAACCAAACTTAAGTCGACGTCGCTTAGTTTTCTTTGCGCCCACAAGCGGCGCCTCCGAGGTGAGCGCAGCGCCCAAGCGGCGGAAAGGCGAATCGCAAATGGAAACGGGAAATGGGAATGGAAATAGAAAGTGGAATAGGGCGAACGCGAGGCGTGCTACACACTTCCTCGTCACTTCCGGGGACGATATATCTCTCGGTGACGTCACGCTTCGTAAATAGGGAATCGACCGGCCCGGCGCCGAAGGGGGGGGGGGGCAGCTGGTGACCTGCTGCGTGCTCAAGGGGATCAAGTTAATCGCTAGCGGTGACGAAGCCAAGCACAAGGGGATCCCGACAGGACACCAGTAATCCTCTGGAGGGATGCAAGAGTAGCGCTTACAAAACATATTGCTTACATTCAAACCAATAAAGCTTAGTATTCGACATATGATTTTGAATAAATATGACTGATTTTTGTGGCAGAAGTTACATCTGAGTGCACTTACGTATAAATTACGGTCTCGAGGCTTGAGTTCCGCAAGATATTTAATGAACTTTATTCTGGCATAGAAGGTAATTGCATATTTTACAATAATCATTAAACAATTACTCAACTTCACATTATTGTGAAGACAACAGAAGTTTTGAATTTATGCCAAAAAGACAGTCTTTATCAGCATCATTGTGACGTGAGCACATATTGATGAGTGATATTTTATGGCTCTGAAGTCACCCTTCATTTAAATCTTACGTTATCTATATTTAAATTTTTAAATAAGAAACTGATTTAAAACTATATAAAACTATTAACTCTTATGAATTTGTGTTCAATTAAGACTCAATTACTAGTATTTAAGCGACTATTATATATTATTAGGTATTTTGATTCATTTTAAATAAAAAACAATATTTCAAGGGGGTTTATATAATTTTAGCCCCCCCAACTAGTCCAATAATTTATTAGTTGAATGTTCAAAGTATGTACATTTCGAATACCATAAAATAATAGAGAAATGCTCAAACAAGTTCTTTGAGCTATTGTAGTTTAGAAATTGTGTTATCTCAATTTAATTTCCTGACTATTATGCAATAAATAAATTTAGTCTAAAAACCATTAAAACATAAGACAACCTTGTTTCCAGAGAAGTTGCAAGTCGACCAGCTAACAGCACTCCTAGTGGTGGTTTCCTGAACGGCTGCATTAAACAGGGCCGGGCTAGGCGAGGCCGCCCCGGCGGACGGTCCCGTCTTGCATTTCTCATGGCAGCCCGTCCCACAACGACCCGCCCCGCTCCTT
>BOPP01000238.1:878094-890596 GCA_017312745.1 Gryllus bimaculatus | reverse complement strand
AGAGGTCGGAAGAACAAACTCTCGCGTTGAATTGTTGTTCGACGAAATAGTATCTTGATAAGAGTTTGCAAAATAAGTTAATAAAAATTAAATTTAAAAGTAATCGTTCATATTTGGGTGGACCAAAATACTACTTGGGATTAAAGTATAATTTCAAGAGAAAGAAGATATAAAGGTTCATTTCTAGAATCAACTTCCTTGCATTGTGAGATACAGATATTAAGGAAGAGAAAAGACGGAAAGATAATAGTCTGACTCAAAACCTTTATTTTTCTCAATTGAAGTCTTCAAAGAAATCTACTGATAAACCAATTACAAACTGAGAGTAATACAAATAAAAAATTAAGGATCGCGCTCCTAAGCTTACGATTCAGTGAAAACGGCATCAATGCAAAGATTAACGGAACCTCTGTAAACTTGTAAATGAGGCAAATGTAATGCACGTTAATTTGCTGCTAAATTTTGTTGTAGTCACTTAGTATGGTGCATACATGTGTTTTATGATATAAAATAAAATACAAGATACATTATTTGGAGGAAGCAAAGTAATATCACAATGCACCATGTATTTATATATCAGATCTTAAATAGTTTATTTGTCAAACTATTTTACTAAAAGTAGCACCTCTATAAACTAATAATAGTTCGTTTAAATCGTCCGTAAAGCAATCAAAATATTGTATAGTGACCATTATGCAAAAATTATTATAATTTTTGGTCCCTCCCCCTTTCCCCCCAAAAAATCAACAGTTGCCAAACGAAATTAATGTGGAGAACTCTTCTCAATTTTGTATTTATTAAATTCGAGGATAATTTAACCCCAACCGTATTCAAACTGCTAAATCAAATTGCACGTCGCGAAAACGACCGTATTGTACCGCAAGATGTCATTCCAATGTCAACAAATGCTGCTGATATTTTATAGAGATCTGCCTGCAATTATTTTTTATATACTATGAGGTCGTCCTATAGCAAAAGTCTTTGAGGTGACAATATTCTGAAACATCAGTAATGATATGCAAGAGAACCTAATTTTCTATCGTCCTTCAGTTGCTCAAAGTTTCCATAAATACCCTTTCACAGTAGGTGCCATCGTATGCATCATACGTAGAAGGGCCCATGTAGATTTTCTTGGCGGTGACAGCTTCATAACAACACGAAAACAAGATTTAACGGCATACTGTAGCAAACAAACTTTACATCAGGTTGTATTGGCACAGGACGCTCAACGCGACGGGTTACAACCTTTTGGAACACATCTTGACGCTGCCGGTATCAATGTTGAGCTTGTAGTGTCGGTTCCAATAGAGCAACTGTGTGAAGAGGCGGAAACGGAGACATTTACTACAGACGAATATTGTGATACGTACAACATGTTAGGGGAGAGCCAACGTTGCTACGCGTGTGTACAACGCGCGAAATGCCATTCACCGGCATCTGTCTCGGAACGTGTTGTACGACTGCATGGTAAGGAGATGGTGCTTCCGCGACCAAGTGTCTGCGTCGGAAGGTCGCGCCGTCGTATTGGTCACGCCGAAGTGGCAGCATTGCAAAGCACCGAAGGACGAGCCCACAAGTAATGTTCGAGGCCTTGTCCGAAGGTTGGACGAACCGAGGACGAATGTGCATTGAGTTCTGCAGGATGTCCAGCGCCCGTTTCATTCACACCAGAGCAAGGGCTACGGGATGGCGACCTTCCTTAGTGGATGGCGTTCCGCGAGTGGCTGCTGCACCGTGGCACAAACGAAGCCGAATTCACTGCACAGGAGTTGTGGACCGACTCATTTAAATGAGACGGGCCTTCAAGACATTTCCCCGAGACGGACTAACAATACAAGTTATCGTGGCAGCAGCATTTTTTAATTGATATTTAAAGAGATGACTTAATTTACATGTGGATAATGATGCGCACAATCCGCCCTCCTATACGTTGCAGAAAAATGTTTTGCAGGTGCAACCAGAGTGAATAAAATTGAGTGATTTTCATTTTCATAAATGATACATTAAATATGTAAATTATATTGAGATATAATAGCAATATTACATGAAACAATATTTGAAAGTATTTGCACTTTTTTTTCTCTATCTCCGAGTATTTGTAACTCTGGTTAGAATGTGTTAACATTTTCGTTCATCATTCTCGATGGGAAGACTGGGAGAGGCAGCTCAGGGCATCAACTGATGTCACTGCAGTGCTCTGACCGGGAGGTCCTGGAGTTCGAGCCCAGGCGGTGGGAGGATTTTCGACATTTGCCAGATAGCTGCGTTAAGTTTTGTCGCTATCAGGAGGACAATTCTAGCGGTTGGGTGCTCTTTTAGTAGTTTTCCGTGTGTTCTCTTTGAGTACTAGGCGAATGCTGGAGCAGGACGCTACCAAACGGGTCACGGACCACGCGCGATCTTTCCTTCCCATTTTCTCTATCCTACCCATTAATTACACACACACACACACACACACACACACTTGCATGCACTACACTATCAGACATGCCGGGAGACCGGTTGGGAACTTAGAGCTTGTTCCGGCTTCGCGGTGCCCCGGTGGTGGGAGATACCTGGGTGGGGGAAACCTCGACAGTAGATCGGAGTTGGATCCCGCCATCTAGCGGGGCACGATCACCGCTACTTCCGGAGCACAAAACGGCAGAAATGACCTTAGCAGATCACGCTCTCGGAATCAATCAATCAATCATCGATGAATATGGTATCCACACAACAAATCCACACCCACACAACAAATCCACATATCCAGCACAACAATGAATGTCAACTCCTGCTCCAATGAACGGTTTCAGATTCGCAGATTCGCGTGTCAAGTGCTGTCTGTGGCCGCGCCCGCATTGGCCTCGCGTTGCTCCCGCGTGTGTGAAGGGCGCGTGGGGCGAGCGCCCTTGGGCCTCGCGCTCGCAGCGCCGCTGTGGAGTCGTCCACAATCAATCGCGGACTGCGCGGCTTCTACTTCATCCTCATCGCATCACCCCTCATCGACCTCCCGCAAATTAAGCCACGTCCCGAACGACATTCACCCACGCAATAATGTTGATTATATTTGCGATGCAATTCGCGCGACACGACATTGAAACCTGTGAAACGTAGTATAAACTCGTGCTTGTGTCGTTTACTCAGGTACGCTTGCCAGCAGCTAACCAAACAATGTTTTCAGAGACGTGATAATGTCTCTTTTTGTAATAGTCGATCTCTTTCCTAATGGTAACTTGAATATAACAAACAACTCGTTTGTATTTCCTTGGTCTGATTGTTGTGGAAGTGCTCTTTGTGGTTACCATGCTCCAAGGATGCTAATCAACGAAGATAAACCATATAAACTGGAAGCCGGTAATTGCAAATGGCTGTGTGCAATGAAAATGTAAAATTATCGTTTGTACACAAACAAAGTTACTCTGTTACTCAAGAATATACATATCTGTGCACTCGATGAGCCTGTAAAGAAGATACTTTAAAAATAATGTAGATGAAACAAAAGTATGGAATTAAACTTTCAAATGGAGAAACATAAATATTAAAGAAATGTAAGTATTGAGATAGTAGGTAATTACTTGTTGACTAACCGGGATAATACAAATTTTTCAACTTGCAGAACTTTTAATTATAATTTAAACCAGCCAGCACAACAGTAAAGTGTGTATGGTTTGGTAAAGAGAGCCATTAGCCTTTCTGATACAATATTTTACAAGATAAATATTAGGCAGATTGAGAATCAAGTTTATATGAACAATTATCCTAAAACATTTCTTAATAAATAATGTTATAAAAGGTTAAAACAATTACATTGTTTCATAATCTCAGAAGCCACTGACAGATTTGAACGTATTTACTGTCCCGTATAATTCTTACGTAAAATAGTTATTTACGTGACTAATATAGAAAGTGGATCATTGGCTTACGATAGAAGCAGAGTCTGGCATTTTGAAAGTTCGTAGTACTTTCGTTGTGATTCTGCGGGAAATGGACGATTTTTCGACGTAAAAGGCATATTCTTGGCACCTAGTACCGAAAAAGTGAATATATCTTGTTTCTATAATTTGTAAATGACTCTCACACACTTGTGTAAAAAACGTTTTCTGTGTCCTTGGTCAAATGCTGGGTCTTATCAAATTACCAAAAAATGGTTGACGGCAATATGTCTGTGGCAAATCCCTAAACCGTTCAAACGATTTTCTCCAAAACTGACCTACCCGAATCGATGTAGTAGATGAACCCAAGTCCATGGTTTAACGATTATTGTTTTTTTGGGGGGATACTTTACACGAAGCTTCAAGAATATTTTCCAAATTTTCTCAAGCATAGTTCAAAATTTTTTGATTGAACTTTTTCGCTGAATAGCATTAATAACATTTATTCTTCTGCTTCAACTCTCGTATTTTGTGAAGTGAACACTTTTCTTTATAAACCTTGCAAACAATCAAATAACACTTACAGGCCATGTCGAGGCTCAGAGCAAAAGTCACTTTCTTTTCACTAAGGAGACCCGGGTTCGATTCCCGGACAATCGCATGTCAAATTTCTTCTGACAAAACAAGCTTGGCTGCTGCCCAGGAGCTAGTCCAATCCTTGTGAAGTGTCCTAAATCCTACATTACTGTCTTAATTCCCTATCCCTGCCCTAATTCCTTCACAATTCTGACCGGTGTGTAGTGACGCAGAGGCACGTGTAAAGATGCGCGAAAGCAGAGTTGCTACCTGGCGGTCCTCTTCACCACAGACTGGCTACTCTTACGGATACCCTTACGTTAAATTCAATAATGTGGTCGCTAATCTCCTAGAATATAATGGGACCCCAAATAAACAAAACAATGTTACAATAAATTCCTATATAATATATAAAAAGGTAGAGCATCATGTACAAAACAACATTATAACTTACTCTGTGATTTGAACAAGAAAGCCGCCAGCCATTTTTTATCCTAGACGCTGGAAATGTGTCAGAATTTCTGAAATCAGAAATGTGTCAGAATATCAAACTTGACCTGAAAACTAGCAGACAAGAGAGTTTCAAAATCATCTCTAAAGATAAGTAGTTTACTTTCTATAGGAACAAGTTTTATTCACTTGTGTTGTACCAGGACACATCAATAAGTGTTCTGTCGAAAATAGGTCGTTTTCCGACGTTTTCTTTTTCTTACAAAGTAAGTGCGAGAAGTTAAAAATCAAAGAATAGGGATAACGTTGTAATATTTGGAAACTAAGTTGATACGCAGATACGAGCTTTCAATGTCGCAGCGCATCACTTAAAAAACCTTAAAACAAAATAAGAATAGTAAGTTTTCAAACTATCTAAATAACGTACATCATCAACATCAAAAATTCACTGTGAAAAGCAAGGAAGAAATTAAGGTCTATAACTCACTACTTTAGGCCTGGACATCATGTAAAATTTTTCTACATCATTCGGGATTCAGACATTATACGAAATCACCAAACAAAATGTGGCAGATATTACACATTTGGCTAGGTGTAGTACATAATGGCTAGATATTATCCATAATGTCTCAACTAAAACTACTTGGAGTGGACTATAATATGTTAATACCTATAGATATCTCGAAAAAGGTATATGACGACCTGGTATAATGAAATTATACAAGAAAAATCATACAATTTGATCAAACGTTGATTTCACCATTGTATGTCAATGTTAAATCTATTGTAAGTGTTGTTGATTTTCTTTTTGTTCAATATTCAAAGATCTATACTTTGCAAAACATAAACATAAATGAATACTTAAACGACCTCCATATTACTTCCACGTTCATTCACAAATTCGTTACAATTCCAGCCGCTTTGAACAATAACCAAGAAATTGATACACCCTCCAACACTTTCCAAACTGTAAAGGTCTTCTTCGATTTCGAAAAGCACCGTATGCAGTATCGCTTAGTGCCGTTAACGGCGAAAACGTTTCGCTTTCATAGAAACACGCCTCGTTAAAACTCAAGATTAAACACTATTTTACATGGTGCGTTTGGTTCCGGGGATTGATAAGAAAACGTACGATTTACAGCCACGGAGATGGGCGCAGATAAAAGTTTGTTAGCGGTGGCGGCGCTGCGGGTTCTATTAGCAATAAATGGCGAAATGTCCGCCGCCCGTCCGCGACTTGCTTCTTTGATCGTCCGAGACGAGGCGCTAGTGCGGCAGAAGCAATAAAACGTCCGGTGGCAGTGCTTCTGCGCAGGCGCGGCGGCCGCCATACCTCACGGAATACCCCTGCGTAAATTGTAATTTGATCGCCGCCAGATATCGTTCGATTACCCGATTCCGACAATTTGTGAAGCGCGAATGAGTCGTTAGAGAGAACGGGAGGTGTGTAAACGATCCGACAACGAATTATTTTCCCCGAAATGATTCCTGAGCCGCTGATATTTTTGTAGGATTCAATAAAGAATGTCAAATTATTGGTTTTGCAGAAATCATTTATACGTCTGGCAGTATCTCTCTGTTGTCGTACACTTTGTACGGGAATTCAGAATTTCATGACAGCTTTGAGAAACGAAAAGAAAAACATCTGTTTCTTTATGGTGCTATAAATTTTATTTTACAACAATTTAAAACATTGGCCAATTAGATCTTTTTCGTTGGTGGTTCCAGAAACAACTTATTTCGATTTAAAAATCATCGTTTTATAAAAAACCTTTAATCGACGCTTTATAAAATGACTTTTGTAGTTGGAATAATAATTTCCAGCATTTCTGCGCTTCGTATTTTTACTATTGTAGAGGGACGAAAAGTATTGGAATTACCTCAACAATACGATTGTGAATTTTGTCTCATAAAATTTGTGTTGTAAGTTCTTTTGGACAGTAACTCCTAACATACTTCAGGATTAAAGACTGCTAGAGCTGTTCGAAAGACTCTTAAGAGTGGAGCAGGTAAAGAGAAGATACACGCAATTAATGTTGTACCTCGAAATCGGTAAGACGTCGATAAGAACACACAAATGTTAGCAAACATCGATGTTTAAAATACATCGACTAGAAACCATTGATGATTTTCAACATCAATGTTTTAGAGTGGATAAGTAACCTCCAACGTTAAATTCGTGGGCATTAAAATTATTTTCACAGTGTTCGTGATTATCAATTCTCCGAATGAGGGTATGTGAAAAAGACGCAGACCCGACTCTCTCAGCGGACGTATTTGTTGACCATATCTCAATGTGTGTAATGAATATGAAGAAAGAGGAAATACGAGGGCATGGAGTTCATCTTGGGAGAGTGTGTTTGGTCGATCAAGGTAGTGCAGTCCATCTGCGCGCATTTCGCCCTGAGAAAGGCTGCAGCACGACGGCGGAAGCGTTGACATCCGCGCCTGGGAGGCGGCGGTTCCGGGCCAGCCAAGCACGCGAGGGCGGAGGTGCCTGCAGCGCCTGCAGCCGCGGCGACGGGCGCGAGGGGGCGCCGCTGGGGATCGGAGGAATGCGGACAAGTTAGCTGTTGGTATTCCAATATACCAACAACTCGCCAAGAATCTGAGTCGCATGGCGGAGGCGCGCGAGGCCAAGGTAGGTGCCCGCTCGGGGATTTCATGTCGTCTGTTTTCGTCACAAATAGTCAAATACTGTGTGTGACGTACGGTGAAGAAGTAACAAAGCGGCATTAGAAATATTTGGAAACAATAAACATTGGTTCGTGTAGAGAAAATTTATAAAATTACATCTGTCGTTCCTATACAGATGCAAATAGTTTTGCTAACAAAATCTCCGGCTCTACTCCTACCACAGTTTGCAAAAGGAAACATCTACTTGTGGGCATACTGAATCAACATTTAAATCAGGATTGCAAGACGGGATTCATTAGTCATTTTATAAATCTTAGTCATTAGTAAGAAGTCAAAAGTACTTTTCATAATAGCGTTTAAAATTGCTCAATAATCTTTGATATTCTTTGCTAAAATTGCTCTCATCTTCAAATTTTCAAACACAAATCGTCTACCTAGCTGGAAAGACTATAGCAAGATAAGAGGGGTAAAGCTTAATTCAGTTTTGAATAGAGGGCATGTAGAGTATTATAGAGGAAGGAAAGAAAAGGAAAGAAAGAGAGAGGAAGGAAAAATCCCACCTCCCGGATAAGCAAGAACTACTCTTAAGAAACTAGTGACAATAAGTGTTAATTCATCCAGAAACAAAATAATCAATATAGATCAGTCCTTAAAAGTATTTGTAACATCTAAACCAACTTCTCACCATCAACACAAGTCAATGCACGATTTGCTGCACCACATAAGACGAGTCCGCACGGAATATAAAATACGTACGTAGTATATTCACTGCTTTTCACAAAGAGCCGGAGAGCACGGGAACATGTTGTACCGTGTAGTGTGTGATGCTGGCAGGGAAGGGAGCCATGATATCTTTCCCGTCGATCATATTTTCTAATTTAAGTCATTGTATGGAAAACTGCCACACATCTTTCGCAAAACATTCGAAAGGAGTATTCCCACTACATCCGTTCAGACGGTTCAGGAATGTAGTCCATTTCTGCATCCCACACACAGGGATGACCACAGACGGTCAGATGATTTTTTTATCAATCGAGTTTTCAGAACCAAGGATCTACAAAACGTGCATTGTAACAGTGTTAAGTGAACTAAAAAGTCTTTCTGTTCAAGAATCGCCGATTTCCACTGCATGAATATAATACTTTCTCTTTACTATTTTTGTAGAACGGCTAAACAAATTAAAAGATAACAAGATAATAAAGACACAGGAATAAAATAGCCAAGTGAGCGATAAAACCTAATATTGCGCACAGAGTATGAAATGTGGTATTGGATCCTAATCCTAATAATTTAATTAATTGAATTAACAAGGCTCACAAAGTGTAAATGATAGTGTTTTATTCAAGCAATTACATCTCTTTAGAAACGTATCAAATTTTTAATCTATTTCCAAGGCTGGAAAACAAGCACGATAGAGCACTCAGCAACAAAAACGAAATGAGATTATCTTTTATACGACTTCCCTCCGTGAAAGAACAGGATACTTGAGGCTATTACCTAATAAGATGTGAATAAAAAATAGGGCCGTTCTTGACCCACAAAGAGACGCCTTAAGTGCTCGGCGCCTTCAGAGAGCGCCTAATGGTCGCCGGCGCCTCCGTCACGCGACGAGCGGCGCGACAGCCGTTGCTCTTTTGTCGCCCGCGAGAGCGCTGACAGGCTGCGCGGGGAGGGGGGGGGAGATGAGCGGGGAAACGAGGGCTTGGCACGAGGGCAGGAGAGCAGACGCGGCAGTACTTTTACTGACACTTCACATGTGACAAATCGCCACATCTTACGTTTAGAAAAAAAAGTTTTAGTGATTCGTTTTTGCCTGTTGTTGCCTTTGATACGGAGCTCGATGTACTTGCAATAATGTACCTGGATCGAGAGAATCATGGTTACGAGCGAAATATGAAAAAAAATTGAACGGTGTTCCATGTTCTCTTATGGAGGGGATTATGAGAGGGGATGGGGAAAAAGAGTTATGGGAAGGAAATATGAAAAGGCAAACCGCCAGGTTAAAAACTAGTTAATTTTAAATGAGTCAATCTGGATCATTAAAATTACGTAAAAAATAAAATCAAGTACCTACCACAGCGTCAACTGGTTCTAATGATCGAGCGGTGACAAAAACAACTATTATGTCAGTTCGCAATGTTATTGGTAAACAAGCTATAAAGAGGATTTGGAAAAATGCTGTGCGTGTTTTAAAAATAAAATCTCCTGGCGTCAGAGAAAGGAGAAGTATATACAACTGTGACGGAGGACCTTACACAAGAATTTCCTACATGGTATACTTGGTGCAACACTCAAAAACTTAACAAATAAGATATCACTTTAATAAACGCTGGGAACAATTTTTGTCGGTGATTGTTGGGTATGGGAATGTAAAACATTTTCAGTAAGTGGGTTAGCATCAGCAAATTCTCAGAATAGGCAGAATATAGAGCTTAAAGATAGATTTTAATACAAGCAAATATATTTGCATTAATAATAAAATTTCTTAAAACTAAGATCACTTGTTGGTTAAGCTTTGATACTTCGTAGATTGGCAACGCAAATGAGATAATCTCTTGGGGAGCATGAAATGAATGACCCTCTGTGCTAGCTTGACTGTCAAGTGAACATGCAGCATGGCAGCATGGGTATTGGCAGGGGCGATGTTCTTGAAGTACTATGACCCGCAGGTAGATAGCGTGGGAAGTAACTCGTTTGCGGGGGCGCCCCTGGCGGAGCTGAGAAAAGGAAGGGGGTGCTTTTCTGTTCTGTCAAGGAGTCCAGCTCATGTCAGTGAGTGCTGAAATGGCTCAGCAGAAACATATTGAAGATATAGAGCAGAAAAATGAAAATCATACCATAGTTTAGGCGTTAATTGTTCACAGATGGACGGACGTTTTGAAACTAAAGCACAAACACTTTAGCAGTATCAGTGGACCCCAAAACGGCAGTATCAGGGGACTAACGTGAATTACCGTTGAAATATCAAAATCAATTTTCTGCAACAGCGCATAACTTTTCTGTACTACGTATATACGTTCGTACACGAAAAAAAACAACACATTAAAAAGTTTACAGAGAGGCGCGTCCAGTGTATTTCAAATCTTGGTTAAACAATCTATCAGTTGTTAGGTATTTCATTACAGATAGTTTAACTTTTAAAAATACAACATTTTAAAGTAAGAAATTATTAAATTTACGTTAAATACTGGGATTTAAAACCAATTTCGGGTTGATCAGAACATTGCCGCGACGTCTCAGCCTGAAATGGCCCTTCAAAAGATTTCTTTGCATCGGCAAAAGTTGCAATTGCACGTGTGTATGTGTAACGTAAACCGGACTTTAAACGGACTTTAAACCGGACTTTAAACGGACTTTAAAACCGGACTTTTTAAACCGGAACTTTAAACCGGACTTTAAAACCGGACTTTAAACCGGACTTTAAACCGGACTTTAAACCGACGACTTTAAACCGACTCTTAAACCGGAGCTTTAAAACCGGACTTTAAAACCGGACTTTAAACCCCGGATCTTTAAACCGCCGACTTTAAAACCGCGACTTTAAAACCGCGCACTTTAAACCGGACATTAAACCGCGACTTTAAAACCGGACTTTAAACCGGACTTTAAACCGGACTTTAAAACCGGACTTTAAACCGACTTTAGCCCGACTTTTAAGCCCGACTTTAGAGCCCGACTTTTAGCCCGACTTTAAGCCCGACTGTAAAAGCCCGACTTTAAGCCTACTTTAAGCCCGACTTTAAGCCCGACTTTAAGCCCGAACTTTAAGCCCGACTTTACGCCCGACTTTAAGCCCGACTTTAAGCCCGACTTTAAGCCCGACTTTAAGCCCGACTGTTAAGCCCGACTTTAAGCCCGACTTTAAAGCCAGACTTACAGCCAGACTTTTAAGCCCAGACTTAAGCCAGACTTTAAGCCAGACTTGTTAAGCCAGGACCTTTAAGCCAGACTTTCAAGCCAGACTTTAAGCCAGACTTTAAGCCAGACCTTTAAGCCAGACTTTAAGCCAGACTTTAAGCCAGACTTTAAGCCAGGACTTCTAAGCACAGAACTTTAAGCCCAGACTTTAAGCCCGAGGCTTTAAGCCCGCCTTTAAGCCCGACTTTAAGCCCGACTTTTAAGCCGACTTTAAAGCCAGACTTTAAGCCAGACTTTAGCAGACTTTAAGCCAGACTTTAAGGCCAGACTTTAAAGCCAGACTTTAAGCCAGACTTTTAAGCCAGACTTTAAAGCCAAGAACTTTAAGCCAGACTTTAAGCGCAGACTTTAAGCCCAGACTTTAAGCCAGACTAAGCCAGACTTAAGCCAAGGACTTTAAGCCAGACTTTTAAGCCAGACTTTAAGCAGACTTTAACCAGACTTTAAGCCAGACTTTAAGCCAGACTTTAAGCCAGACTTTAGCCCAGACTTTAAGCCAGCAGCTTTAAGCCAGACTTTAAGCCAGACTTTAAGCCAGACTTTTAAGCCAGACTTTGAAGCCAGACTTTTAAGCCAGACTTTAAGCCAGACTTTAAAGCCAGACTTTAAGCCAGACTTTAAGCAAGACTTTAAGCCCAGACTTTAAGCCAGGACTTATAACGCCAGACTCTTAAGCCAGACTTTAAGCCAGACTTCTAGCCAGACTTTTAAGCCAGACTTTAAGGCCAAGACTTTAAGTCAGACTTTAAGCCAGACTTTAAGCCAGACTTTAAAGCCAGGGACTTTAAGCCAGCTTTTAAGCCACGACTTTAAGCCAGACTTTAAGCCAGACTTTAAGCCAGGACTTTAAGCCAGACTTTAAGCCAGACTTTAAGCCAGACTTCAACAGCGTATCGACTGCGAATGGCCGTAACTTTCCCACTCATTCCACAACTTAATAATCGCGGCGGTGCGCGTGCAGTCGTGCTGTACGTTACCATGATGCAAATCAGGCAATTCTTTATGCGCGAATGTTGTAAAATAAAGAGAAAAACCTTAAACGAACGACGCATTTTACAATTTATTTC
>BOPP01000238.1:848639-872573 GCA_017312745.1 Gryllus bimaculatus | reverse complement strand
CCCCTTGCCCCGACCGCCCCACGCCCCGCCCGCCCGCCCCGCCCCGCTGCCGCCCGTCCCGCCCGCCGCCGCGCACTCTGACACGCTCTCCTCCCCCGTCCTCCTCCACCGGGCTCCCGCCTTGTTATCAGGCCATCTCTCCACCATCACACTCCACCACCTTCTATCCCCTCTCCGCTCCGCCCGCGTTCTCCGACACCCCCTCCTATTCCTTCCTCTCGCCTCCCGCTTTTCCGCCCAGTGCGGTTCCCCGCTCGTTCCCGGCCCTCCCGACGCCGCCTTCCCCTGTCCTCCTCTCCTCCTCGCCCACGTCCGCCGAATCCGTTCCTCGTCCCTTACCGTCCCCGGCAGCAAGCGCGCCGAGGCTTTTCAAAATTTCCATTACTCACGCGCCGAGTTGTGAAAACGCGGGTCCCGGGGTGGCCGGCCGGGCCATCGAAAGTAAAAGGGAAAATTATCGGGGGGAAATGGAAAGGATTATTTTCAAAATATGTATTTAAATAGTAAATTATGTAATGATGAGTATTAATATACGAGTGTGATATTACAATACTATGCGAACTATACGAGTAACAAACTTTACACGAGGGTATTAATATCGAGTTTTGTACTGTAATTTTTCTTTTACTTCGGTAACTCATGGTAAGTTAAACTTTGACGTTGAATCGTTTCGTGGCAGATTACATGTAGGATTCAGCCAAGGCCATCTAGTAGATCACTTCCTTCTCCACCCAGCCCCAGGTAGCTTTGCCTTACCATTACGCTACTGAAATACGAACAAACTCAAATTACGAGCCAATTTATTTTAAATAATATTCTACGCACATACTACTAATAAAACGAATTAAACCTCAGAAGCATAATACAAAATATTAAATGCAATTTTAATCTACAACGAAACATATACTAGAATTCTCAATAATTAATTGTCAATACTTGTCTGTAAAGTTCTCTCTGATTCGTTAAGAACCTATATGGCAATGAAATCCACATCGTAATGAGTATCATTATGCAACGGGTTGCAACCATCAAATGACAGACGTATACAATGAAAACTGTTATTTGGTAGCAACTGAAGAAGTGAACACGTTTTTCAGAAGATATTTTTGTACGAGTGTACATGAAACAATTCGTGTTAACTGAACTCCACCGAATATTTTAAATAAATATGTGTAAGAACTAAATATTTCACTAGACATTTGTGGATAACAGAGCAATAAAAAATCATAGATGCCAACTCTACGGAGGCCTGGATCCTCAGTTCTCCTAATAGAATTGTAAGTGGGCTGCCACCCTCCAAAGAAGAAGTGAACCTGAATTATAAAACATAACATTGTAAATAGAACACTTAAAATATAATATATGAAGCAGATGGAGATGAACTGAAATTCCGATGACCAATCACCACAGATTCTCTATTGAATTTGAATAAGAATGCCGGGTCAATTTGTTATTGAGAAAATTGGGTTTAAATATCAATTTTGGGGACGCAATTCAAATTGACTGTCGAGCTATCGTAGTCTCTTAAGTGTCTACAACGGGTGTGGTCATGTCTGCGTTGACGGTTCGGCACTGTCTGCTGAGGGCTGTACTGGTGGCACGCATACCACTGCGTCGGATTCCATTGACCAGAAACCATCAACGCCACAGAACGTGTTCACTGGTGTGTTGAGAGGCGAAATGAAATGTTCAGTCGAACTCCACTTCTATTTGTGTTACAGCAATGGCTGCGTACGAGTTAGTCGCTACGTGGTGATCTCAAACAGCCAGCCTACATTGTTCCGTTGCATAGCGGACAAACGCCAAGTGTGATAGTTTGGGGCGCCATTGGCAATGTGCGAACTCGCCTCATTCGTATTGAGGGCAGTTTGAACAGCAATCGATACATCAAGGAGGTTTTAGAGCCTTAAGTTCTGCCCCTCCTGGAAGCAGCTCCACATGCCATATTTCAGTAGAACAATTCCCAACCGCATGTGGTGAAGAATGTGCAAGCTGTCTGTGACAGGTACCACTGCTTCGCCTGCCTGCACGTTCCCCTGATATGTCGCCCTCGAACATGTTTGGGTCATGATCGGTCGAAAACGTATTCGTTCTGGTCCTCCTGCAGCCACTGCAGCCACTTTTGATGGTGTGTGGTCACGCTTTGAACCAGCGTGGAAGTATGTTTCCAGCAGCATAACTATGCCCTCTTTGAATCCGTGTCACGACGTCTAGAGGCTTTGATGGCACTGCGTGTCGGCTTCACACCGTACTAAATACTCAAGGCCAAAATCCAGATACAGTTCTGTAATTGAAATCATTTGTATATTGTGATATTCGTAATCTGTGAAATAAATTTCAGTGTCTCTCTAAATGCCTCGATCTTGGTGTTCACAAACATCAGTCTACATAGAGTGTATGTGGAGAAAGCTATAAACTACGCAGAGAAAAATAGTGAACTTGGAAGAAAAAGTCGTGTTGTAGATTGCTGATGTAGATAATTTAGATAACTATTGTTCATATAAGTAATACGTTAATGCATCTATCACGCCGTGTAGTCAAAATTTACGTCTTGTGTGACCTTGATTCCGAAATATTGGTTTACGTCAAACCGTCTTTCCGTCTGTCTGTCCATCTGCCCACCCGTCCGTCTCTAAACAACGTTAGCCAATAACCCGTCCAAACGATTTTCGTCAGAATACTGCAGAGCAACAGCTGATGTCTCTGTAGTGTCTATGACCGGGAGGTCTTAGGTTTTGACGGTGGCAGGATTTTAACACTAGCTATATAACTAGGTCAAGTTCATCAACTGTGAGGAGGAGAATTGTAGCGGGCGGTACTCTGATCGGTACTTTTCCGGGCTTTCTTCGATTGAAATCACATAAATGCCTAAGCAGTACCCTGGCCACGGACCGCACGCGATCTTTCCTTGTTCTTCTTGTCCTATCCTCACATCTCACACACACATTTACACTTGCATACGCCTTATCTGCCACACATGTCGGAAGCTTAAAGTTTTTCTCGGTGGGGGCGGTGCCCCCTTGGTGGAAGATACCTGGATGAGAAAAACACAGTAAGCAGAAGTGTAGTTTGGCGCCAAGTCTTATCATCCAGCGGGGGAAGATTACTGCAACCTTCCGCCATAATACTTCCTACTCTTACGGGATCAATGACCTTAGCAATTTATGCGCCCGGAAACACTAATAAATCAATAGAAAAACAGAGAGAACAAAAATGGCAGACTGTACGTAGGCGTGGAGGCAGTTGAATGGATCGCTAGGACGAAGTGGAGGCGGGACGACAGCGCGCGGGCGACGGTGAGTTGTCGCGAGCCAGGCCAATCGCTCGTCGGGCGTCGCCGGCGGTCACTCCGCCCTTCCCTTCCCATCCCTTCCCCGCCCTTCCCCTTCCTTCCCCGCTCCGAAGGGCTGCGCGCGCTAAAAAGCGACCTGCGGACAATTAAAACTTGACCAGGCGTTCCCCAGGGGCCGGCTTTGCGTGTTCGCCGCCTGCGCCCACGTCGCGTCCGCCTCGACTCCGCCCCTGCTGCTCCTCTCCCTTTCACTCGCGCAATCCGTTCTTCAACTTGCTCCATATGTTTTCTCGCTCCGTGTGACTCCTACTGCGTTGTATCTAACGTTACTTCTTTTTGATTTTCAGACGCAAACCAATCATATTTGACTCGTGAGTTTAGGAAATGTGGCAAGATAACTGCATTTGATTGACGGCAAAGGGAAACAGATTAATTGTAAGGTTTTATTGCAGATTTCTGTTCTGCACCTCACCATGTACGAATGTGAAGGAAGGAAATGAAGTGCATGCAAAAATGTTATTTTGGTGGTGGCTTTAGATATTTTCCTCGTTTTTAAATTGCCTTTTCTGTGTAGTTCGATTTTTAAGAATATATTTCTAGCGGATTCTCTTTATCTATTTTGTATTTCTTCAGTTAATTCATTTTCTTCTCCTTCTCCATCATTTAGCGCTTGTTACATCACTCTTCCAAACTCGAAAATTCAAAGCAGACCTTTCCTCACCTGAATTTCTCTCCCTCTCTCTCTTTGGATCATAAGCTCGGACACACCTCGACTCTGTCCTCGCTTGTAAGGACAGCTGCTCTCTCTCTCCCTCTCTCTGAAGTCATCCCTCTCTCATTTTCGCCTTCACGCCCTCCCGCGCTTTTCTACTGTTCATGCGGCAGACGCCCGCGCCCGTCGCCTTCATTAGGAGCGGTTCCTTCTTCCTTTCAACTTTTTGTTTGTTTATGTAGCGCGTAGCTTTTGACTAAATGCAAGGTAGCAGGCAGCTCCTACTCAAACAGCTTATAAAGTTTAATGCTCTTATGAATATGAAATTTGCGTTCGCAATTTGAAGCGTGAAAACATAGAGCATCGGTCGGACGGTCGGGTGGGCGCTGCAACACTAAGTAAACTCTAATCAGAGTTTTAGTCGCCGGAAACACGAGAGTGGCCTATTAATCAAACTCGGGACTTGGCAAAGCCGCGATGGCGGAAGGCAGGGGTTGAAGCGGAGGCAGGAGGGGGAAGGCAGAGAGAGAGAAGGGTGTGAGAGACAGAAAGGTATGGCAAGGGGAGGGACGATAGGGATGGCAGAGGCAAGGGTCGGCAGGGGTGGCAGGGGGTGGAAGGAGGTGGCAGGAGGAGAAAGGTGTCAGGGGGAAGGGACGAAGGGATGGAAGGAGGTGGTAGGGCGGAAGCGGTAGCAGAAGGTGGAAGGAGATGGCAGGTGGTGGCAGTGGGTAGAAATGGTCGGAGAGGCAGGAGGAACAGGGACGACAGAGTCGAAAGGGCTGACAGGAGCAACAGGGATGGCAGTGGAGGCAGAGTTAGGAGGGGGCAGGGCCTGTAGAGGTAGCAGGGGTGACCGGGGCGGGATGTGGGATGGTTGGCAGGGGTGGCAGGGGAGGCAGGGACGGAAGCGGTGGCAGGAGATGAAAGGAGGTGGCAGTGGGTAGGGATGTCAGGAGAGTCAGTAGGGACAGGGACGATCAAGTCAAAATGGGCGACAGGAGCAGCAGGGGTGGCAGGGGCGGCAGAGGTAGGTGGGGTGGCAGGGGTAGATGGCCAGCAGGGGCTACAGGAGCCGGCAGGGGGAGCGAGGTGCCGCCGGCCGGGAATTACCTGGCTGAAGCGGCCCGGAGGGGGCGGCCGGGGGCGGAGTGCGCCCGCCGTGCGCTGTGGCCGGTGGGCGCGGGGTTGTGAACGCATCGCCCTCGCGCAGGTGCGTCGCCCTAGACGCCCGCGGGCGCCTCGCGCGCTGCCCCCTTCGCGCTGTGACCTGCGGGCGCCCTCTGTCGGACAGCGGGTGGCTGGCTTCCAGCGTCGCGGGCGCGGGCTGCGAGTAATAACAAAGGTTGGATTATGCCGCGCTGCCCCGTGCGTAACTGTAGGCGATTGTGGTCCGCAAAATAGCGCAGGCGGCGCTGGAATTGAAGCTTTGTGGACGGCGGCTGGTGCTTGATAGGGAGAGCGGGCTCCAGCTAATTAATTGTTCTCAATAGAATCGTCTCGGCTTCCCTCAATGCTTTGCAGTTTTTGTGGCTTTCTCTGCGTCCATTAATCATTCAAATAGATGTAGTTATACTATCTCTTCCATATGCATTTATTTCTGTATGTATTTTTCGAGACTAGCGAGGATCCTTTAAAAATAAAAGCTTAGCTCTCAGAATAATTCTATGGGAATTGAAAGTACTCAGAAATGTATTATTAGAATTGTATTAAACATCGCATTACTTTAAGTGGATTAAATTGTTTAGCAATCACTTTTGTCTTACACGTATGTACTCTTATGTTTCCGATGAGCGTGGTATCTTTGCCGGTAGAATTTTAGATCGATCACGATACGATGATGTAAACTAGTAGTGATACAACTGCACATAATTTCTAACACATTCACAGATTTACCCCCCCCATTTCATTAATCACGAGCCTACGTACTTGTGAACTTGTAGTAAGGACCCATTTATCGAAGTGCCCATATAAACTGATACTCAACATAGATACGTGGACCCATAAGGGATGGAGTTACGGACAACTGAATTAAAAATAACCGAAGGGCGTCGAATGGCGCGTCCTGTCGCCAGCGTTCGGCGGAGTCACTTGCCTATGGCGAGGGGAGGTTGCGTCCGGCAGGGAGGAGAAGGGAGGGGAATTTTCCTCAGGTGGGCGGGGAAAGATCGCCGACTCTTCGTGGCAAAGCTGCGAACGCGGAAGGTTGGTTGCGTGACGTGCGCTAGGCGGGAATCTTGCACGATGAGACGTAGCGTAGTCTGATTCAATATCAGGTATTATCTCAGGAACGTTTCAGCTTCAGAGATTTTATATACCGTTTTATAGAAGTGTCCAGGGAATGTTATAAGTAACGTATTCGTCAAAAGTTTAGGAGAAAGTAGTAATTACATCGCAATATACGGAGTAGTACATCGTAGTGTCCGAAGAAGACGACATGTGGCGAACAATAGAACTATCGTTTTACTGAGCCACTTCTTGCACTGTTCGCATTATAAAATGGGACTGTGTTAATTCGAATTTTTAGAGCGAAGTGTAGCTAATTCAGAACAGAGTGGTACGGTACCAGAACTGCAGAACCGGTATCCGTATGTATTGTGCGCCCCGAAAATTCAACTCATCAGGGGCTGCACATTGTAGACACGTAGACGCACGGCGCCATTGGTGGTCTGTGAGAAGCCTCTGCGGACCAAGAAGAGAGAATATTTCGCAGCGAAGAGAGTCGGAGGCGAACAGGCGCCGGCCCCGAGACCTCGAGCGGCGGCGGCGGCGGCGGCGGCGGCGGTCTAGCGATGTGGAAGTGGCTCGCGGGCTCCAGAGCGGCCATAGGCAGCTCGGGAGAGCGCGCAAGCGGAGCGGGTGGCGCCCCGACAATCTCTTTACGTACTCTTAACTCTCAAGGGGTGTCGTATTTATTTGAACTGGAGACAGGACAAGATAGGTTCAGAAAATTAGCAGAAGAGATGGGAAATGACGACTGGGAATAATGTATAAATGGCTGAATATATGGTGGTGGATTATATTCGGATTAATAGCAAAATACGGTGTGATCCGGTATAATAAACGGTATATTTAAAAACCGTGACTTGATATTATATTTTTTTATTGAGATATCCGTAAATTGAGTATGGTGCACACCCCACTTTCCTGGAGATAAAATCTTGCTCCCTAGTGCAATTTGCGAAATATTCTTATGGGCATTTGTAAACATTGAGGGTGTTTTTTCCCGTGTGAGAGAGAGAAATCTCCAAATTTCACCTCCAGTTGTAATTGAAGGATGATAAATTACGGAAGGCCTCTTCCAGAAGATATTTTCAGGTACCGGCATGTGTAAGTTGTATCTGGTAGGTTACAAAATGAGTTGAATTTCTATCTCCAAAATGAGTAAGACTATGAATTTTAATTATTTCTGTCGGCATGTTTTTGAATTTCCCTTTATTTTCATTTCTTGACACGTATATAACATTTTTAAAACTACTTTTAATATTCTAACGCTTTTATACAGAAAGTTATTTTTTCCCACACAAATAATATGACAGCTTTTTGTTTTTGATCCGTAAATTTTTTTCAGGTTTTTAAAGCGCCGTGAGAAATCCTATTTTAGTGTGATAAAGAATGACGTAAATATACAAAAGAGCAATTTAAAACCACGCTTCACATTTGCAAGGCACACATGGAAAGTCACTGAGCGCTAAGATAACCAGACATTAAAACAACCGCTTTGCAGAACCATGGGTCATACATTGCCATTTTCTCTTTCAACAGAGTAATTCACATTAAGTACAAACTACGCGACTTACATGCAAATCCAACGAAAATAACTGTGATAATGAATTCCCAAATTATATAATACTGCAAGCAGTAGATTGCATTAGAATAATTAATTTTAATGAACTGTAGGCACACGTTTACCGAAATAAATTTAATTATAATTGCAAATATACGTTCAGCAACGATGTTTAACTGGTAAAGTGTTAACAATTATTCAGTGAGGTTCAGAGCCATGCCGCTACGTACTGTACACATGAGAGAAGCAATAAAATTTGGCATTGTGCGAGTGCGTGAAAGGGAAAAATTAAACTGATTAAATCAATGTTCGTCGACCGTAAATGTACGAAAAAAGAATCAAGGTAAAAGATAACGAATTAAAATTAATTTAATGGAAGTAATTGACATAACGCATGAAGTGTTTTATTTTATTTTTAAAAAATAGTTACAAATATTTGACAATCCAGATTCAATTAATATTAATGAAAACTGATGATAACAATACAAGTAATAACGATAACAAAAGTTAACAACAATAATAACAAATCGCATAAATCAGTAAAAATCACGTGGGGTATAAAAATGCTTAGTGATATTACTTATTATTGGTACTACAGAAGAGATTTCCAACACATTCAACAGTGGTATTGGTATCCTAAATTTTAAATGTAATCTATTGCTTAACCGCTTTCTCAATAAAACATGATCAATGAATATTATTTTAAATTTACCCTTAGGGAAAACATAACAACTTACATCACCGTAGTCCACCATGCTTGTCAGAAACTTTTTGTAATTATTTTCGAAATTAGCATGGTCGTTTCCTTTAAAATCACCCACTGACTCTTCGCAATACGACTTATATCTCAGTCCTTGGATATTGAGAAGACACTTGTAAAATGGAAATTATGTAAGCAATTTAACCGAAGAAGCCATCTAGTAACTAAAACTTCTGTTAATGGGAACAGAACATTCTATGTAAAGTAATTAACACCTATGCTATATTAGGCCTCGTTTATTTCTTTAGTGTAATAAAATGGACTAATACAATGGAAAGGCTTGAGAAAGCGATGAAGACGTATTTTCTACAATTTAGCTTGTGGCGTTGTAAGTCAAGCATGTAGCTAAACCCGAAAAACTTTCAGCAGATAGCCAGGTCGAATACAATCACTGTCCCTACACGAATTGAAGCGACCACTATCTCTGATCGGTAGCGTTTCATCGTTTTTTAATTGATCACCAGCCCAACGGTTGGGATCTTACTGACCACCCATCTCACTCCAACAACACATAGAACTACAACACATGAAAGCGCTATCATTGCTTCTCTCAACAAAATAAAAGAACCACTGACAACGTGCGACTTTCGCTTTCTTAAACTTGTCGCCTCCTCACTACTTACACCCATCCATACCACACTTGAATTACCACACATATTTGGAGGCGATTCCAGAGATTACAGCTTCTTTTGGCTGGAACAGTGCCCCGATGGATGAGAAAAGCCTGCAAGCCGGCGTGCATGTTGGAGCCGGATTTCATGTTTCAGCGGGGGTAAACGTAATCGCCTCCCGGCCAAAGCATTTAATACACTCACGGAACTTATCAACAATTACTCACTGTTTCATTCACACTCTCACCTTCACCCTCTCTCATTCGCACTCTCACCCTCACCCTCTCTCATTCGCACTCTCACCCTCACCCTCTCTCACCACTCACCCAACTACCACACACACACAAACACACACCACCACACACACACACACACACACCACACACACACCTACAAACAAAAAAAGCACCACCTAGCTCCTCATTGTGGCCATCGTTTCTCCTGGCGCACCAGCCTCTTCGCGCGCGCTGCGAGGCGGCTGCCCGTTAGAGCGCATTAAGTGGCGGGCGTCGACGGCTGGTGCGACTCAGAGTAAGGTATTCGCGCGCGCACGGAGGCGCGTCTGCCCTGCGCAGCCTGGCGGCCGCTTAACGCACTAGCGCCTCGGGCACGCGCCCGCCCCTTCCCCCCCCCCCCGCCGATGGAAGATTAACGACAGTCACTCTCGCTCGCGTTACTTTTAAGCTTCTTGAAGCACGTTCCGTCTCGGTTTGTGTGCGCTTAATGTTTATACTAAGTAGCGGGGGCTGGGAGCGCCAGAAGACAACTACGCTTTGTTCTTCATTATACACACTTGGTGGGATTAAAGGGATCTGCGAAAGAAGGATTATCGCGCGCCGAATATTTCAGCGCCCGCGGCTAGGCGGCGCAGGCGGCAGCGCTTGAGCGGGATAGTGCGGCTTATTTCTAATGTATAAACTCTGTGGAGCTTCTTCTCCTTCCCCCGGACGGATTCAAGACACCCCCACGCGGAAATTAACGGCTTAAGCTGCGACAATGAAGTGCGAAGACTGTGTTGGGAAAAATGGCCGAAATGAGCGTAGGCGAGGTTTCAATGGAACTCAATTTTCTGGAGAAGTCTCCAATGCAAGAAGTTTCTTCCAGTTCCTCGAGTTACAGACGGCTGCTGCCGCTGCCTGGAAGCAGCTTATTTGAATATTTGCCTTTGTGTAGGATGCCTCATATCTCGAGGTTCTCTCCAAAACAATTGTGTGAAGCAAACTGCTCCTTGAATGGAGCTGTGGATTTAAATGGAATTTCAAAAATGTTAAATGTATATGATCATTATTACTGACAAACTTGTAATACCATCTAGCCTATTGCTTTCTTATAATTGGACCATGTTGCTTTCTAATAGTTGTCTGATTCATAGAATAGAATAGTACATAATTATTTCTGAGTTCCACATGAGTCACTTCTTATTGCATCTCTTGTTTGAGAATATCAAACCAAATTAATATTTCTTCAGAGCATTGAAAATACGCCAAATATAATAAAATTATTCCTTATATTATTTATTAGAATTTATCATAGCTTGAAACACTCATCTTGAACAGCTGAAATTAAAAAAAAAAACAAAGATGGAAAATACAAAGGAGAAATCGTATTCGACCGTACATTTCTTGAAACATAATAAACATTATTTGAAGGCATAATAAACATCTCTCCTTCAAAGTAAATAATACTAAAATCGAATAAAAATAGAAAAGACGCAGAAAATGTATGAAGAGAGAAAAACACCCAGCAGAGAGCTTTCATCACAAAGAGCATTAATGCAGAGAGGAAGACGAAACGTATGCGTCGAACTGCGCGAGCAGAGGTATTTGCCGAAGGCAGCGTTGCCCGCCGCGTCGAGCCCCACGCAAGGGCTCCCTTCGTCCTGGGTAGCTAGGAGGCGCCGGCGCTAATTCCATCAGCGCCCAACTCCCGCGGCCCGAGCCGCTAATCTGCGCGGAGCTGCGTAACGGGCGGCCCTTCGTCCTTCGCGAACGGGTAAAGGGCAGGTGAACTCGCTCATGCTCGCTTATCCTCCCCTCCGCTCGGTTCAGTGGAACTGTTGCCTCTGCAGAGTATCTGTCCGAGGTCAAAGAGTTCCAGTCCTGACAGTGGTGGATTTTCGTCACTAAGCACCTAGATTGAAACCATCCGTTTTCTGGAGGAGAATTCTAGTGGACGGAATCTCTGAATACTACAGTACAACTATTTTATAAGTGTGCTGCGATCGTGGAAAATTCTGCTCGGCCGTTGGGCCCTCACTCGCCAGGGAACGGTGCGATTACCTCCAATTGAAGGTTTTCAAGGGCTCGCCCTAGAAAGCATGCTTTTTGCAGGGTGAAACTGTCAAAGCCTCCCGTCTGGAGGGGAGTTGAGCGCAACCTTCCCCGGCGAGCGAGGGCCGCCGGGACACGGCAGAGCAGAATTTGCCACGACCACGGCACACCAATAAAATACTGGCACTGTAGTTTCCCGTGACTCCGCCTATCAATACCAGACGATTTCCTGAGCAGTACATTAACAAAAAAACAGCGACCGGGCTTTCTTCATTCTTATCTTACATGCACATACATATACGCTTTCACACTGCTGGATTATAAGAGACAAACTCTTATTTTCGAAATAAAAGGATTACAATTAACAAAATTGAACTTGAAAAAAATGCTACAGCAATTAAAATTATTTGAAAATTACATTTTCCTGCAATACCATAAATTTAAAATTTTTAAAAATACTTGCACTCGATAGATTCCTTCCTCAGTTGTCCATTTACTTGAAGAACCAATGCGATCTTCATGGTTTCAGTATTTCAATACAAAGAGTATATTGATATGTACAGCTTAGGCATCATTGTAGAAGATTCTAGTCATATTCATTAATGTTATAAGTGTTGATCCATATGACGAAAATGGAGACATTATGTTCTCGCAATACACACAGCTCATTGATATGACAATTTGATAGTTTGGGAATAATATCTCTCTCATAATCAGAACATGAATTGATAATAGGCATTGTCCATCTGTTCAAATAGAAACGACATGTTCTCTTTAAACAGAAACGTGTTGTCAACCAGCAACAAAAAATAGAAGCATATAAGTCGATAGGCATTACAAGGAAAATAATATTTACAGGAAATTGTGCATCATCCTCTCAGGTTACTTGAAGAAAAAAATACACACATAAAGCTATCAGAAGTAGTACTAATGTACAGGGTGATATTCTTCCCCGGGTCTTTCTCATTCATCTCCTTTCCCCACTCCCCTTCTTCCTTTCTCTGCCTCTTCCTTTATCCTCCTCCCCCTTCCTTTCCCCTACGTTCGCCTCCTCTCCCTTTCTTTCCCCACCTCCTCTCGACTGCAGCGCGCTGCGCCACTCTCCTGGCTAGAGCTGCACGCGTTCCCACATATTTCTGTATGTTGGCCATATTTCGGGCGGCGGCCGCGAGAGCGCGCGCGCTGGGGGCGCCAGGGTATTGCGGGCAGATCTTCTTTTGTTCGCGAACAACGCATGCGCAGTGTGTATTGTCTTCGCGGCGGAACAATTGGGAGCTTCCCCGCGTGAGCGTCTGGATTATCACGTTGGAAATATTGTTTGGAATTTCCCAGTACTATTCAAACTGGACCCTAAGCTTCTGTGCTTCAACTGGCGTGAGGTTGCAGGTACGCGATGGCAGAAATGTCATTCCAGGCGGCCGTGCGATTTCATTTTTTGGGCAGTAATTAATTTGATAGAATTCATTTTGGACATTTCTTATTTCAATATATGAATAGTTACGAATAAACCTATGCTCATTATTAAATGCTATACGTAGATTTTTAACATGAAATATTTAATCCAGTGAAATTTTAAAATGAAATGACAATATACTTATATACTTGCTGGGAGTCAAATTTCCAGAATATACCATTCTTTGTCAATGGTTCCAAACTTTGTTAATATTATTTTTGTATACATTGCCCTCGAGTCAAGAGGTGTGATGTTAAAGGACTTATTGCATACTTATTGCTATTAGAAAGGCAATATTAGCAACATTCTTGAACATGGGCAATTGATCAGAACATTATCCTCTTTGCCAGCAGTACTACACATATGCAACAATACTACACATTTTAATGAAAAAAATACAAAAATAAACGTTTGCTGCAAAACATCTGTAATATTTCAACAAAATAGGAAAACGACAAATTGAAACTGGTATCACAAAGGAGTTGATGGGGAAGTAAAGGATTGCTAACTAGCTGTTGTTGATTGATTGTGTCTGATTGATTAATTGATTAGTGATTCTTCGACGACCATAAACTGCTAGGCCATTTAATTCCGTAAATGTAGTGGTATTATTTTAATCGCGTAAGTTGGCGATGATCCTTCCCTCTTTGGATGATGAGATCCTGCGCCGAACTACCTTTCGCCCCCCCCCCCAGCTGGGACAAACTCTAAGCTCCCGAACGGTTCCCAGCATGTGTGGTACTGTAGTGCATGTAAGTGTATGTGTGCGTAATTAAGGGGCGAGGATAAAACACGGAAGAGAAACGAAAGATAGTCCGTGGCCCGTTTGTTAGGGTACTACTCCGGTATTCGCCTGGATCAGAAACACACACAGAAAAATACCTATCGGAGCAAACGTCCTATAGAATGCTACTCTAGACGGTGGCTTAACTCGACCTAGCTATATAATAACCCGAGGGTCAATTCTTTCACGTTCTGCCCATTAATTCTCCTGGTATTAGCTAAATGAAATTAATCCTTGTAATAGAAAACTACCTTTCTCATCCAGAGAAAGCAAACGAAAATCATCCACGATTTGGAATTAGAACCTGCAACATCATTGTGCATGAAGTTTCACTTGCGAATTTGTAGTTACTTGCGCTAATTTAGCTAGAGTTCCTGTGTTTCCATAATTTTGAATTAATTCGTACACCTCAATAATAACATCTTCACTCCCTGGGTGCGTGAACGTCTTTAGCGCTTTCAGGAGCACCTTTTTAAGAGGGTCTCCAGGGGAGCCGGATTTGAAAGCATTCGTCACGTTTCTTCTCCTTAGAAGGAGGTGGTCTGCGCTCTCCATCCAGGCCAGGGCTGGAGATTGGTCGACCTTGGGAAATAGCGTGCCTGCCGTGTGTCGGAGCGTTTGGATTACTGGAGCGCAATAGAGCGATGACAGCAAGCAGAAACACGTCCTTAATGAAGACAAACGTACGAGGAAGGCGTGAGCTCATACCATGAGGCTTTGGTGCAGTACACAGTGTAATTTGCTTACTCGTACTCCAAATTAATTTTAGGCCGTGCATTTTGGAACATTCTGTTTATTTATTTGCGTGAGCATAACATTAGCATTTTTGTATTACGAGCACAAACACACGGTTACCTTACAGTGCGCAAATATGTAACATTTTATATTACATTGAACCAACGAATTAAATCAAAATTCTTCATTTCCTATAATGTCTAAAACTTCTACTGAATGTTGTAATGGTTTGAAAATATTCTTACCACACACCATAAATAATTAGGAATTTATATGCATTTTACTTATAATAAACCATCATTTTATATAGTTTTAGTTATTAATAGAGGATAAGTATTAATGCTCAGTAACAATATGTTTCTCTTGTATTCATCGAAGAAATGTTTACTTCTGGATTGGCAATGAGAACTGAATTTATCATTACCAATTTGTAACTGGTGAAGACCAGATTATCATATTCGTGGGAAGGAAAATAAACTTTGTCATATTTTCTAAATAGTTTTGTCTGTTTTTATCTAAGTTAAATTTACAGGTAAGGCAATATTTCGCCATAATATTTTTTTAAAATAGCAATGTATAAACGAAGCTTGGTTATAAATTGAATCTTGCAATCTGGGGCGCTTAAGAAAATAAGAATGCGTTGTACTTATCTGTGGAGACGGTTGAGAATATCTCACGGGTGGTGTACACAGCTGCGTGAAGGTTGAATTTGCAGGTTGGCTCGCTGCATACAGCTGAGGTTGATGCTGCTGCTACTGCAGTTGAGTGCTTGGATTTCGCTCCGTATAATGAAAGTCGTTAAGCGTGTATAGAGCTGACGAAACCACATCTGATAGCGGCGGAAATCATGTATTTGCGTTTCTTGCCATCGTTGGATTGAGCATTTATCCCTTACGTAACTACATTCACTTCTGAAAACTCGTCTAAGGGAGTGAAAAAATAGCAGTAAGTGGCCCGAGAGGACGACAACACCTCGTGCTGATATTTTTAATAATAAACACTGTTTAAAATGCACTTCACTGCACTGAGCTATTTAAACAAGTCACTCGCTTGCTGAACGGCAGTAACCGGCCCCGCTGAGGCCCTTCTTAGCACTGGTCATAGTCGAGGTACTGCGGAGTGATAAGCAGCGGACGAGGTGTGCACCGTTCGGGAGCCGATCCAGCGGAGCGGAACGATATGCCACGTTCTGGGAACGCAAAACAGTTCTTCGCTGGGAGTGACCTCGGGGTGCGGTTCGAAAAACGAGAGGTCCTCGTAGATCTTTTAAGCGCCATTGTACAGCATCTGGAAAGAGGAGGGTGAACCTCGAAAAGGTAGCCCGACTTAAGAATAACAAAGTAACATCCTATAGGAGAAAGTTTGTGCCATTTTGTATCACTATTGGTTTCCTTCGATGTACTCTTTTGATTGGCGCAAAAACAATTCCCTTAAATAATTGGAAGAATAAAAGGTTTTCTCAGAAATTTAGTGAACTATGTCAAGACCTCTAATTCGGTATGTAGTTGTATTATTTTATTTGCTTCCCTATACTGTTCTCACAAAATTGTTTATCGTACTTTCTCAGAAGTAGTTTGGAGGGTTATTTTTCCTGGGATTGCTGCTCATATTAACGCGGCAAACCTATATACTTACTCTGCCCCCTTCTGCAAATGGCTTTATTTATTTAACTTTGATGTATCTTCATTCAATAAAATGGTCTGTTCAACTATATTAGATTTGGAAAGAATATATAAACAGTCGAAGTACAATTAATAATGATTAGAAATATTTAGCTTGAATATGTTTTATACACTGCCCTTACTGGGATGATACTCCAATTTCAAATTTGTAATTATGATTTTGCAAAAGGATAATTAATTTCGTTGAAACGCTTCTATCGTTTACAGAAATGTAACCTTTAAATGATAAAAGGCAATAGAATTATAACTGTATTTTTATGCATTCATAAGACAATATTTTGGATGGCCTTCAGCTCTGGATATTTAATTTGTACACTTTGTTTACTTGAAAAACGTTTAATCGCTGATTACTGTAAAATTATTAAAAAAAATTGGAAGCTGGCAACGATGAAATCAGGAGAAACTTGTTGCACTATCCCTGCTTGTCTGTATAATTTGCTGGATGTTATGTAACAGTTCAGATTTATTCACGTTTGTTCCTTTTGTAGAAGTAATAAACGACTCCGTATCAAAATAATTGCAGAAACGAACTGCAGGAGGATAATTGTAAGGATCATTGTATATACAATGATGCAATGATCCAAGATGAGATAATTATAACAAGAAATATGAAACACTAGTAACATGTCTATTCTACAACTATTAATTCCAATTGCATTTGTTCTACCATATTCAAATAGAATATATCCCACTAATACCAACGTTGCGTAATCGCAACATTATTGTAAATTATCAATAATAAGCTATGTAAGGACTTATATAAATAATAAATATTTTGAAATGATGAAAGATGGATTAAGCCAGATTGTCGAGTAATGTATAACAAAAACGTATTGTTCAATAATTAAATTAAAAATTGAATATCGGTTCCACATTTCGCTACATTACCTCCAAGTTTCAAAATTCAACGAAGCGAAATTTACGCTCGCATAGGAATGAAAAATGCAAAGCCTGATCAAATAGCATTTCTTCTTAGGGCGATATTGAAACAGAACAAATTTATATCGAATCGTTTTTTGTAAAATTATATTAATATTAAATGTTGCATTTACACAACGTTGGGACTTAATATATTAATATTTACATTACAACCGAATGAACCGTTTGACGGATAACTTTTTTACCTTTCAGATTTCAATATTTTTTTGGACATAGGCAAATAAGGTCACAACTGAAGATCTTATGACATCATTTTGATTGTCGTCTAAAAACGTGTGGTGATAATCGTAGAGAGATAGTTAAAACAAAATTTCGCCTGTCCTGCCCACCAGCCATCTATGTATTAACTTGGGAAGATGTGACAAAACGTATATTTGTGTTGAGTGTTAAAATTTGGATACCTAGTCTAATTTACAACAAAACAAGCGCCTCTGACCGGAAGGCCATTCAGTTTAAGTTTCCACGGTTGGGAATTCTTTGACACTAACTAAATAGTAGCTGAATTTCAGTCACTGTCTTTTGAAGTATCTCAGCGGCTGGCTGCTCTGACGTGATTCTCTCTATGTCTGACGTGATTTCGCTAATCCATACCAGATGAATGTCAGAGCAATATCTTAATGAACGGCCAGCGCATCACGCGCGATTTTTGAAGCCTCACCCATGTCCCCCTTCTTTTGACTTACACACACACGCCCACACTCACACACGAGTTTATCCTACTACAAATGTCGAAACTTGTCTAAGCTGAAGCGGTGCCCCACTGGCAGAAATACCAGGAGAGGGAAACCTCTTTCGAGCCGACGTGTAGCCTGGCACCGGATTAATATTTAGCTGCAAACACCATTCGACAGCACGACATTTAAGGGAATGGTGATCACACCCGTTGACGCGGCGGGAAAGCTGATAAATCAAACACCCAATCTGTTCTGACCCACTTTGTTTCATTTTATTTTCCGTCCTCGTGAATTTCCTTCTCATACCTCTCTTCATGCGATCAATTTGTGCATAGTCGTTCAGGGTCGAGTCATCTGTTTGATCGTCCCGTCTTCCGCTCTTCCACCCCGCTGTGCGCGTCACGCACCTCCACTGCACACGTGACCTCTGCCTTGCGCGGCACGAGCCGACCTGGCCTTTCGCACGCGGGCGGCCACCCCTCTTTCTGTCCGCCGCATTGTCCCCGCGTCCCGCCGCGCCGCCGCCGCCGCCGCCGCCGCCGCCGTGACCTTCATGCGGTCGCTTAATTATCGGGCTGTGTACTCGGCGCGTTGCCCACCCGCGCCACGCGCCGCACGCCCGACGTCGCCGACATTTGGAATATTCAGGCCGCGCGCGCAGGGCGGGGGCGGCACGGGCGGTGACGACGGCGTCGGCGACTGGCGGACGCGGCGGTGCGCGGGTGCGACAGTGGCTGGTGCGGCGGGGCCGGCGGGGCGGCGGGGGCGGCGGGGCGGCGGGCGGCGGCGGGGGCGCGGGGCGGCGGGGGCGCGGCGGGGCGCGGGCGGCGGGGGCGGCGCGGGCGGCGGGTGGCGGGCAGAAGAGGCTGCGACGGCCGGTGACGTGGCGTCGCAGCGGCGTGGCTGTCCCTGTCACCCCCTCCCTCCCTTCCTCTTCATTGCGGATGATGTCTCCTCATGTCAGGGGTCGACAAGCTTGTTTGACGCACTTGCAGAAGGCTGTTGGTTCGCGCGCCACAATCGGCTTTCGTTGCGAACGGGACGGAACGAATTACATGATCATTATCGAAAAAATAAATATTATAGCGACTACACTGTTGCGCAAGAATAACTGTGGCCTCAAAAGGCACCTGCTCTCTTTGCAATTTTACTTTCCATCTCAATTTTGTCTCTCGCAAGTTGTGTTACTACTTGGTCATGTATTGATTAGTAATTCTTCTCTTCGTGTCTTGGAAATGTGAAGTGCATGAATAAGTTCTACGTTCATTTTTCAAGGCCAGCAATTGTTTTATTTAGTTTGTTGATTTCAGCTATCGTAAAGAGTCGTATAGCACACGTTTTACTTCAATATATGGATTACTGAAAAATGAACACATCGTTTCAGAGTAATAATTCACTCATGACCTATATTTCTATTTCTTAGGATATTATTCAGACTATGCTTATTTATACGATTGTAAAAATATGTAGTTTGAAAATAGTGTGTAGGTCCTCTGTAATATACATTTTATTATGAATAACATTGTTTAATTAAATTGTTAGATGATATAAAAACAATTCAGTAAAAATGACGTTTGAAATATAATAAACACCAACTTTCCTCTAATTCTTAAATGATTAAAAAAATAAACCCAATTCAGTTTTGCGAAGTTGAAACCCCAGCCATTGAGTTATACACAAACAAACCATTAAACTGAAATTATTTTAGAACATTTATCAACAAAAGTCTTTTGAAAAATAATAGTAATAATTACGTAAATGCATTTTATGATATCTACTGTCTTATTCTCTTTTGACAAATTCATGGTCGTTTAAACGTTATTCTCGTTTTAAAGAAATGATGGTGGCGATGGCTGTATGTAGACTGATTATTGATTGGTATTGTCTGGTGGCTCTGACCCACAGTTAATGACCTTTCCTTTCCGAAATTACCCAGTTTGAATACTTAGATTTTCCATCTACAAGGTCCAACTGTAATTACATTTTGCGCTAATTACCGTCTCGGTAAATAATGGGGAAAAGTGCAAGGAAGTGTTTCAGAAAAAATAAAAGTATTAGGTATTCAGATGGAAGAATGATAGATGTAATTACCATGACATTTATTTATCACAATTGTATATTAAACAACTCTGTCTGTCACGGCCTATGTGCCCGTTCAGTGCACATTACACACGGCATGTGCTTTACGCGTTGCATAATGTTTTGTTTGTAAACATCACTCCTTTCCCACCCCTCACCCCTAGGGGTGTCTTGCCCCCGGTGTAGTATTCTTTTCGTCATTGTAATTTCCGAGTAATAATGTGTACCAAGTTTTGTTAAAATGACACATTGTTCCTGCGTTGAAGAGTTAAGCTGGAACACTAGCATACAAATATGCAACACTTTTTGTATAATTATATTTTCGGCAATGGGTACTCTTATGAGGCGGTAATGTTTATGCAGACGGTGAGATAAATAATAATATTACATGTAATATTAATTATATTTATTATAGGTTGATTATAGTTTAACAAATATGTGTATTTTTGCATAGATTTTTGAGAAATGGAAAAAAGTTTCTGTTTTTGAAATTATATAGCTTGTTTGGTAATTGGTTTTTTGATAAAAGTTGTAGGAAATTGCATATTTTTTAAATGATTCATTTGAATCATTTTTCTACAGGACTTACGGTTAAAGAGCTATGGTTAGAGAAAAAAACGAAGGAAGTCAGAAAAATATTTTGGGCCTCCCGGAGTTAGCAGAGGGTCTGGGAGGTTGAAAACATGGATTTTAACAGTTGCCTGGGTACATCGAACATGCCCAAAGAAAAATAATATTTAAGACCTTTTTCCAGTACCCGTTCACTTGACTATAAGGCAGAAGAAACAAGAGATAAGTATGAGGAACAAGATTTCCTTTCTTTCTCAAATGTCAGATGGTCGACAAATGGGCAACACTGCCTTCTACCGGACTGTCAAGATCGTTCGCAGACTCTTCCCGTGGAAGTCTTCGACGTTTTTTTATTGTGACTTCTTGACAACAAAAATTCGATAATATGACGCACGTAAATGATTCAGATGAACATTTAGTTGTCAGATCGTTTTTAAAACTGGGTTTTGGAAGTCTAAATGATGATAAGAATGTAATGTGGATCGCGGTGTAAACGTTCTTAAGTCAATTTTTGGCGAAATTGGGTTAAGTACTAAAATTTCAAGTTAAATATCCTATATACTTTACTTTAGTAAAAAGATAGAATTCAAATGTTGCCTCCTCAACGACAAAGATGCGTTGGGAAATATCTCGGTTTTGGGAAATATAGGCGACTCAATACTTTAATTCTTGTTTTCTCCAAACTAAGATATTTTACTCGAGCACCTATACCTTGACTACAGAATTAATGGTAATATGATTATGTAAATAATATTATTGTTTTTTGTCACTTTTCAACAATTAGGTGATTAGCGAATCCACATACAAATAAAAAAGTTTTCAAATGTTTCATGTGAAGTTATTACTTACTCATTTTCAGTAATGAAATTATGACTAATTAAACATTTTTAAAGGCGAATAGTTTTTATGTCGTATAATAGAGAATTGAATACAATACGTTAGTCGTTAATAATTTTTAATTTAAATAAATAAAGAAATAAGTGTCTCCACCTGTGTCAACACTCTGGGCTTTTGGCTTACTCTTCCATCGAACCACCTTCAAAAATGTATTGTATTGTAGACAGGAGTTTGTGATAGGACTGTCACATGCGCCAGGACGATGTGTGTGACAAAATTGTTCAAATATTATTATAAGTTTGCAATAATACCCGTGGCACTGAGAAGGTACAGAATTCCCTTTGCCGCCCCCAAAAGAAGAGCAAATTGCAAGTACACTACCTAGTTGCAATGAAGGAAGACAATGTTTACTATACCAATTAGATCAAGTCAAAAGTAAGAACTTACAAAATATTGTAGAAAAACGACTTTTAAATTACTTGAACTATCCATGTGATACAGTCAATGCTCCATGAAGAAATCGGCTAGCACACAAATATTTGTGAGGGACTTTTAACTTGTTATTGCTACTACGTATTATGTTTTCTGAAGAATCACGTTCAGCCAAGATAATTGTGACCGACGTTGGAACACAAAAAATATATTTTCCCCCAGTGATTTACCCTATCTTATGGCTCAACAAATTTCAAGTGATATATGTGGATTTTGGGGGTACTTAACAGAAAGCATCTGAAAGATTTTCAATTTTTTATCTAAAATGGCTCCAAACATGAAAAATGAAGAATGTAGGGAAATACACAAATTTGGCCAATTTTTACCGTTAACTGGATTTTCGAAAACTGAAAAATTTTGAATTTTTTTAGCTTTCTCATATGCTACATTATTGAATTTAGAGATTTTCCCTTGAAATAAAGTTTGTTCTGGACAATTTGTCTTTAGCTAATGTCATGGACATTGCTTTGAAAATACTACTATTACTACTCCCACAATATTATTACTTCTCCTATAATATCTCTGAATGGGAACACATCTTGCTTGCTTGTATTTGGACAACTTGGTTGATTTCATTAATCCGGTTTCTAACTCAAATAACATGTCTTTGAAAAATAATACTCGGTTATTAATTATATTGAAATGAAATTCTGGATTTTGTGAGAAAAATAGAATCTGGCTACTTAATGCGGCAATATTCATTAGATTCAATCGCGAGACGAAAATACATCGATATGTATGCCTTTTGCGCGAGTAATTTTGTACTTTTTGGTCCATATGATCCACAGAACTTTTTGTTTCATTGAAGAAACATAATTTCTGCTTCATTTTAAGTCGCTCTTGTCAATTGCCTTGAAGTGGTGCATAGTGTGTAACAATAGTATATCCGTTTTCTTCACAGGAGAGTAGCTTACCGTCGTTTCTTTATCCTTTAATGCAAAAAAAGACGACTGAATCTCCCTCAAAGCAAAAAACATTTCTTTCGGTGTATTAGGGTTCTTAGATTTGAATGGTTCACAATTGTAATTCCCCTTTGAAACAATTCTACAAGTGTAACAATTAAAGTTATGAAATGTAATAATCTATGACAATTCCTTAATGATCTACGTATATGAAAAAATTGACAATTAGACTTGAAAATTTTATTGAGGTTTGTGTGGTATCGGTACAGCGCCATACATCACATGTCCAGCATATACGTTTTGGGCCACGAAGGTAGAAAAAGTTGATCCAATTTTTAGTCCGTCTTTTGGGCACATATTATACAAAGCTGCAACTCCTACAAAATGAAAGTTACTCATTAGTAATAACTTTTTTGCAGTTCCGAATCACCATTTCCCAAACGTATCAATAAGCATCAAGTTCATCTGCATAACTCTTCTAAAATCTTCAAATGTATTAAAAGACCAAATGGCTCGGTCAAGAGCAACACTACACACGTACAGCTTCTTGCACAGCTGTGTCATAACCAGAAATAATGAACTCAAAATGTTGTCTTCCGATTGGTGACTTATATTGCCAGTAAAATCTGTTTAGCATCAAACAGTAGCCACGTCCATCTCGTTTCTCGGGACACCACCCTTTCCTAAGATATGATGTAGGCCCTTAAAAACCCTGCAATATGTATTGACGGAATACAGTTAAACTCCAGGACCTAACAATACACCTTTGAGGATTTTTCTTTTACCAGTGACTAAAATTGAAGTTGAATGATGGAATAAATAATCCACCGATAACAAACTCTCAGAAAAGCAGCAGTGCAGAGTAAAAAGACTAAAAATGGTAGGACCTCGGAGGTCCTGCATATGCATCCTAGTGTTAACGTTAGGAAGTGTTTCATTGCCTGACCTTCATCTCAAATACATCACTCTTACACATAATCTATATACCACATGTTAGCTTCACATCATTAAGAGAGTAACTTCACTTTCCCTCACATTTACAATTCTCTTTCTTCAGTTAACTTGGCTTCCCTAACGCAATGAATAATCCAATTCCGAACCTTAAGGCACGGGAGGACTTGTAGGACCCTAAGTGTTATTTCAGTATTTAATTAATAAGCTGATGAGAAAGCTACTCGACAAGCACACGACCTGGGGAGAAGAAACTTTTCGAAGTTCATTCAACCTTCCTGTGCGACCGCGTTGCAGTAGAGGGTGATTGCGAGTTCATAGTCGTTTCCTGCAAGTACAATACATCCTATACGACGTAACCTCTATTCAGCCTTTGTAAATTTATTGAAACCGTAATAAATAAT
>BOPP01000238.1:826392-848628 GCA_017312745.1 Gryllus bimaculatus | reverse complement strand
AATAATAATAATAATAATAATAATAATAATAATAATAATAATAATAATAATAAAGCCGGCCCCCGAGGCGCACACGGTTGCGGCAGCTGTCGTTTGCGCTGAGGAGGCTGCAGTTGCGAGTCCTGCGTAGGCATGGTCGTATCTGTGATTGTACCATGGATGCAAAGTATTTGTATTTTCTAAATTTTAATACTGAGAATAATAAACTTAAAGCAAATATAGAAAATACAAAAAACGTGAAGGAAAAAAAAATATATTGAGGAGAAGAGATCAAAAAAGGAAGAACAATGAATTAAAAGCATAAAGGAGGAAGAAGAGAAAGAAGAGTAGAATTTAAGAATACGGAGAAGGAAGGCAAGAGGAAATATCAGGCAAGAATAAAATTAGTATAGTGACGTTATATAAACGTTTACTACATTTGCAATACAATATAAATTTATCTAAATAGAACAATTCGTACGTCAGAAAAAATATATTTAATACTGCAAGTTAACAGAACAGAATTTTAATTAATGATTTTTCAATAGTACACATTTTTACGCTAATGTTAACTTAAACGTATTATTAATATATTGTAACGTCTATTCTAATAACATTTCAACCACCTATTAAACACTCCTAATCAATCCAGGGATTCTAGTAAAACACGTGTAGAGATAATTTTTGAACACTCAAACGTTTTCATGAAAACTTGCCTTTGAAACACTTCCATCATTGCACTCAATATATTCTGCAGTATTACCAAACGTTTGAAGAAACAAACATTTTTTATTTGCGTCGTGAAAGTTTTGTACCTCGACGATTAATCTTCAGAAAAGCTCGACTTTATCTATCATATTATTCTAACCCAAGAATACTGTCCTACAGCTCATTCATAATATGCCAGTAACTGTGAAACATAACCATTTAACCTGTAATTACTGAAAACGCTATTAATATTTTGAAACGTCATGGAGCTCTAACACCATACATTTTCTCGTGTTATTTGTAACGGATTCATAATATAATATTACTTAAAATTGTATTGATCTCATTTTTTAGTCTCTTCGTGAAACAGTCTATTCTACAATGCAAGGAAGATTCCAATTTAAATTTTTCAAAGATTTTTAATTTATTGAAGATTTTAATAATGCTGCGTTCTGTTCAAGCATTCAAAGAATTTGGTTGGTATTTTGGGGCCTCTATGAGAACAAAATATGGAATTTTTGATATACATTATTTATATATCAGGTATATATTTTGTAAAGCAACATTCAGGAAAATTACTATATTTCAATTTGACCTTAGACTCAATTTATTACTATTGAATATAAAGAATCAGAAAATTATAAAACATTTTCACTAACAATTTATATGCAACATTAAACAAACAATTTGCGTGAATTATTTTATGCACTATCACCATCCACAAAACGCATATTATGTATTCATAAATTTTTAAGGTAGGGCATTTTTTAGTCGGTTAACAAGACACTTCCGAAATATATTGTTTTGAAGGGCTGCTAAACCTCCAATAAACCTTGAAGTGAAACGAAAAATCCCCAGATCAAATTGCAACATATATTCAAACACAAAGATTACTATGGAGATGGAGTAACCGACGTCTAGGACTACGAGAGATCCTTTTAATTGCTTGACTTTCAGCTGCCGTGGTTCCTTTGGCAAGCCTTCGTTCACATCAGGAACCGTCACTCCATTGGCATCCATGTTGTGCAGCATCAGTCGCACCCAGTGATCAAATAATCCACTCTCTACCACATGCATGATGAATTTATTAAAAATTGTATAAAGAGACGATTTTTTTCGTATCATGTACGCAAACAATCCAGGAGGGTTTACACTCTCAGGTATGATACGAAGCAATTTTTCGTCATTTTCTGTGAAGATTTTTTGCCGCGAGTAGTAGCTAAACAAAAGTTTTGGAAGCTGAATTCCGTAGTCATGATCTTCAAAAGTAATACTGACGTAATTCAGAAGTTCTTCGTACACGATTCGTTTCATTTTTTGCCTTAGATCCCGTCTGACGTCTCCGATATTTTCATTCTCAAAGTGGTTGTGCAAAGAGCTGTACGCAAATATTCCTTGCAGCTTCTGAACAGCGCCTTCCAGTGTTTGGATGTCGGGAAGTCGGGGCGGTGCGGTCATAAACCCCAGGAGTTGTCCTTGGTGCGCGTTGCTTACGATCAGAGACAGGCAAAGCAAGCTCCCCAGGGCAAGGCGCTGGGCACCCGTTTGCGCGCCCCCCTTGCACGCGCCGGAGAAGGCGATTTGCGTTGCGTCTAAGGCCGTGCGCCGCCACAAGGATCGTTGCCCTCTCAAATGGCCGCCGCGAACGCTCAGCCGACGGGTCAAGTACAAGCCCAAAGAAGCGGCTAGCAGCGTTACAAAAATGGCGAACCAAACAGATGTATGAAAAGGAAGCACCAACACTTCTGCAAAAGACATAAAAGGTGACTTGCGAACGGCTATGTAATACGGGCTCTGTATAACGGGAACTGTGTAGTCAGCAAACTGATATTTGTCGTGTGTAAAATACATTAAATTGGCCGTTACATCCACAATTCCTTCCTGTATTAATCCGATTTCTCCGTCGTATGATTGGTTGGTTTTTGCCCCAATTGTTCGGGTATGTGGTTCCACTTGATCAAGAATAATTCCGGTCTTCTCTTCAAATGTTTTAAAAACATATACAGCAGGACCGCTGAACACTCTGCTATTGTTTCTATTTGTCCAGTAGAAAAATGGTTCACTATCGAATTGAACTCTCTTAAAGCCACGGTCCTTAAATTCTCTGAATGTATTTTCCGTCTGATTTTTCTCTTGCTGGTTATGTATTTCTTTTAAAAGTAACATGTGTCCAACTTGCTTACAGGAACCGTTTTGCAAATATCTTCGTAACAAAAGCAAAGTTATCCACAGGGCAGAAAAAGTTCTCATTGTTGCGTGAATTCTTTTGCTCAATTCAAATATTTATGAAAGTAGAAAGAACGCTGAGAAAACTGTGAAGCTATTGATCCGGTTTTTGTACTAAAAGGAATTCCTTGTCTCTTGCATTAAAGCGGAATATGTGATACAATTTGAATCACACTTTTAAAAGCTTATTGATACGCCTAAGTAAAAATCACTCTTATCAACATGACTTTTGCTTCATAAAACTAAGAATTATACTTAATTTATCACATAAATAGAACTTTTCTAACATAATGATCCCTCAACAGGCACGTTTCAAAATCAAATGCTTTTATTCTCTTAGGTCTGCAGTAAGATACATTCACTTAAATACGGGCAGATTCTTTTCTTTGCTGCAAAGAATAAAAAGGTACGCGATTTCAACTTATATTGGATTAAAGAAAATCAAGACTAAGATTTACATAAGATCTTACATGATCCGATCTACTTAAATGGAAATGATTTTAAATGCGTTGATCGTAATAGTATATTTATTGTGAATTCTGGAACGGGAACACTCCGTTTAGTAACTATTTTATTTTCGACTAGCGGAATCCGCCAGACATTTTGCCCTTTCATCTTCATTTCACCCTTGGTATGATTGGTCCCTCTCTTTGTCTCCCTCTCTCCCCTCTCCTCATCTCCCCCGTCCCCCAGCGGAAACTGTAAAAGAATGTTCAAAACGATCTCATCCTGATGATTACGGTGTATGAGGTGTTTGGTTTTAATGCCGATAGGACGCTTTGTTTAGGAGTAATTTAACGATGTAGATTCGAAAAAAATCCTGCTGAGTGTGTTGCGGGTGCAATTGACATGGATATTTAGTGTTGTTCTACAGTGCCATCTAGTGAATTTTTACAATATTTTAATAGTTATTCTGCTATTCAGAGTGGAGATTAATTAATCCAACAAATCATAGATAATTAAAATTGGTCCAGCCGTTCTTGAGTTATAAACGATGTAATTAACCCGACTTTGATACATGTTTTTGTACTATTTTGAATATCTGATGAAAAAATATACGCAACGGTGTCAAAGAATTTTTTGTGAGAGCTCGTGGTGGCTTCGCCATCACCACGTGGTTAATACAAAATAATAATTTCATTTAATAATGACTATTTGCCTTTTGCCCTTTGCCATTCAGCGTCGTCATCATCATCTCATACTTCATCTCCCCAGAGCTAACAACCCTGAAATGTAAACATGTATTCCGCATAAAAGCGCCGATCCCCTCGAAAAGGTCACGTGCACTTGCCCAGGGGAGAATACGACTGGGCCTCAGTGTGAAGAGGCTCGTTCGCGTGGTCCTAGAATGGTCAATGCGCGTCCCAAAAAGAAAGAAAATGACGAGTTGTCTTACTGTGAAAACGGGTAGTGAGACTTCAAACGGACTACATTCCTGAGTTCATTTCGGTAAAATTTTGACCCTTCCTGGACCACAGACGCCCAGAAGGCCGTAAAAAAGAAACCATTGGCGTAGCTGAGGGCGTGCAACAAACATTTTGCAGCGGATCGGTTGGGTCTCGGTGCAATTCGTTCTGACGAAGAGAGTTTACTTAAAGACTTACTTTCAAAAAGGATAGGTTTATTTAGCTATTTTTATTAAAGATTTCACTAAGAAACTACAATCGATATAGTATGAAGTACTGAAAAAGTGTTTATGAATTAATATAGAAATCTTAAATTTTATGCATTTATATTGTTACAAGAACATCGATACTTTTATTATTTGCTTAAACAAATATTATACACATCTACAAAAAATATTACCTATCGCAATAGAGGCGCAATTTTGTAATCAAATTTAACAAACATTAATAACGTGTGCATGTGTTGCGCATTGAAAGGTTTACGTTTTTCAAATGCTTTAATTTATTTGATTTATGTAGTCAAAAAACAGTAGAAACTAGCTGTGACGTATGGTGGTGAAAATCAACTGCGCACCTTTCCTTGAGTTCAAGAACCCCTTTCCAACATTTGAACTAAAAATAGTTAAAAGATAACTAAAAGTTAAAATAATACTAATAAAATTCAAAAAGCGTGTAATTAACATTTTAGAAATCAGACATTTTTGTTCCCGAGTTATAGAACACTTATTTGCATCGGGAAACGAACTCCAGACTTTATTCTTCTGTATTGCCAACAAAATAGCAATTCACCCCCAGCTCTACCCCTACCACTACCACAACTACATGCAAAAGGAGAGTTCAACAAAACGTGCGCAAGCTACGTTTATGTACAGAAGCAAACCAAGGTGCTATCTCAGCATTTGCTCAATAGATCAGAGAAAATGGTCAAAAACATCATCGAAATGGATCCAGATGTTAATTTAGTTATATAGATTCCTATTGTACAAGTTTTAATTAATGAATTCTCGGCTATCCGGGCTATTGATTCGAGCCGCGGAAGCTTACGTACACAGTTTTAATTAATGAATTTGCGCATTGAAAATTATTCGAAATCAAACAAAATACATCTCTTTGGTGTGATATTTCACCCTCCAAAGTTTTCTGATTTCAGGTGACAAGAGGGATGAAAGAGAAAAGGCGGTAAAACTCAACATTGCCTCAACCAACATTCCTCTCTGTTCGCCCCCGCTACTCGCACGTCACCGCCTCCCTCATTTCCTCGTCGCCGAAAAGCCCTCGACACCCCCTCTCTCTCACTCTCACTCTCCACGACTCCCGCTCACTCTACCCGCCACTACACACTTGGATCACCATCTCCATCGCAGCATTTCCTCTCCTCGTCTCTGCGTCTGCGATCCGTCGTAGCCACTACATTCGCATCCATGTGCACATCTTATCCACCTCCGACACCACTTCCTCTCCGACTTCTCCCCCTCTGCTGCCTACTCCTCCGCATCAGCCGCCGCCTACTCCTCCTTTATTGCTCACTGCTCCCTCGCTTGATCGCTCGCAGGAAATGTCAAGTGCTACAGTCACTGGTCGCGTTAGTGTAGTGAATGTTTTATTCCGAGATGAGGAAGTGTTCCTCTCTTGCAAAGAGGGTGAGATCAGGCGCCGACCTACATGTCTGTTCGCGGCGTTTGACCCTCCAAGTATCTCCTCCAGCGAGGCACTGCGCCACCCGCGACAAGCTCTAAGACGCCCTCCAACACGTGTGGTAGTGCAGTGCATGTGACTGATAAGGGGGAAGATAGGAACAAGGATGAGGAGGGTTGTGTGTTAGAGAACTGTTCAGATTGAATGAATGATTCATATTTTCGATCGCGTTAACTGTTTTGGTCATTATTCCCGTAAGTGTCGTGTACTTTTTTCGCGGAAGGTGGCGAGGATCTTCACCCACTGGGTGGTGAGGTCAGGCATCGACACGCAATTCGGCTTCCGGGTTTTCCCCAATCAGATGTCTCTCACCAGAGAGGCACAGCCCCAGTCAGGGCAAGCATTAGGGTGTCGTGTGTGCTAGTGTAGTGTATGTAAGTGAGTGTAAGGGGCGACGATAAGACAAGGAAAGGGAAAGAAAGATCGCACGCGGTCCGTGGCCCGTTTGTTAGGGTTCTGCTCCTTCATTCGCCTGGTGTTGATCGGAAACCTACCGAACAGAGCAGCCGGCCTCTAGAATTCTTGTCCAGACTCTTCCTTTCTCATGTGAGCGCCACACACATGAGGTAACTCGGCTGGTGCTCCATTGCCTCCACGGTTGCAGCCCTCACCCCTCCACCTCCTCCAGCAGGTCTTCATCCACCACCATCTCTCTTCCTCCATCTCGCCCGCCTCCTCCACCACCGCCTCAACTGCTGCCGCCGCCGCCACCTCTACCGCCGTCGCCACCATCGCCACCACCGTCGCTGGCGCCGCCTCCTCCATCTCGCCCTTTTCCCAACGACCGCCTGCAGCTCCGCCCGCATCGCCCGCACCGCCCACGCGCCATTCTTATCTTCCAGGAGCAGCCGCTCGCAGGCCGCAGCCGTTGATTAATGAAGCGACTGAAGCGAAGGCGGCGCGCTCTTCTTCCGCGACAATTAACAATATGACGCGCCCGACTCCCCACTCGCCGCGCCGCCGATAGATAGCGCGCGCGCCGCCGCACCTCGACTCGCTCGAGAGGAAGCGAGCACCGGCGCCGCGACAAAGGATGACGAAGTAATTAAAAAAAGGATTACGCACCTCGAAAGATTTGCTGTTCCCTTACCAATCATCTCTTCTACCCTTTCCCTTTTCTATATATATTCTCTGTGCAAAGACGGCGGTTTTGTACGTAAGAGGCCATCGTCACAAAACCCCGTAAATACTCTTCTGTTGTCGCACGAAAGCGCAAAGATAAGAAGAGAACGATCTTTATTGGTTGGAAGCAGTTTTCTAAAGGAGGCATTCATGTGTGTTGCGCTCAATATAGACAATTTAATGTTTCGTGCAATTATGCTGTGAATGTCCATAAATAATGATGGTTAATGACACGCGCAATTTTATTTATTTTGATGCATCACGTTGCGAATAAAAATAAACACAAATGCGCTCATTATAAATTGCAAATTGTTGTTTACCTTTGACTGAATAATTTTCATAGTCATTCAATATCCTAATTGCAAACTGAATGTGGAATAACGTCGATAGTGAGTAATTACTATATCGCCCTTCTCGTCAATATTTACGAAGTCTCCAAGCGAAACACTGCTGGGAAAACGAAACGAGGTCGTTTACGCTCGTAAACTCAAACAAGGTTCTCGAAAAGACAAAGAAATTCCCCAAATCCTTCCACCCAATAAAATCCAGCAAATCCCTCACTGAATGTGAAGTCCCTATTACAACACTAAGATGGAAGGGGTGGAATTGAATTGGTAGGTAAATGGAGGGATTAGCATGGTAGAGGGGGATTTAGATGAAACTCGTTCACGAGACTCTGTCCACGGCTTCGAAACAAGCTGGAGGATGAGATCTGGAGTGGGGAGAGGAAGGGATGGGGAGAATATAACCAAGAGGAAAATGGAAAGGAGGATAACAAACTATACTAACAGAGACAAATGGATGGGACGTAGAAAGAAAGCTGACAAACTTTCAGCAAAACTATTGAAAAAACTAAATAGCAGCATTAAAGAATTGTAAAAACGAAAAGAAAATGTAAAGGGTAAAGGAAGGGAGATGTTAGTGGGTTATGCTTGTGGAGATTTGATGCCGATTCTTGGGTATAATTTCGTCTAAAAACTTCAAAGAAATATTGAATAGACTCTGCGGTACACCTAGCCACAATTTTGAGTACAATGAAAGGTCTTGTGATCTTTATAGATGGTATATACAATCATGTTGGTAAACTCTCGATGTAAAAAGCTTACAATTTACATTTTTACCGAATTAAAAACATTATAAGTTGAACTTAAATGCAGGCAGAGGTCTTACAGTGTAACCGTGCATTAGAACTTTTGAAAGAGCACCGGTTTCAGTCACATGAATATTATCGTCTGTGACTGAGCGAAATGTATCAAATGTTGCTACTACCTCTCGGATCCCGAAAATTGCTACCGAGCTGAGCTGAGCAGAGCAGAGCTGAGCTGATCTATGAACCGCGTGCGATGCTCCGTTTACATCATTTAAGGCAATGCAGCCATCTATATATCTAAGATACGCACGATCGAGTGATTTTTTTTACTCTGATGATTTTTTATCATACTTTTCATGAAGCATCAACATTTTCTAAACTTTCTCAATAATGACCCCAAATTATTTGATTTAACTTTTTCCTTGAACAACATTCATAGTGCCTCGAAAATTGCGCATGTATCATTCGTTAAAATCTCTAAATTTACGGATAGAACCGCATACGTAGCAAAATGTGTTTGGATCATTTTTATATTTTTCAGTAATTTCGGTGGTAATATATAAATAACACACAGATTTAGAGAAAACAGACACCAGCTTTTCCTCACGTATCTAGGCGAGATTCGAGAGAGCTCCATTGACAACACGTCACCTTCCAGCAAATAGAGGCAGCAACACACGCTATATTACCTGTTCTAAGATACGCTGGTAAAAACAAAAGCGCATTTCATCCCCAGCAACAGCAGTTCCTGAAGGAACGGTCACACAGGTGAGGATTCGCACAGACATCATATGAAAACCACCCTATCTCAGACACTGGTCGTGTTAGAGTAAATCTAAGATCATATTTGGAATCCGGGTGTAAGACTTGGCAAATCTCACATATTGTCTGATGATGTTTCACTGTTGACTACCTGAGTCCTTATTTTAGGGGGTGATTTACACATTTGCTATATTAAAACCACTTTATCACAAAAATTATATTTGTTAGAGAAATTGTAAGTACATACTATCTTGAATCACGGCGCGATACATAGTAAATCACACATCAGTTTATTTCGGATGATATTTGATTTTAGACCTGTGTAATTCAATGAGAACATGAGAGTGCAAATGTTAGCGATTGTCCGAGGTGTAAACGCAGAGAGGAATGTGCAGATGGTCTTCGTTCGCGCTGTTTTATTTCTGGTGCGAGGAGGTCAAAGACTGGAAGGACAATGCGTGACGTCTGCGCCACGAAATAAATAGTTTAGAAAAAGTTTGATAGGTTAGTTTGTACTTGTCTTCTAACATAAGGTTTTCTACTTTCCCCCTTTTTTTCCTTAGTCGTATCATACAGTATCTTTTTGCGGCTTTGATACAACGAAGAGGTCATCTGCGGTGTATACCAGAATTTGAAAAGTTAGGATGCTTTAAGATGTTGCACTAATGCAAAGAAAAACATCGTGGCATTATTACGAAAATTCTGAAAATATCGCTGAGGTTTCTTGTAAAAGCCCTCAAATCAAATTATCCGCTTCAAATTCAAGAGCCGCGATATCAGCAGATCGATCAGAGAATGTCAGCTTTGATGAAAATTCTGCGTATGGTTTAATTCCATGCATTATTTACAGACGGATGGATGGACGGACTGTGAGACGGAGAGACGTTTTGTCGTAAACGATTTTTAATATCAAGGATCAAAACGTGGATTCTGACTGCACAACGTTTTCAAAGGAAGTAATTTACTACATTTAGGAACAATATTATTTCCTTTTTTGATACCAGAGACCTATTATACGAATTTTCCTGAAAACAATTGCTGCAGCATTACAGTATAACGTTTTATGTGCTACGTAAGTGGTGTGCGATGACGCAAAAATGGCGACAGTGGTGACGGAATTCTTTAATCCGAAGGAATCAGAAGGTCGAGAGGGGGATGGGAGAGAAGGCAGGGGTGTCTGGCCCCGAGCGCCATGCACGTGACGGGCGAGGCAGCGCCACGGCGGAGGGGGCGGAGGACGCGGGAAGGACGGAAGGAGTAACCGCGCTCATTTGTCTCCCTCGGCCACAAACAGCCGGGCTGACGAGGCCGTCCGCAGTTACACATGACCGAGTCATAAGCATTAATTGCGCGAAAGGTACGGGAGCCACCTGCCGTGCGCTGGGGCTATGCGGCGGTGCTGCCACCTACCCGGAATTTGCTCATCATCAGCTCTTCAAGAAATACGTCCAAGATGTTAAAGTGATAACTGTCCAGCTAATTTTTATGATTGTTATTTCAAAGTTTTAATTCATCTTAGAAAAATAAGAAAAATCTGCCGGAATTCAACAGATTTGCGTGATGCGTATGAAGAGCTCACGGAAAATTTAATCCAAAAACACTCTTGTAGAAGCAATGCAAGAAAATGAATCAAAAGTTACATTCTGGTTACAGCATATTTTACTTTGAAAAGGTTTTATTTAGTACATGTTCTTCTTTTCTAAAGCATTGTATAGGATGTCACGGAGCAGAAAATCATGTAAACAGTATCCTATTTCACAAAGAATTGTTTTTAAAAGAACACTTTCCTATGAACTTTCTTATTTGTGTGATCAACAAATAGTCAAATATGTAAATTTGAAAATTATTGTCAATCGAAACTACTCATACGTGAAACATAAAATATTATAATTATGTAATTACAGTGGTTCTCTTTCTGCCACTGGCTGACAATTTTGTTTTAATAATAGCGAGAGATGTTATCGATTCGTTTTCAATAAATATTCTAGAAAGTCAGTTCAGGGAATGTAATGGGGAAAAATTACAGTTTGTTTCATCGCGTAACAGAATATGAAATGAATGTGGAAAATCGTACACATCATATTTCTTCCTTCAAATAACCGCCTTCGTTTTGCGTGACTCGTTAGATTGAATTGTAACATTCCGGCGAGTCAAATTTTAATTTCTCTTGCGATATGAAACTAAAGCGTAAATTCTAATAGAAAACTAGTGGTCAACGGCATATACTTTCTCGTGTTATTTCTAAATTTGTAAATTTGTTCAATTTAGACAATTTAACAAAAATGATACCCCACCACTCCTTTAGCCCTCCCTTCTATCCGTTGAAGAAATGTGAAGATAAAATTTAACCGTTTTTTGAGAATTTTTTAATACATTGTTTTAATTTAGTGCTCAACTTACGTTAAAGCTACTTGATTTTTGAAAGCATTTACATGCGATTTTCCAAAGAACTGATTTCTTAGAACACACTTTGTCTAAGGCAAAAGTCTCTATCATAGATGTTGCAGTTTTGAAATGTTAACTTTTTGCAATTTTCGAAAACACAGTGTGTTTGCCGAAAATGAAACCATCGCCACATTTTTTACTGTCCCTTGATACACACGAGGAGAACATTTGAAGAAAAAAATTGGTATCGTTTTTGAGAAAAAATTCTTAAAAATTGTCTATATTTTGCACAAAATTATGCGAAAAATACACATATCGAAAATTTTCTTCCCTTTTTTCTTGATTATAAGGGTCGTAATTGTGATATAAGTGCTTAAAAAATTCTCGAAACATCCGTTTAGGATACAGAAAACCGCAAAGTCAAAATTCGCAGGCTTACTGTGTTAAAAAAAATTAAACCATCATAAGAAGCTTAAACCCACGATTTTGTATTTAAGTGAAGTAATCTGGGCGAATTAATTTATGTCCACCGAAAAATATGTTTTTTAACAACTCAAAATAGTGTTTTTTTACCATTCAAATAAAGCATAATAATATATGAAAAAACGTTTGAATATCTTCTCTGCTGCCCTCTTTGAGCATTGCTTTCTGCCACAATTCGTGATTTTTGCTTTAAATGAAAGGTAGTGGGCCCCAAACGTCTTATTGTTTGCTATTATTATCCAATTTCATAGTAAAAACACTAAATTTCAATAAAATCTTGAAATTAATAGAGTGATTGTCATTTGTTAAAGTGTTGTTTCGTTGTGTCAAGTTGGTGTTGGCCTGCAACAAGCAAGCGTGTGTGAGTTTGAAGTTAGAGTTCGCGAAATTAGCAAATATTTTAATATTGTGACATTGACTGTTTCCGCAATCAAAACAATCGACTGACGCATGTGAACTTTTACAATACAATGTCAGGGAATATTAAATGTGGTACAGTACGTTTTCAAGTGATGGCGAAACGGAGTATTTCGTTTACATAGTTCACTACCACATAATGTACATATAAAATTTCTGAAATTATTCTAAAAGTTTGACATTTTTCACCTTTTTGTAAGGATTTCGGGATTTAGAGGCTAACTGTCCTGTTGTTCTAGAGGGATGTGTCTTTGTATATTTTCTATTGATACTAAAGATATGAGTAAACTTCTGGGGAGTTAGGTTTTTAACAAAACAGGTTATTTTGATTCAAACTAGTCACATGCAATGTATACAATGTTTATCCGATTTCCTGGCAGAAATAAATGACTTTCCTTAAGGACTTCATCTACACATATAATTTGTGAAAATAGTTGTTTACTCTATTTTCTTTAGAAATTGAAGTTTAAAGGTGTGAGTGGGCACAGCCTATCTCTATCAGTTCTCATCGTCTAATTACGTCGAGTTCCCTTTAAATCCCATTTGCATGCTCTTTTGACGGACTTTGGAGTTTAATGCACGCGGGGAGCGGCACGCGCAGTGCGGTTTCTAGAGCCACAGAGGGAGGTTGCGCAAGTGCGCGTTCGCTAAAACTCCGGAATCGTTCGTGAAAACGAATCATGTAAACCGGATCTTAGTTACGTTTACTGGTGTCACTCCTAAGATGTCTGTGACTGTGTGGGGATTGCGGCTCCTCTCTTACTGCAGGCCCTCCTCGTGCCACCCCTGGCACGACTCGACGCGCTGGCTGCATCCATGTGTTTCCGGAGGGCCCGTATCAGGAGGCCGTTGGCAGGGCGAAGTATCTGGAGCTTCGGATCTGGAATTATGAGCGGTCGGCCGGGCGGCGGGCGGGGGCGGGGCGGGCAGGGGCGGGGCGCGGTCGCCCGCCAAACGCCGCCAGATTACGCCGAGTGGAGTACTTCAGCGCCGGTAATTAAAGCGCGGGGCGCGAGGCGCGGGGCGGGCGGGCCGAGCGCGGACAGCGAAGGGAGGCCGTTATCTGCGGATCATCCGCTCCTGCGTAACGCGTCGTCCGGCGTGGGGGTGGGGGGGCAGGGAGGGGGAGGGGGGCGCCGGCTGAGCCGACGCGCGAGATTCTGGCCGCAGGCAAAACATACGTTCGAGCGGCGGAGGCGGCGGCGGTCGAGGGACGGAGAGCGGAGGGGGCATCGGAGAAAAGGAAAGGGGCGTTGGCGGCGGCACTGGGCCGAGAGGAGGCGTCCGGCGTCGGGGCAACGTTAGGCTGGAGGCAAAGGAGGGGACAGTAGAGGCAGGAAAGGACGAGGCGTGGCGGATGCGCAGAGGGAGGAGGGAACGGCGACCGAAACGGCGAGGCCGCTGTAAAAGCAGGTGAAGACACGCCGCGGCCAGAGAGCGCGGGAATTGAAATAGGCGCTGTCTTTGCTAACGGGCTGCGTTGCCGGGGCGAGCCAGCCGAGGCCCCAGCAGGTGGGGCGCGCCACAGACCCCGTGAAACACTGCGAGGTGTTCAAGCAGAGCTCTTGAGAGACGCGCTGAATTCCAGGATCTGAAAGCACATTTCCAATGGACGGTGTGCTCATTCATTAGGCATAAAACGAAAAAAAAGATTCTGTTTTTTGTTTTCAAACACGAACAATTCATTATAAATTTAAATAATTAACCAATTATAACGGTTGCACAGACATTTTTATAGGCTGCAATTAAGCGGAAACATTTTATAACTATTATGTGAAAAGATTTCATTCCTGAAACAAAGATATAATTAAATACCATTTCTCCGAATCGCTAGTCCGTATCCAATAGAGGAAATGTTAAAATGTTTAAGTAAAATGAAACGCGAAGAACAGTTTTGCAGGTTTTCGTGGAAGCAAAGGAAACAAGCGGACTGAAGTGATACTCGAGTCCTTCCGAACACGCAATTACGCAGTGCGAGTACGGAAATTAATGGACGCCAGAATGAAAAAAAGCATTAATGATTAAAGTAGTTAGAAACGAAAAACGTCAGTGGAAATTTGGAGACGGTAATTTCAAAATAAACAAAGTAAATCGGTATCTTCATAGAATATATTAAAGAACATTTTTAGGTACGAACGTTTACACTTAAGAGACATTAATGCGTTATTTTGATGATGCAATCAATTGAAAATAACAGCGTGAAAATAATATAATGAAGAATTATGAGAAACTGAGAGAAGCTACAGTGTTTTCTAAATTTCAAAATAACATAGGTTTCTAAAACAAAAAATAATACATTAAAACCTGGACCAAAGAGCTGAAGGGAGTCAAAAGTCCACTGCTTCTAGAATGAAAACCATACGCTAAAACACTAAATGTGAGAAATAAAGTTTATCAAAGTTTGGTTAAAGACAACGTAAGTAAGTCATTAAATCAGAGGTCTTCAATCGTTTTTCAATGAAGGGCTATTGTGTTTTTGGCGAGGCACAAGCGGATAGTATTAATTTATTAATAAAAAAGGAACATGCCACATAAGCAACACAAATATATCATAATTATTTTACAGTAACTGGTGTAGGGTTTACTGAACGTTTGTATGTCCACGTGTGTAACTACATATTTGACCTTCCACTCAGCAATGTTAATGAATTACGCAAAGAACATTGTTGATTTTAATGTGAGACCTGACACACTTTCTATGTCAGCAAACAGTGAATATATGTTACTAATTTCCAGTACGCGCAGAAACAAAGATAAGCAGACAGAAGGAAAATTGACTGCGGTTTGACAGATATCTAGGAACTCCGAAAAAAATTGAAAACAATGAAATAGATTCGATTTTGAATTAAAAATGGAAATTTTTAATTGTGTTATTCCCCCTATTCTCAAATCGCGCTTTCCTGATGATTTGAGATGTAAACAAAATTACAGATTTTTCTTTGTGATTTAAGAATGCGTGTTGATTGCTTGTGATACAATCTTTCATTCATTGCAGTGTTATACAAGGTATTTAATTTATTGTTACTGAACGATGTGCATGCTACTTTTGGAAAAACCATTTTACATCATTTTATTCGGTAAGATTTTTGTTTCTTTTGTCACTAGTCATCTTTAATGTGGAAAGAAGCAGTCGGGTAAGTGATCGGGTGAAAGTCTGATCTCAGTTAAGCCGCCACAATATTCATCCAGGAAAGAAGCAACTATGTACTGCAAAAAAGTGAGACAATGAACAGAGGATTGTAAGTAGATTGCTGGAATTTTTCTTCTTCAACATTCTCAGATTAGAACTGCAATATTTTCACATTATTAAAATTTTCCTTAAATCACTTTCACACAACAATTCAATGCAAAACTTAAGAAGCGCATTGAATAAAATGAAAACTAACGGATTGCATCAGATTAAAATGAAGTTTTATGGGTCGGGAATATTAAACCGCAGGCCTTATGCAGTTTCTGGGGCCGCAAACTGAAGAAGTAGTCTAGATAAACAATGGGCATGAAATATCTCCGAGTTGACGTGCATAAAATACTTAAGAATATTTCAGATAAACGATTTTTAATTCTTTTCCCGTCAATTTCTATGAGTTTTGATGACGAAATGCCCAAATTCTTGTAATTAGATATTTTCGTAGTGAATATATTTTTTCCCGTTAATGAAAAGAAGAAATTCCAAACAAGCATTACATGGATGTTCAGATATAATGAATACTCAAGGTTGAACGATTAACAGACGATATAGAAATTCACGAATGACTACTTAGAGAATTCTTTTCATTATCAGCACACATTATGAGTTCGTGAACGAACAATGGAGTGTGGATACCAGTAAAATTAAGAAATGCAGAGAAGAGAGAAACTATGTCTTCTTCTTGACAGTGTGGGGACTTCTTGATAATGTGGGGACATGGAAATTGCAGCGAAGGAAGCAAGTAGATGAATCGCGCAGTGGGAGGGAGTGATGTGGCGGCAACAATCAAAACGATGTGAGACGGCAGGGAAAGCATCGGCTGCATTGTCTGCGGATTTAGCTGAAGAGGGGACTGCGACAACCTGGTCAATTGAAGCTGCGATTAGGAAAAGGGTTTCAGAGCGACAATACGTTAGAGAAGGCGTGGGTGGAGTTGAAAGTTAGGTACGTGACAGCGAGAGAAAGCAAATAATGATGGCAAAGGTGAGGGGCTAAAGGAGGGCGTGAGGTCATGGTGGTGAGAGTGAGGAGAGTTGTTCAAAGGCAAGAAGGCGGTGAGACAAGCCCGGATGGTGAGGAAGAGGACTGGTGAGGGCGGCGCGGGTGGGGAGGGCGACGAAGGCGTTGAGCACGGCTCGGGGGTCCCTGGTAGAGCGAGCAGTGAGGACGGTGAGGGCGGTGAGGGCAGTGAGGATGTTGAGGGCAGTGAGGACGTTGAGGGCGGTGAGGTCATTGAGGGCGGTGAGGGCGTTGGGGGCAGTGAGGGCAGTGAGTGCGTTCAGGGCGGGGAGGGTGGTGAAGGCAGTAAAGGCGGTGAGGGCGGTTTTGGCGACACCGTTTGGGTGCCGTGGGCGAAGGCGATGAAGGTGGCCCTGAGTGCGAGGGTAGGGCGAGCAGTGAGGGCGGCCCGGGCCTGAGGGCGACACGGGAGCCGAGGGCGATGAGTGGGGCGAGGACGGCGGTCCGGGGGTGAGGATAGGGGGGCAGCGAGGGCGGTGGAGGCTGCGTGGGCGCGACAGTGGGGCTGGCATCAGGGGACACAAGAGGGAGTGCAGGAAAAAGTGCTAATTTATACAGAACATCTGTCCGCCCGATTATCTCGCGGACTCGGGCTGTAGTTTTGCAGCAATAAACCTGCCCAGGCTGCGTGCCGCGCCGCTCTCGCCGGCCCCGCTGCCGACGGCTTAAACCTGCGTCGGCCGACACTCGTTATCAGGCTGAATAAATGGCGAAGTTGACTCTGCAGCCTTCCTTCTCGCGGCGCACCGGCCGTCTGATGGAAGCTGAAATGTTCTTAATATTGAGTTCTGATATTGAGATTTAAGTTTCATCCAATTCAAAAGAAAATGCACTGAAAGTATTTTAGCATGCTAAAACTTAACGATACAAAGAAATGTACAGTTTCTGAAAAATATGTTTTTTTCCGGTACTTAAAGATATCCATTACGTAATAATTATGATGTAAATGGGGGTCATTTGAATCCACATACTAAGATTTAAATTAATTTAACTTAAAACGTATCAATGGGATTTGAGAAAATAAGAGGGTCCGTATTGAGACACTCATCATGGTTTCTTTTTTCATCCGTCGACATTTCATTGTTCATTATCAAAACGTTCGTCTAGTAATTGCCTATTACAATTAACAGTAACTAGTGATGCTACAGAGGCACATCCTTTCTCACATTATTTCTAAATTTGAAATTTTGGAAAATTCAGAGATTTCAACGAAACTGAGTCCTGCGCCATTTTAAAGAGTTTCTTGTACTATCCGCAAAAAATATTTGAATAAAACACAGTTCTATTTTCTTCTCCCAATAATTAATCTGGAAGCTTAAGTGTGACGCTACTTGTGAATAGACGAGTAAAATCTATTTACTTTCATACTCATTGGTCAATAGTCCAACATAGGCGGTGTTCCCCACTAATAAGCAACATTTTACTTTTTGAAAGTAATGTATCTTTCGAACAACCTAAAGTAGCAAATGAAATGTTCAATTTACGTCCAGCAATGTCATAGAAGTTGAAATAAAATGTGGTTGACATAGTATAGGTACACTCAAATAACGAAACTTAAAATATATTGACATAAGCAATAAAAGATGCAGGGATGATCCATTCCATAATTATTTAATAACAACATAAACGGGAAATTGATAAATTTTGAACAGACACCGTGTTAACTATGCACTTCCAGAACACAATGCAGATAATGAAAATAGAGTAAAACGTCTCGTAAAAGACACTTATTTCTAACAAACAACTTTCTTTAGTGGACATTTCCCCATACTTTTAAACGTGTTTTGCTTTTCTGGTTAGCTAGAATTCTTGGAACACACTGAGATAATCACCACTGTTTCATTTACATTAGCATATAGATTTCTCTCCCTGTAACGGGCAACAGATGAGCTAACGATCCTTTTTCTACAAACTTCTCTCCTACGAATTACCACAATTGTGTTTGCCGTTTCCCTTGCCCTGGACGTTGCGCAAATGTTGTCGTACTTCTAATTCGTTTTCAAGAATTTTAACCTTTTCGTTCAATTTTTGATAGGACCTGTATGTAAACGGATGTGTTGTTTGATGGGACATTTCTGTCTTTCAATTTCATTCTATATCCTGCGCAGTAAGTCGCTTTGGCATGTGAATGATAGATTAATAAACGCAGTATGAATAGAAAACTTACGGTCGAGGCAAAAATCCAGTTGTAACATTCCTTTAAAATCTTCACAGTTTCTATAGATATGTGACGAAACAAATCTGGGACAGGCTAGTTACGATAAAAGGAGTACACCATGTTCGCCTCACGTTGCTCTTACCCCAAGCATAGTATTTACCATAACAAAGTACTGGCATGGGGGACACAGTTAGCTGGCTGGCAAAGTCGGACTATCGACCCAAAATGCTAAATACATACATACATACATACATAGAAAACTTCCAATTATATGTGCAGTAGACCCAATATTATCGAAGATTATTGGACCAATACTTCTTTGAATACGATTTTTTTGATAATTTGGTGTTCGTTTGGCAAAAGATCAGAAACGAATGAATTGAAGGTGTAAAATTAGCTCGAATGGTAGAGCCACACGCAACTTCGAGGTTCTTCTCCCAATTGCAGTAAACATTTCCTGGTCGGCCCGGGCGATGCAGGGGCTTCGGATGTTGACCCTGAAATAGTGTTTCATCCGGGCTGTGGGTTCGAATACCCCGCAAAGCATGGACGTGGTGTGCAGTGGCATGGTGAGTCTCTCGCTAACACCACGTGTCGCCTTTCAAATCCCCTTCTTCCTTTTCCAAAGGGCGTTGTTTTCGCCAGAACGGAGGAAAGCATCGCTTCTCGACTGTTCGCAGCCTCAGCAAAATATATAACTGGCTTAGATGAGGAGCAAAACGTGACACGCCGACTTCACTCTTTTACAATAAAAATGAAAAAGAAGTAACACAAATGTTATACTTTTAAACTCTTTCTTTAACTCAAAGAAGAGAGTTCTCTCGTAATCGTAATGTAGAGCATATTGTAAGACATCTCGCATATTTCCTCAAAATAAAATTGTACAATTGTATGTAAAATCAGTAAAACGTTTTTTTCAGTTTGGCTTACACACTCCTCATATGGGCCTTTGGGCCACATCTAACAGTCAGAGATGTGGACGGTCCCTTTCCAGCAACGTAAACAGGAAATTTGAGGAGAGCAACGGGGCAGAACGCCCTGAAAACGCGCGGAGATTACGAAAGCTATGAAGGGCGGGTCGACGGAAGGACCGTAAGGTAATAAAAGTGACGTAACTAAAAAATAGAAAAAATTGCATCTGAAATATATCTAATGCAAAAATCCAAAATACAGAACACATTTTATGAATAAATACATTTAACAGCACTTTAGCCACAGGAAGACGAACAAAATGGGATTGGCAATGACAAAGAACAAGCACAATCTTTCAAGGATCTTATGATTATCGAATTTGGGGAAGAGTCGATGTATTTAGAAAAAGCGCCGGCAAAACACTGTTAATTGATTCGAACATTATAATTTCTGCAACTTTTTCTTGCATTTTCTCAGATCTCTGTTACTTTTTGTAAGTGGACTCTTCCCTATAAGGTAGAAATTCCTAATCCCATTAATTGCTCTCTCGTAAATATACGTTTCAGTGTACACTTACAATAATTAATCATGATTTCCTGAAATTAATAATCAATAATGGTTGTGAAGAGAAAATAAAGATAAACAACACATAACTCTTGAAATGCTCGGTGTGCTTCCATTTCAGAACAAACACTCCGGTTTCCTATTTTTTGGTATGTTTTTCTTTCAGATTATCCACGAAATTTGTAGCATTCCTATTTTCAACGATACCAAGAAGAAAACGCCTAGAATGAGGGAAAGCAGTAAGGCGGTACAGAAACAAGCTCGTGATGATAAAAAACCCTCCCCCACCAGTGGTCAAACAGATATCCCGCACCTATTTCACAATAGCACCGCGGGGAATATCCTCTTTGATGTTTGACATTTCAACATCTGATGCAACGCAGTCATGCCATTACAGAAGATTACATCCCCTACCCGCGTGCACGCCATACGTCAAACGTGCCATTACCGCCCCCTCCCCGCCCCGCGCGGCGCTGCCTACCTCGCATGCGCCGCTGGCTGCCCCTTTTTGCGCCTTGAATTACCTGGACGCAACAGCGCGATCTCTGCGGTCGACATGGCTCGCCCGGCGGCGGCCGGCCGATTCCTTGTTTACTCCCGCAACACGGCTCCCTTCGCGCGGCGCGGCGCGATATAAACACGGGCGTAAAGCCCGTAAACCGCTATCAGGAGCCATCAAAACGGCGATTCCGGGTTTATTACGAGAGACGGCCCGCCCGCGAGCCCTGCTAATTTCGGCAATAAAACTGCTCTCTCGCGCCTGCCGACGCCAGCTTTCGCGCCCCCTCCCCCTGTGGCCACGACCCCCTGCTGGCAGCCACCCCTCCGACTCACCGATCGCCGTTGTCGGCGGCGCCTTTAACCGGTCACAGTCACCTGCTTTCAGACATTCAGCATCGTCCTGCGGCACCGTCCACCTCGACCATCTCCCTTACTTTTCTCCACTGCTTCTGTTGGCCAAGGTGACGTCCCGTATTAGCCCGGAGAGTCCCTTTTTGAGCCACTGTCCCGAATTTTTAAAGGAAAGCAGGAGACCAAAATATCCCGCTTTTATGATAGTGAAAAATCGGCATAACGTGCCGTCAACAAATTTAAATTTATCATAACGTATTCTGTTGGGTTGTTTGATTGATTGTTTTAGTGTTTCCGGGCACGTCAACCATCAGGGTTACAAGTCCCGTACGTCTAGTGCATGTTTTTGCTCGGGAGGTGGCGGTGATTTTTCCCTCCCAGTATTCCCGACCTACCGCAGGCTCGCGAGGTTTTCTCCAACAAGATATCTCCCACCAGCGGGGCACCGCCCCAGCCGGGACAAGCTCTAAGCTTACAACTGGTCTCCCGGCATGTGTGCTTGTGTAGTGCCTGATAGTGTAAGTACATGTGTAAGGGGAGAGGATTGGGCAAGGAAGAGATAGGAAAGATCGCGCGCGGTCCGTGGCCCATTTGTTAGGGTACTGCTCCGGCATTCGCCTGGTATTGATAGGAGAAACCACGGAAAACTACAGATCAGAGCAGCCGGCCACTAGAATACTTCTTCAGACAGGAAGTGAATGCGAACTAGCTAACAAGCTTGTATCTAAAATGCTGCCACCGTCGGAACTCGAACCTGGGCCCACCCGCTCAGAGGATCTGGAGTGACATCAGTCGATACTCTGAGTCAACTCTCCTGGTTTCCGATAGGATTTTTATAGTTTATAAAAACAAAGTAAACGCGAGTAGATCATACGCTTATTTCTTAGTCAAGAAAAAGTCACAACGCCCCCTTTAATGTTTTTTAAGATCTGGTCACCTTATCACAACACGCACTTCCTCCAAACCATAACCACAGACACAGCACTGACAATTGCCCTCATCGTCCCCTCCGCCTCCGTCGTCATCTGGCCACCGTCCGCTAACTGCAGAGCTGTCGCGGTATTGTGGTCGTCACCGCCAGCGTGTTCACAGCCCCTGCCACAGCCACCGTCACCCGCACGGCCCGCGCCGGCCGTCGGAAAGATGGCGGCACTTGATATAATTACAGAGAAGGCGCGGGGCAGCGCGGGGGCGGCTAATCTAGTCGGGGAATTGATTATGTGGTGGCAAGCTTCGGCGCGCGCCTGGCCGGTGCGTCGCCCGCCCGCCC
>BOPP01000238.1:806821-826248 GCA_017312745.1 Gryllus bimaculatus | reverse complement strand
GGGGCGGGGGCGAGGGCGGGGCGAGCGAGAGGGGCGGCCTCACACCCCTCGGAGAGGTAGTTTTTATGACGTTTGAATGCCATGGAATGCGGGGGCGATGAGATGTATGGGTCAAGTTAAAACGCGGTTGCCGATAACACAGGGAGATACACAATTCTGTGAAGTGTTCTTTCTTTCCGTGGGTTGAGCGAGGAGATGAGGTTTTTCATTAATTAATGGGCAGCGCCGAAGTTGACCGGAGTGGTTAGCGGGCGTAGACGGTTTTCCACTGGCACGGGGAATTACGGGGCGTTCGGAATAATCTGCGCACAAAACACGAGGAAAATAAAGCTGTATTTCTTCTCTTTTTTGCAAGAAATAGAAATGTTATGAATTCACTGACAAGTAGTAATCAGCTTAATTTTTCGGTAAGCACATTTGAATTGCAGAAAAAATATCGACAGGCACTACGTTTGTATGCTTCTATTTTTTTACTGTTGTTCTAAACTTAAAGTCAAGTAATTGCTCTTATTATCATCTAATTCACTATGCTGTGTAATTGATGGGCGGGTTCTCCATAGCTGTGAATGTAAAAGAATCCATTACGTTTCTCGTGTACAATTATCAAGTTCTCTCTCTGTATTCCTTTTGCATCTTTTTCAGTATATAAGTTTCTTAATTTCAATTTAATCTTAATATTAATATTAGCTGAGCTTTTTGAAGGACATCTTTCGGGGAAATGGAACTACTCCTAAGATTAGATTACATTACCATACCTGGAATAAAGATGAAAGGCATACATCAAAGTCTTCAAATCATTCATAATTTCATGACCATGTAAGTGAATTGCACGATGCTCAATACCGTGGGTATTCATTTACATAAAATACCTTTGTATGTGCTAAAATTTACTTTATTTCTTTTGTTGTTATTTTAAAAGTCTTTTGTGTACATTTTCAATGTTTATTTGTCAATTTTATTCACAAAACTATTTATTATGTCATGTCCGTAGCTCATTTGTTTTCCACCCTTGGAATTTCCATATTTGTAAATACAAATATTTTAAATAATATTTTAAATCAAATAATATTTAAATGTAAATTTATAATGAAAGTTAATTTTGAAGATATGAAGTTGAATGGTAAGGAATGCGTAATTCTGTACTTTCTACAATTCTCAAGTTTAACTCTTGTTAGGTTATTTCACTGACTTCCCCAGGAGTGGCCTTCTGTGATTCCGCTGCAGTCGTAGCACCCCTGGCTTATCTCCCCTGCAGCCTCGCTCTTGTACTAGGTCAGGTAAAAGTTATTGTTCCTGCTGGGCTTGGGGCCCGGTGCCTTTCGCGAGTGTTTACACATTAGTCTCTAATATTAATCTTGTTGGCCAAGTTCTGAAATTACGTTTGGAATTGCCTGGTTTACGTTCTTGTTGGTACTTTCCTCGCTGGAGCAATTGTGTGCACGACCAGTGGTGTATTGAAAACGTCCTTCGTGATTTTATGAATAATTAAAATGACACATATAAGGTGGCCATTCACATATTAATTCATGTTTGAATAAGGAGTAAATATGTGAATTAATCATTTAATATCACATTGACGCTATATAGAACACGATTATGAGCATAAAAATTAATATTAACATGTTGTATTCCTGAAAATGTTTTTTATCACAGTAACATTTTAATTATAAACTAAATGAACCACGTAGTTATTTAAAACGGACTGTTACAATTCAAATTGACTCATGTAGAATATTTAGTAGCCGCTATTACTTTCTTTTCATTACCGAATTCATTTTGGGATTTTAAATTAAATGGTGTACAGGCTTCGAAAAAAGACTTATTCAACATTAGATAACAGAAATATAATGTTATCTACCCATAATGAGATGAGTTTTTCTAAACCTTATTTCAAAAAGTCAAAATAAAGAAAATACAGACGCGTTAACAAATCACTCACTGAAAATGAGTTATACAAGAACATTAAAATAAGGCGCACAACATAACTATAAAGCAAATCGGTTTGTTGGACCGAAAACAAGATAGTCAACTAATAGAAAACAAGGGTCAATAAGTTCAACGAATATACAGTTCAAAGCTTGAAGAAGAAGAAGAAGAAGAAGAAGAAGAAGAAGAAGAAGAAGAAGAAGAAGAAGAAGAAGGAGGAGGAGGAGAAGAAGAAGACTGTACATGGCGCCTTCACATTTTCAAAATGACTCTTAAGTTTTGAATATGTTTTTATTAAATAGAGTAAAGCTTGCTTATAAAATTGGCAGGACCAATTATCCTTGAAATCTATGAATTTTCGAAATTCCAAGAGTTTAACATTTTTCGGCGTCCTCGTACAACAACAATATTAAAGATAGAGAATTTTCTGTTATATGAAATCTAATCTTTAAATGACTTCATGTACAATGTTTTTCAAAATATTAGTCGATTTCCCGTAATTTCGCTTGAAATAAAGGTAATTTTAGAATTTAAATTTTATTGGAAACGGCTCATAATTATTTCTTTAAATTATTTCTACGGATAGTGCTAAAATGGCAGTAAACTATTAAAGATAAGAAATAAACTACATTTTGATATATTGTTTTGATTATTCAATAATTATACAAATCTAACTTTCTAATTTATCTCTCATGTCATTAATAATTATCAAACAACACTTTATCAAGAATGACTCCCAACTTGTTAATGAAAACTGGCATATAGTACAATGTTTTACTCTTGTACAATGTTCTTAAAGTAATATTTAACACAACTAAACAAATGAGAAAATGTGAGAAAAATGTCTTTCAGGCGCTGACTGTGCCGGCTGGAAAAGGCGTTGGACAATACCAAAAAGCTAGCCTAAAAATATTTTAGACCAAAGAGATTAAAAACTACAGAGCATGAGAAAGCCTGCACCATTATGTAGCTCCACAAATTAAAAGGCTTATAATTTTCCAAAATTAAATTCTAACTTCAAAAAAGGTTCATTATACTCATTCAAGATTAATATAAAAAATGGGACAATAATCTTAATAGTAATTACTGACTATATTACGATGTATTAACATCAGATAAAGTCAAGCTGAAATTGTGATGATGTAATCACTCGTGCCGTAAAATCTAGTTTGTTATCATTTGTGCTAGCAATGTACAATGTACAATGCCATTTTATGAATGATTTCTTGCAACAGAAAAGGTCGTTTATAATTCTAGTATATATAAAACGGTATTTTATGTTCGTAATGTATATTATAATGTATAATGTATTTTTAGATTACGGCACAAATAATTGCGTTATCACACATTCAGCAAACCGCAGCAAGCGAAACGTGTGTGTTGGGGAGGGGGGCGTAAACAGAACAGCCGCCAACGTTGTTTTAGTCATATATGTCAAATACAGGTGAGGTTGTTGTAAAGTTGTTTCCAAAATTTAACTTTGAATTTCTTAAAATGTATGATGCTTTCATACAAAATCGTAACTCGTTTAAAATGTTTTTTACGTTTATAGCATTCGCAAAAATTTGAAAACTCGCCACTAAAGTGACTGGATTTGCAAATGTGTACTTGTGCATTAAAGTGCATAAAATACCCTTTCTTCATATCTCCGCAGCGGTGTGGAGAGGCTGTACCGATATAGGCAGAAAGTATCGTGATTTGTTCCGTTTAGAGGACATACGAATCATTCGTAGTTAAAAGTCTTCGTCGGGCAGTAATTTAGATTGTTAGAAAAAGCTATAGTTTAATATGCTGCTTTTTGAATTAACTGTGATAACTTTCATAATACGTAGAAGAATTCCGAGTTTTTCAAAGTAAAATAGAAGAACAGTTAGCAAGGCAGTTATGATCCAGTTATTTGCGTGAGAAGATAACTTGAGATGAAACAACAGCTCTTTTGAACGAATGTATTTCAATATATAAGCGCATGAACTATATTATAATCCACGAAAGCCGAAATCGTGATGAAAGCGCGCAAGAAGAGAGTTGGTGCTGCGGACGAGGTGGAGCTGACGAAACCCGGAAGAGAACGTAGTAAGGAGACGACTGGACGAGGACGGAAACAGAAGACCGTGCGGGAGCGAACCGAAGCAACGCAATAGGATTCGTGGTGACTTGGAATCGAACCGTGACCCACGCGTACAGTAACGGCGTGTTCGAGGAAGGCGCCGGCGCGGCCTTCGCAGCAGTTGCGGTGGCCGGCGCAAGTAGACGGCGAACGTTGAGTATTACTAAGTATTCTTTTTTTTTGTTATTTAAGGTAGCATCAACGTCTAGGTCATTAGCGACCGCAATTGCTTGCAACTGTACGGTAACTGAACGGATGCCACGATATGATGATATGGGGTGAAAGGATGAACCCAATACAACCATGCCCGAGTCAGAACCTGAACCTGCGATCCTTCGGTCTGAGATCGCTACGGCACTACTGCCTTAACGATCTCGGCCACCGGATCGACAATACTAAGCTTTACTAAGCTTTGTTCTGGGAGTAAAGAGGGAAACTGTAAAACATTTTATAGTGCCAACGTTAGTAATGAGAACTGGGAAGAGAAATAAGTTACATCGTGTTTGTTGCAGTTGAATATTCTTTCCAAATTCGAAAAATGAATTTTAACATTATGTAATGTTCTGCTTTCAAATCGAAACCTATTTCTTTGTAAACATGGAATTATTTTCTGAGGATGGGAAATTTATTAAATATAATGATGAACAAAGGGGAATATGTGTTTTAAATTATTTATTGAAAGAGTTGAGTGAAATTTAATTGTTCTTTGAAGAACTTTCTTTTCGGCCCGGAAGCTGCAAGCTCTGAGTAAGATCGCTACGCGATCGAAAGGATCATTAGTATCAAAGTAAATTTTTGATACCAGACAACAACTTTAATTTATCATATTTAAGGTATCTACCCCACCAGCTATCTAATTAATTCTCAACGCATATTTTTTGTCAAAAAGCGATTAGCTTGTGACCCTGGATCTTCTTTGTTCATGCAATTTGTAAAATTTATTGAGACACATTATGAAATTATTGTTCTGGAAGTCTTTTGTTTTTATACATTTTCGTCAGTTTTATTATTTATAAATTGACAGAAAAACGTACAGTTCTCGAAGCAATTTCGTTTAACACTTAGGGGTTTTACAGTAGTTTTGAACGAGAATAAAACATCATTATTGCTAAGTATACAACCGGTCATCTATCCTATCGCTAATTAAGTTCAAATCGGACAATCGAACGTGAATAGTTACTTCTAATGTCCGTTCCACACTTCGCCTAGCCACTTTGCTCATCTCTGGCCACCACAGCCCGAAGCATGAGCAGTGGAAGGGAGATGGCGCATGTTTATGCTCCAAGGAAGCCCAGGTAAATATTTGATGCTAATGGCCTCTTGAAGATAAAATCTGAAATGTGGCTTCCATAAAATATTTTGCGGTGCGGGCGGGGCCCGGGTAAGTGCATAAAGCACTCCAAATGAGACGACTATTTTTAGCGCTTTGTTTAGGGCACAGGAGCCGCGGCTGCTCCCGGGCGCAAAGAAGTGAACTCCCCGCTACAAACGAGGGGATACGCTTTCATCATGTATACGACCGTAAGAGGATTACCGCGTTATCTGCAAACACGCGTGGCGATAAAGATATTATCCCTGTATTATACGAGGAAGCGTTATGAATATTCTCAAGTACTGTGGAATCGTATGCCGCTTGTTATAAACTGAGTAATATTTAATCGAGATTTTTCGTGTTTCGGGAGGCGTAAAATGTTTTAACAATCAGATGACAATTTAATCGAACATCAGAAAAAATTGTACAATCCACTCCGTTTGCAAGCAGAATTAGTCGGACTGGAATTATTTAGTTCAGCACTCATTTATAAAGATATAAACAGACGAATCGTAGGTACTCTTCCTATCTGATAGAAAAGAGAATTCTACACCAATTCCATTTGAGGCAATATAATTATACATGTGTATCAAGGAGAGTTTAATTCTTCAGACATTTTACAATGCTCTTCTGTAGAAATTTACTTTAAGGGGGTACTGACCTCCTGATCCTGATATTCTGAACTTGCTTGGAGAATTTATGGGGATAAAAAGAAAGACGTTGAAGAATTCATCTTCCTATAATTTGGAATATTGATATGTATAACTAATACATATCTTCACTTTAAACCGGCAAAGATGGCTCAGGGCATCAACTGATGTAACTACAGTACCTCTGACAGGGAGGTATTAGGGTTTCAGTTCCGGCGGTGGCAGGGCTTTCGACACTAGCTTGTCAGCTAGGTCAGATTCAGTCGCTGTTTGGAGGAAAATTCTAGCGGCCGGCTGCTCTGATCGGAGGTTTTACGTGATTTCTCCGATCAACACCAGGCGAAGGCTGAGCGCGATCTTTCCTTCCTCTTCTATGTCTTATCTTCACCCCTTACTTGTACACACTTACTCTCACATGCACAGCACTATCACACTTGTTAGGAAACTATTCAGGAGTTTAGCATCCTGTCTAGGTGTGTAATGTTCTAGAATGTTTCTAACGACCCAAGGGGCACTTACAGACATGCGAAGGATTGTATTTTGGAAGGCTTTTATTTTTTTATATTTACATAACAAGTTTTGTACCATATTGGGCTTACATACATTATAATGATGAGAACTATTGTACAACTTATAATTTTATAACGTGGAAAGAACGCAATGTGGCGTAGAACTATTTATAGAACCAAATCCTGTATTCATAAATAGTAATAAGAATTGAAATTTTAATTTTAAAATGAAAATAGTTCAGTAGACGATTTATTTAGAATGGTTGGAAAGAGAAATTGACGTCCATTTCTATTAATTTTCATTGTAGGATCGTTTTCATAGCAAAATTATTTCCATTATCACAAAAACCTTCAATGAAATGCTTAGGATGATCATACTTGCAGTTCCGCGAAAGTTGCATGTCCCAAAACATCGTACAGCATTTCACCGCCTGGCTCACGCAAAATGGCTCCAACACAAAAGCAACAATGGCTCCCCGGTCGTCCGATAACAGGGTTGACAACAATGTTCATTTAAAAGAAAGGACATTCAATAAGAAAAACAAGGATCAACACATTTCATTTCATAAATATTTAATTTAGACTAATATCGATTCTATTTCTTTCTCCTCTCCATTGGCAATTCTAGTGAAATGATACGTTCACAAAATTCAGATGAAGATGGTCTGGGGATCTCTGTTTCAGTTTAGTCGCTAGGTAGAGACACAAACATGTGTACGTGTGTCAGCGTTCAGAAAAGAATATAGTTATGTTTTCTATTGGAAAGTAAACCACAAAAGATACATCGTAGAAGATGTTAGTCATGTGATGAAATAAATGACAAAAAATGTTGAAAATTGAACTAAAATAAGGGCATTTAAAATGCAGAGGAGTACGAAAGGAGAATTGACGTCACTGGAGGATTGTCCTCCCTAGTGATCTCTAGTGAAGACTTGTGACAATATTCTGTGCTGGGTAATCGAGACGGTCCACCGTGATGGTGAATGTCTATTCTGTCCTAGTTATATCGGAACCAAGTAGCAGAAATTAGCGTCTCATTTCAACATTTATTCTCTTATATATAACTAAACACTAAAACTTAATAAAAAGTTAAAAGTAACCAATATTTAATTCTTTGAAATTGCAATTTACCATCAATACATTAAGAAAATACAGTCTTTCATTTTTTGAAGACTTTTTTAACATTCAGTCAGGAAAGTGATCTTGGTTTGCGTATGTTTCATAATTTGGTAGATCAATTTACAGCAAATAATAGTCGTTGGATACCTACAAAAAATTAAAGTAATGGCTATCAAATAATATTTTATGTAATAACGTGCGCATCTATTTTTCAGTTTCTTGGCGTTCTTTACAACCTAATGCAACACAATATTTCGGCATTTTCGTTTACAGATACGATTGTAAAAGTCACTAATAACACACAAAGAAACGTTGAATTCGTAAGGAAGTCGGTAGGTAGACGTTCACCCCAGCCAACCTAATGAAGAACGATTTTAACCCCTTCAAAACGTTGCAGTTGTGCATCCAACCATGATGTTGGCAAACACTATAGAGACAATACAGGGCACTTGGCGATATATCGAGAAACACTGATCCATCTAGTCCTTCTAGAGGCAGAATCTGGTGAAAACTCTTACAGCTTAAGCTCAGTGCTAGTGTTTGTTTTCGGCTCGATTTCTTTTAATTTGATTGTCTTTCTGGTCAATTTCTGGAAAAGTTATTTTACAATAGTGTTCTTGGTATCCTGTTTTATGACACGAAACATTTCTGTAGTTTTGGGCTGTTTTAATTATGAAATTCAAAAGAACTCGCGTTCGTCCTTTATATAAGAATGCTTTATCGAATGTAGATGAAAAGCATAAATTAAGAAACTCGCATATTCTAATGTATATGAAGCAGTATATGAATGCCAGTTCTATGCATTTCTATCCAAATTAATTAGCTATTTGTTTGTTTTCTAAGATTAAGTATGTTTTCGATAGAGACCTTTTAAATTGTTTACGTCACAGTAAACTTGTCAAAAAACAATTAAAGCAAATCATTAGTATTCAATTAAAAAATATTGTATGTGAGTGGTGTACAAATTTGTATGTAAGCAGAGGCATGTAAGCAATGTATTGATACGGTGCTTTTTAAAGAAAGCAAATGAAACAAATACGAAATCATACTGAAACTGTCAAGGCAAAAAAATCTTGCATTTGTAACCATTTTATTCTTGGAATATATAAAACATCTCTTTGAACATTAATATTTTCCGCAATTTGTGCCATACAATATAATTAAGTCACAGAAAAAGTAGGTAAAAATGAGTCTTATTTCGTTAGGTCAATTTCAAAAAATGTATTTCTTCCGTAAGAATCATGTTGATGTCTTTATTTGGCGCTGAAGTACCAGGTTTTGACACTAGGAGCGCTAGTGAGAACTTGTTTCCATCGGTTGCTTGGAAGTACGTGGAAGTGCCCTGCATTGTCTCTGTAGTATTTGATGTTGGAGCTTCCGAACGGAGGGCGGTTGGCAGCCCTGGCCGCGGAGCAGTTCGCGCGAACGATCGCGGGGGTCGTACAAGGGAAGCGCGCTGCGGTCTCGAGGCGCAGATGGCGGCCAACTACAAGAGCTGCAGATGTGGGGCCACGCGTGGCCGTGAAAACTTGCGCGCCGCGCCGCGCAGCGGGGTTTCGACCGTTGGCGCCGGCGGCTGCGGTCACAGCGCCGCCGCCATCTCACGCTCCGCGCGCCAACTTGTCCGTGGAAAAAGCGCGCGTGTCCCGGCATTTGACGGCGCTGTTGCCCCGGCTGTTGCATCTTGGAGGGCGGGGCGGCGCCAGCGGCGCGAGCGGCGCGTCGGTGCGTAGGCATCGCCCAGCGGGCAGTGGGCGGGGGCACGAATCTGAGCGGGGCGAACAAGCCAGGGAACAGTTTGAATGTAGAAATATGAGAATCCAATTGGGGATGCTAACTAGCTGCTTTGAAATAGTAAATCTATATTTTGCAAAAAAAATTACATATTAGCAATGATATTGAATGTCTGTATTTTTATATTTATATTAAAATAGGTTCACTGATTTATAGACAATCACATTTATACAGTATTATCTTACTAACATGAGCTTATTCCAGTGATTGTTTTACCTGATGATACAGACTCAGCATGAACTCCGAAACGTAAAAAGGTGAATAAATCATGTTATTAAGATAAATCACAATGTGATTGTCTATAAATCAGTGAACCTAGTTTAGTATACACATAAAAATTTACATATAGTGATAACTAGCATGTGTAATGACTTAAATAAAAATATATAGTAAACCCAATTATGCAGTACAATCTAATACAACATGTGTAAAATGCTGTTGTCCCAAAAATAATAATATTTGATTTTAATTCTATGAGTAATAGTGAAGCTAGGAAGTAATTTAAAAAGAAATAATTTTATAAAATAATAAAAATAGTAAAGAATGCGGAAGAGAAAATAATAACAGTAAACGTAGGATTAATAGTTGTTGGGCAAATGTAGTTCACTTTATTACGGATTTTCTGGAGCGGTTTTCATCGAAAGGGACAATACAAAACAACCACTTTTTCCCCCAAATTTTCTATGGCGATACTTTCAAATGAGTAAAAGTTGCCTGGCTCTTTGGACGGAGAACAAGTACACTTTGGCGAGTTTGAAGGGCGTGCCGCAAGAGCGAGCTGCCCTCCAAGAACCACCCTTCGCCCACCGTGAGCGCCTCCGCAACAAGAGAGGAACGTCAGCCGCGGCGCTGTAGGTAGACAGACAGATTGGTACATTGTCGATTTGATTTATATGTTAATCGGTCGACAGCTGCCGTATGCGAGATGCCGGCACCCGTTGCCGCCGCCGCCGCCGCCGCCTGGGGCGCGCGCCGCGGCGCCGCGTCGAACTAACCAGACACGGCGAAGAGGGGCGCGGTGTGGCGCGGCGTGATATGAGCCCACCGCCACCGCCACCGCCAAAAGGAATAATACGACGAGGGCGACGCGTTGGCGGCGCCGGGTCGCGCCACGTGAGGACGCGAGGCAGGGGAAGGAATGAGGGCGGGGGCGCGAGCGAGGAACGCGGAGCTGGCGACGAGGTGCTGAAAAGCTGCCGCGCTCGCCAGCGAAGTCGGCAGACGAAATGGGCAAACACATGAGTTCTGTGTTGTGGAAGGTTAAGACCGCGCATTTTGTATCACACATCCGGACAGTTGGAAGCCTGCGTGTTTTTTTTAGTAGTTGACACTATTTTTAAAAGATCAGTGAATACGAAAGAATTTAATCCGGCGTGGCGGATTTAATTCGGATGTCCGAGATGTCCTAAAAATCCGGCGTGGCGGATTAATATCTATTAATAAATCTTGCTTATCAAATACTGTTAATGTTATCAGCTCAGTTGTTTATCGAATATTTATATTATCTAATTTGTAGAAGAGAAACCAAAGATCAGAAATCGTTAATACATTGTGGTCGTTGATGCACACATTTGTTTGATTGATTGTTTTATTAGTGATGACGGGCGCGTCAACTATTGCCGACGTTAGTTCCGTAAGTGTAGTGCATAGTATTATCGCGGGGGTGGCAGTGATCTTGCCCTCGCTCGCTGGCGAGGTCGACCTCGAACTACACGTCGGCTACCAGGGTTTTCCCCACTACTGGGGCACCGCCTAAGACGGAACAAGCTCTTGACTACCAACCCGGTCTCCATTTGTTAGAATTATTTTGTTAGGATACTTCTCTGGCATTCGCCTGATATCGATAGGAGAAACCCTGGAAAAGTACCGATCAGAGTGACCAGCCGCTAGAATTCTCCTCCAGACAGCTCGTGAATTCGACTGTCTCCAGCTAGTGTCGAAAAGTGTACAGTGAGAGCGAAAGAACTTGCATATATGTCATTAATGCGACCTATATTAGAATATGGCGCGGTATGTTGGGACCCATACAGAATTTTGCAGCAAAGGAATCTAGAAAAGGTCCAGCGTAGAGCATCAAAATTTACTTTCAGGGGTGCCAAGAATAAAGGGGTATGGGAGTCACTCGAAAGGAGGAGATTAAAGTCACGTCTCTATGCAATGTATAAAGCGTACACAGGCCTTCGAGCGTGGAAAGAAATGCAAAGTCGATTAGGGAAACCTACATATTTCGGCAGAGCTGATCACGTACACATAATTCAGCCAAGAATTCAGAAAACGGACGTTGGGAAATATTCTTTCGCGAATCGAACTATTAGAGACTGGAACGGTTTGCCTGTGACAATCTTCGATCCCTTTCCTCAAGGACTATGTAAATTTAAAAATAAATTAGTCTCCTAAATGTTGATATGTGTTATAAATATATTTAATAAAATTCAGTGTAAGGAACTATGTAATTAAGTATTATTATTATTATTATTATTATTATTATTATTATTATTATGTGCAATGCAGTGGCGTTGTGAAACTGAAGGAAACAACTGGGTAAGAAAGACATTACCGCTCGGTGTTTCGCAGTGCGGTGGAGTGTTATGAAAGATTGCACGGTGAAATGTTCACGTTAATTTGTAGTTTTTAGATTTTGTAAAGTTGTTAAATTCAGTAATGTTAAGTTAGTGTATTCTGCCACCAAGTTGTCAAACTTAATCGCAGAATTATTAATCAATCTAATCAAAAATCATCCATGGACGGGACTGAAACCTATCGATCTGCCGGTCAGAGATCCTGCAGTGACATCAATTAATGCTCTGAGCAACCTAAGTCGGCGTGTACATATTATTGTACACATGTTCCATCAATCGTCATAAAATAAATCTAGAAATTAAACTCACAAAGAAGAAAAAATCTACAAAATGAATGACGAGAGGGCCATGTAGCCGTACGGATACATTCCCCTCCCGGCGCACTGTAACGCGGGGCAGCGTGCAGGGTGGGTGAGCGAGGCGTTCTAAGCGGATGCAGGGCGCTCTGGGGGCGGGGGCGGGGCCAGGGCCGTGGCCAGGGCCGGGCGCAGGGCCCGGGGGCGGGGCGGGGGCGGGGGCGGGCCCGGGGGTGGGCGGGGTGCGGTGGCGGGGCGGGGGTGAGGCGGGGGCGGGCCGGGGGTGGGGCGGTGGCGGGCCGGGGCGGGGCGGGGGCAAGGCGGGCGGGGCCGGGGGCGGGGCCGGGGGCGGGCCGGGGCGCGGCGGGCGCGGCCGGGGGCGCGGCCGGGGGTGGGGCCGCGGGGGCGGGGCCGGGGCGGGCCAGGGGCGCGCCGGCGGGCGCGGCGGGGGGGCCGGGGGTGGGTCGGTGGCGGGCCGGGGCGTTGCGGGGGTGGGCCGGGGCGGAGCCGGGCCGGGGCGGGCGGGGCAGGGGTGGGGCCGGTGGCGGGCGCGGGGAGCGGGCCGGGGGGCGGGGCCGGGGGCGGGCGGGGGCGGGCGGGGGCGGGGCGGGGCGGGGCCGGGGCGGGGCGGGGCCGCGGGGGGCGGGCGCGGGGCGGGGCCGGGCGGGGCCGGGGCGGGCCGGGCGGTGCGGTGGCGGTGCGGGCGGGGCGGGCCAATGGCCGGGGGGGGCGGGGGCAGGGGCGGGGGCGGAAGGGGAAAAGCCGCGGCGGGCGAAATGCAGATTCCGAGCGCAGCGACGGCAAGCCAACGCATCTTGCCGAGTCACGCGGGAGGGCGGCGACGGCTCACTGCGAACGAGTAATCTTCCTGAAGGGGGCGGCGCCCCGCCCCTCCCCACCCCTGCACACCCGCCGGCCGCGCTTTGAATAACATGCTGACGCGCTTTGTAAAAACGCGTGCACTGCCAGAAGAATGTCACCGCGGACTAGAGCGCTCTGAAAGGCGACAGGTTGCGTCCTTGTAGTCGAGTGTTTTCGAAATGTTTTGTTTGAGGAGAGGGTAAGGTTGAAGTAAGAATTGAAAAATATGACGAAAACATTTACTTTTCGTTTTTAAGCGTTTTAAACCGCCTTGAACACAGTACTGTATGAAGTATATTGCACAAGTATAGTTGTCCTTAATTGAAAAAAAATAAAGCTAGGAAAAGTTTTTGTTACAATACAAAATGCAGATGTATAATTTATTATTTTATCCCAATATTAGTACATTCTCTGCCAAACACGTCTATTCAGTAAAAACTCGAACAGTTTGGCTGAATAATATAAATCTCAGCCTTAGATAACCAAAATATGGTAGAAACGAGAGAAAAAAGAGGACGTAGTACATTCTATACAATGCGGTATGTTTTTATAAGATTTTTAGGAAAATTATTATAAGGATTCATTGAAGTTGCCAACTATTACAATTGTACTTTATAAATAATGTGATTGCCTATTCTGTTCTGTATGATTGTGTCCTTCAGTAATTCTCCTAATACGATCTGATATTCAATTAATAGGTAAAGCCTTGAGTTATAGATGAGTATTTCAGAGCCCGATGTTCCAGTTCAGTTTTCAACCTATAAAAGAATCTCTCCTCGGAACACGATTCACCTCATCTCTCACGAAACTCCAGCGCAATTCATTCTACCAGCTTCAATGATTTAGAACATCGATTAATGGCACTGCAGTGCCACTGACTGGGAGATTCTAGGATTCGAGTCCCTACGGTGACAGGATTTTCGACTGTCGGTAGATAGCTAGGTCGAATTCAGCCGCTGTCCGGTGGAGAATACTATCGGCCGGCTGCTCTGATCGGTAATTTTTCATATTTTTTACCACCAACACAGGCGAATGCCGAAGCGGTACCCTAACAAACGGGCCACTGACGTGCGATCTTCCTTTCTTCTTCCTTGTTCTATCCTCACCCCTCACCTACACGCACTTACTCTTACATGCAATACACCAACACACATGTTGGCAGACCAGGTGGAAGCCTAGAGCATCTCCCGGCTGGAGCGGTGACTCGTTGGTGGGAGATACCTGATTGGATACGTTAGCCGACGTATAGGTCGGCTCCAAGGAGGGAAGATCCCCGCCACCTCCTGCGATAAAAACCCGCACTACACTTAAATACTAATGACCTTAGTAGCTGACGCCCCGGAAAAAACAGTCAATCAATACAGAGCATGTCCCATCAACTTTCATTGTTTCCCCACCTGGCTCATAAACATTGCAAAACTACGTTACTTCTTAAGATTTAAGACTTGTTAAGATTTTTTGTGATTTGTTAAATACCATTGTTGTTTTATTTTCTTATTTTTTGTATAATATTTTTAAATAAATCCCTTGGTATTAAACATATCCTTTTAATACTTTTTTACTTTAGGACTGTAAATGGTACAGTCCACATTTTCATAGCGTCAACAAAGAATTGCAAATAATGATCCAAGGGTATTTAATTGTATTGAAATTAATATTGCTGCAATTGATTATTGTAATAAGATAGTCGCATTCAGATTATTGTAATTAAGAATATCGTATATTACAAATATCGTAAGAATTCCAATCTTTAAAAATATGAGATTGATGAGATGAGAAAAATTGATAGTGGTTATAAGGAGGCCCTGGATTGTAACTCCTGTATTTTAATAATAAAGTTGTATATTAGATTATATCATTTATTCAATTTTATTATTTTATTGTATTATTATATCGTATATCTTTGTTATAAAAACATTTAGAGAAAATGGATGAAACTTTCAACTCTGAATTCAAAATCTCTGGCATTTTTCTGTACGGTGTAGGAAAACGGAATAGACTTTATCGGAAAATGGACAAGGGGAAAAGCTTGTAACGTGGGTATGGCGAGAGCGAGTGTCTGGTGCAGAAAGGGACATTTCCCAAGACCAAACGCGCTTCGAGCATGTGCTCAATCGCAGTCGATAGCGGAGCACCTCATCCTTCAGCCAGGCGTGCCCCAGGGCACCCGGACGTGGCGCCGCCATCGGCAATCTGATAAGCGCGTCGCCGCCGAAGACAAAAATAAATCTCCTTCGCGACTAGACTGTTCGACGCCTCCGACTGACCTGGAGCGTCGCGATGCACGGGAGGAGCATTCGGATCTGATTCCAGCGACGTTGCTCACTTTTTCTCTTTCAGCCTGGAAGAACTGGTGATTTGGGGGATCCCGTAAATCGGTTGTGAATGTTAGCCAATCTTTAAACCTTCCTACACTAAAATATCTATCTAGTATCTTAATTCTAATAGTCAAAGAATATTTTGCCTTCAGACGAATGAAAAAATGATGTTTCAACAAGGTTTATTACTTAGGCTGAAGAACCCTATAGGAGAATTTTAAATTCAATACTTTCATTACGTATCTTTCTTTGTTATTATTGAATAGTTAAATTCACAAATTACTGTGTTGCCACACACCCCTACTATTAGAAAAGTACTTTCAACTAAATACCTTAAAGTGATCAGAATTTGGATTTCATTGCTGTTGACATGTTTCGTTTCTCCTCGGTGTCAAAACAGATTCTAAAGAAAACTGGGTACCGATATCATAAATGCAATACATTTTACAGTTCTATTTAAGAATATTATATTTGTTTAGAACAACCATTTATTCAACGAAATAAATATTTGTGTAGCAACAGTTAGCTAAGTTGATTACGAATTGCTTATTGTAGAAAGTTCATAGTACAATTTGACATGCCATAAAGAACAACTTTCCAAAATAATAAAAAAAATCATTTTCATACTCATTCAGTTGTCTTTTGGCAGTTCAAAAACCACCTTGGTAACTGTGTACAACTACACCAGAACAGCCGATAGCCGCTAAATGAGGGTCGGCCTGACGGGAAATACAGACGTCTGTGTCAATGAATGGCATGGAGGAGGAAGGAGCAAAGGTTGCAGGTCAGAGGAGAAAAAGGAATTTCATAGAGAAATTAGCGAAGTGGAACGCCTAAAATAAACTCCACATGGCACACATCCACAGTAGTTAAAGCAAGTATGAACTATCATACCCGTGCGAGAACTCTGGCATATTAAAATCCACCCTCTTCTCTATCCTAACATTTCCATATTAAGAGGAAAAGTTGTTAATTAAACGTATTTATTTATTTAAAAAATGTATAAAAGTAATTTCCAATGAACTTATTTAATATCAAATAAAAATAACAAACAGAAAAATCAATGTTTGAAACAAATTTTGAATAGAGAATTTTCAATGTTACTGCCAGATTTTGTTGGAACAATTCACTGCAGTTCCTTTAAAACAAACAAACCTTACTTTATAGTTAATGTTGCATAGAGGTAGCCAAATTAATTCAAATTTGGTGCCCCACTTGGAGCTTATTCACTTTGACAATTATTAAGGTTCTTTAATAGAAAATCATAGATTTCCAACGCCGCGCTTTCGAGATAGTATTAATTTGGCCCCAAAACCCGCAAATTCTCTTTCTAACAAGCAAGTATTCATTCGAGATGAAACTTTGAAACAAACCAACTACTTCCAAAAGTGACCAATAGATCGCACTCGCTCCTGGCCAGCCGGCGAAGAAGCTTTACATTTTGTAGTAATTTCCCGGAATCCGATTTTTTCCGTACAAGACGAGATAGCATTGTTTGAAAATCTGAAGCCGCGAGCAGTTTCGTAGCGAGTGTGTACAGAAGCTAAGTATAATACGCGTATTGGGCGCATTGAAAGTTGGTTTTGTACGCTGGCAAGCATTCCTTGCAAGGTATGCAGTTTCCGTGACCCAGCGCTTTAAGACGCGGCACAAAGAGCAGAAAGCATGAAAAATGAATAGAATACGTAACTAGAACGTTTATTTTCGTCCAGACAAAGGTAACCATGACAATTTCTTCAATTCTCAATGAATTTTACTCCAAGGTGTTAATCGTATCGGTTGCATGTCCTCTTTTCAGAATCCCCTCTTCTGACGAGAACACAGAAAAGGCAAGACTTCTTGGATTAGTTTCTGCAAATGCGCTCCGAATCATCTGAGCAATATTTCGTAGCCTCAACTGCATCGTTTTTGAGTTACGCAAGATAGTAGTGTGCTGCGGCATGTTACTAGTTGTATATGCACCTTCATTTTAGTTAATACAGTAGAACCCCGGTATTCCGAATTGGGGTGAATGATCTGTTGAATGAATCTTACGGCAAAATAAAATTATTGATTTTACAAGGTTCTCTTAAATGACAAATACTGCTACATATGATGAGATATACGTCGTAGTTACTAGTGCAATAAAAGTTTCATTTCGATAACTTCAGTTTTAGTTACTAGTTCTACATTATTTATATAACCCTTTCTTTACATACAAATAATCATTTCATTAATTTTGTTTATTTTTCCTCCATCCCGAATTTTGATTGCTTTATTCGATATTTCGGATTAGCGAGGTTCTTGTAATATAATAATTACATAATTACAAAACTAAGGTATCGTTTGTTAGTTTTTTGTACGGGGTAGTTTAATTGAAATTGTTTTACACTATTTCAGTTAAGCTATCCTGTTGCCCATACAAAAATATTTCCAACGATGCCTAGTTTTTTTTAACGGGTCAGTACTTTCACCAGGGATCTCTCTAATAGAAATAATATATAAGATAAGTTGAAAAGTGAAATCACATGCCAAAAACGAATATAACACTTTGAGCTAGTAAACCAGGGTAATTTTGCACATGAAATTTCAAACACCCTAAACCACTTTTCAGTAGTAATTAATACTGGAAATTGAATTACATGTTTTATCTGATTTTAGGGAATTAAATTACTGAGTTGTTACTGGAATATAATTATTTTGCCTTTGAAGTTAAATATAATTATCGCATCTATTAAACTGCTTTTTTAACAATGAAAATGATACGTTTTTTGCGAAATGTGGTATTTGAAAACATAAAATTTTGGAAGTGTGAATTTATATAAATAACATATATCAGTAAAAAGAATGGTGCGTTTTAATTGTGTAAGTAGGGTAATCAAGATGATAAATGTCGTTGGGGCTCTATGAGAAAATAACTTCGCGAAGTCAACGAGACTGCCTGTTCATCTACTGGCCACTCATGGAATACGTGACATAGGCGTTGAGTTCACTCCGGATTGAGGAGTTTACCCCTTCAGCCATTTCTCACCAGTACAGCGGTACAGTACTCCAGTTGAGAAAAGCTCTAAACTCCCGACTGATTTCCCGTCATATGTGGTAGTGTATTGCAAGTAACTGTGCGTCTACAAAGACAGAGGTCAAGGTTGATGAAAGGAAAATCACGCTCAAAAATTATTTACATTTTATTCACTTTCTATTTCTCCCGACTCTAATTTACACCACATACGATACCGATGGACGACATTCATCATTGGCGATTCATTGCCGGCAATTGATTGATTAGTGTTTTAGGGCGCGTCAGCTATTACGGTCATTTGTCCTGTAAGTATAGTGAATGTTTTATCACGGGCGGAAGTGGCAATTTTCTCCTACTGGATGGAGAGATCTGGTGCAGTTCTACACGTTGACTTGCGTGGTTTTCCCCAACCAGGTGTCTCTTATTGCCGCAGCCAGGACAAGCTCTAAGTTCTCGTCTGGTTCACCGACGTGTGGAACTGTAGTGCATGTTAGAGTAAATGAGTGCAATTAAAGGGTGTGAATAGGACAAGGAAGGGAAAGGAAAGATCACGTGCAGTCTTTATCTCGTTTGTTAGTGCACTGCTCCGGCGTTTTCCTGTTTTTTATCGGAGAAACCCCCGAAAACCATCGATCAGAGCAGGCAATCGATAGAATTCTCCTCTACACCGCGACTGAATTCGACCTAGTTGAGAAGCTAGTGTCTAAAATCTTTCCACAGTCGGGAGCGGAATCCTAGAACCTCCCGCCTAGAGGCACTGCAGTGACACCAGTTGACGCCCTGAGCCACCTCTCCCGGTGGTATTCGTACGTTTCAACTAATAACTCAAACATCTCATCAACTAATGCATCAGCGCGAATGGTTTTCTGAAGCATCCAGGCGGTTATTGGGCTGAAGCGGCTTGCAAATCGCCGCCCTAACAGCACTCCCCCGCCGGAGTGCGGCCTGAGTGCGGCTT
>BOPP01000238.1:780347-806803 GCA_017312745.1 Gryllus bimaculatus | reverse complement strand
GCCTGGCGCCGCCCCCGCCCCCGGCGCACGTTGGCGAACCCATTGCAGGGGCCGCACCTGCCGACGTGCGCGAAATGCCCGTGCTGCGCCGCCCGAATTACCCCGGATTCGCACTTGTAAATATTATCCATTTGCATGTGAACGCGGGCGGTCGCCGCCGCGCCGGGGCGAGCGCCCATCTGCTCCCTCGCGGGCGTTGTATTAATTACTCCCATTAGCCGGTGGCCAAGGACGGCGCGCGAATACCGAGCGCTCGCAGGCGCCGGCCGCTGGTCGATGGCGCGGAGGCGGCGCGCAGACGGATGGCCCCTGCAGGATCCTGCCGTTCAATGCGCGCGCGTCCCTCTATGCGGCGGGGGGGGGGGGCTCTTAGCTCATGGCGACGATGAAGACAATAATGATTCCAGCAACAATAGTAATAGAAATAGAGTAATAATATTAAATAGATAGATGAGTAGATAGACAAATAGGTACATGGGTTGATAAATAAGTATATAGATGGGTAGATAGAAAGATAGTTATATAGATAGATACAAAGATAGTTGGATAGATATAAAGATAGATAGGTAGATAGATAGATGGATAGATGGATAGATAGATAGATAGATAGATAGATAGATAGATAGATAGATAGATAGATAGATAGATAGATATACCTATTCTACAATTCGGCTGACGTTGCCCAATCGCAGAATATAGAAACATGAAACTATATGCAATTACAAATAAAAGATACAATAAATTATCGTTTGTCTCTACCCAGAACATGATGGTATTAACCTACAAATTCAAATACAAATATACATACGTTTACGTAAATAAACTTACACACCATATACTACGTAAACATATGTACATTCATACGTCCACACAAACATACGTACAAACCCACACATACATACAACCCTCCACCTATCCACTTAGGAGCGTACTAAAAAAAATTGACCTAATACCACAATATAACAATATAATTCCTACAATTATCAATTTTCTAACATGGGGAACCTTCGTCATCTTATGTTAATATTAAATATCGATGTATGTCAAAGAAGGTCACTAAAAAGACAATGTAATTGACTTTTGTGTAATAGCAACACATAATAACAGTAGCAATAATAATGAGGGAGAAAAAATGACTTCCATTTCACTTCACTTCACAGCCCCGCACACCACGTTAACTAAATATTAACTGCTCAATACTTTTTATCTGAAGACTAAATAACTATCACACCTTTCACTCCACATGACTTACTCTACACGCTTTTCACCCCATTGACTAATATCTTGTATTTTTCTTAAAACAACGCACTTAGTTAAGAAAGGGTTAAAAAACTGTCTCAGGCAAATTGTTCCAATCTACTCTTGAATGGAGAATTTGGCTATGCCCGTTCTTTGTGCCCGAATTTGTTTCTATTTTATGTTTGTATTCAAATATATTTAAATCATTTGGCTTATGTAGCCTTTCCCGGATGTAGTGCCTGCGGAGCCACCAGTGTTTGATTTATACAGTGCGCAAAGTCGTGCCCTTTTTCTTCTGTGTTCAAATTATTCCCAATGCGCAGGTATATTTCTCCGAAATGTATATTTTACTGCTGTTTTGTATTCTCCCTAAACTCTTTTTAAAGCCTATTGTGAATGGATCCCAACAACTAACTCCATATTCCATTATCGGTCTAACAATCAAAGTACAAGCGATTTATTTTGCTTTAGTAATGCATTTTTAAAGATATCTTATCGTAAAACTCAAAGATCGCCAAACATTACCCATAGCACAGTTCGTTTGTTTCTCCCTGTTTCAATTTTCTGCATGTATAACTCCACGCAATAACCATATTTTGCTTATACTCGATGCATAGGAACCATTATCGTTACTACCGGTTTTATTTCAGATTATGAAAGTAATAACTTTACAAATTTCAATTCATTTTTTTATAAAATCAGGTCTTGTAATATCGCATCCCATTATGGTCGACGCTAAACACTATCACCCTTACATATGTCAACATTTAGAAGCGATGATAAGCTTCAAAATAATATCAAAGCTCTGTTAATTAGTACCCTGACTCCTCACAAAAGATCAGATTATTTCATGTAATTTTCGGCGTTTTCTCGATTTTTACTTTTAATGGCTCTAGCATTTTTACATGCTCGCAATAGAAAAAAAACACCTGCCAATCATCGCAGTACGCGCATGAAATGCTAGGCAAGCTGGAGCACGATTTTTCCGCCGTATGCAAATTCGCGCGACATACAGCGCGCGGCCCGGTCGCAATTGTACTAATGGAGCGCTGCGCCGTGGCATCGTCATGTGTCGGAGGGCGGCGCGGGGGAGGAGCTGGGAGGGGCTGGGAGGGGCTGGGAGGAGCTGGGGAGGGGGCTGGGAGGGGCTGGGAGGGGCTGGGAGGGGCTGGATGGGGCTGGATGGGGCTGGGAGGGGCCGGGAGGGCTGGGAGAGGCTGGGTGAGGCTGGGAGGGGCTGGCTGGGAGGGGCTGGGAGGGGCGAAGAGGGAGGGAGGATGGCTGGGAAACTCTTCAGGAGAATGGGGAATTTAACACGGCGAACATCGCGTCCGTAATTGCACCCGTTGCTCGGAATGTGACCAGCGCGTTCGAACCTACTGTATCCGTCGCTACGTCCAACTCGGCTGGCGAGCTCTCTCGCGCAGTGTTGCCCTGGCTGTAAGCACGGCTTTCTTCGGGGATGCTTTCAGGGCGGACCAATTAGCAGCTTCTGCTCCGCAATTCAATGAGAACACGGTAATCCGGGCTTTGAGCGTCACATTTGGGTACTTTGATATGCGCGATTTCTAATTTCATTACATGAATGGGAGAAAACCAGAACGGTATAAAGTGGCATCTTATAAATCATGAGAATAACGTGATTAATTTAGGCTATATTTCAGTGGTTATGTATTTTCGTGGGTTTAGGTTATGTATTTTCGTGGGTTTAATGAACAATTGAAAAGCCGTGGTTTTAAAGATAAAACAAAGCACCACGGCTTTACAGTAATATTGACTTAAATAAACAGATTTATCAGAATCTATAAAATTATACTCATACCAATATGGTTTTCACACATTCATTTAAACAAATTAAAATTATTTATTTAAAATTTAATGTCATTATTTTCTGGTTTTAAAATTATTTTCTCACAATATAATAGTATTGTATTTATATTATACGAGTATAGTATTCAATGACTAGGTAAAGATACTCAATAGCCAATACACGGAGTACTTACAGTGTACAGAACTTTTACATTTAAAAGGCTAAGACGCTACTCATACGGCGGACCTTACAGCGACTAAATAGTTGGTTCCGGCTACGAAAATGGCGCAATGAAAACAGCCCCATGGCAATATTCTTAACTCCACGGCGCGCGACAACCTCTTTTAACAATGAATCTCGGTTAAAATTAATTCCCCACCCCTATGCAATATCAAGGGGAGGAAGCATATTGGATTCTCCTCAACAATACGATTTCGGATTTTCTGTTGTAAAATCCTTGTATAAGGTTCATTTGAACCGCAACTTTACTCTGACGGATTTTACACCTTGAACTACCCGGCAATTACTTTACTATCAATCTACTAACTTTCTTCAATATCTTATTTGTTTATTTACTACGCAATTTGCCCTATTTACATACCGAGGTCGATCTGTCATGGATTTTTGTTGTTGTGGGCTAGACAAGACCGCCTCTACAAATTCTCGGTTCTGAAAATTTTCATAATATTTTCTCTTTACTTTGTATTTGGTATTTGGGGTTTTTTCTTACCGTTACAAATAATAACAATACATGTTTAAAAAATTAAATTAACATTGTAATCTCTGTTCTTCTGATGACTGAAATAAGTAACACATACATAACATTTCATATAACAATCCGAAAAATGACAACAAAAAGAACCCTGTTGCTATTTAATATTTTCCCATTATTCCTCCCATTGCATGCACGGCCATTATCTATTCTTATCTCAACTTAAAATGTACTGATTTATTCCAAAGCTTAACTTCGTACATTATTAAAAATGTCTATGTCCCTCAGTAAGAACTTCCCTGTTCGAGTCCTCAGCGTTCTTGACCATCGTTCTAGCGTCCATTTAAATTTCCATTTCAGTCCAGCCCTATTCCAATCATGACAGCTTCTTTTCACAGTTTTATATCCCGTTCCACTCGTAACGTTTTTACCAATTAATAATTTACACCATTGATTTGTTTACGAAATTGGAGAACGCTCCCTCAACAACTGATCACCTCCGAGTCGTAACACGTTCTGGCATCCAACTCTCACCGCCTCAGAATACGTTCTTCTTTTATTTCTAACAGAGTTCTTCTCTTTCTGATCTGCATATCTCGAATTCTATTATGTAATGACCAATTACATTACATACACCGCAGGATTGTGGTATGAAAGTGACGGTTGAAAGATTGTTAATATTGGAGAAGGTGACGAGGAATTATACACCCGAAAATCGAGGTCACGTTAAGCTGTCAGATTATAAGGTTTGGAGTTAAAAATTAAATAGTAAATACTTCATGAGTAAGTTCTAGTTGTAGGTTCTAGAAGATATTTAAGTTCTGGGAAAATTTTACTTGAATCCGCTGTTACAATATCTAAATTCTTTAGAAGACGACAGCAATTCTTTAATTATAATTGGAGTCTTTTTTAAAAGCAATGTTAATCCAAAAAGTGAGATTTTAAGATACTTGAACTGCTGCCAAAGCTTCATAGACACCAGTTACTGACTGTGGTGTTGTGAACAAAATCAGACCCTGTCTTTTATTAGTTCGGAAAGTTTGAGTGATTTTGATAAAACCACAAAAGTCCAGTTTTTTGTTTGGTGAAAGCATCGTAGTCCTTTAAATGTAAGTTCGGTCCATGATTATTTCTCAAGAATAGCATTATTTATCAATCTGCAACGGATGATTTATTTTGTAAATGTGGATATCCTGCATAACCAGATATGTGGAAAAGGAAAACATTGATAATGATGGTAACATCAGTGGTTAAGAAAAATACGTTGGTCAATCATATTCCTAAATGATTACGGGCATTAACGTCTGGCGTTGTTTCTTCAAATATTGTAGTATTACTGCCCCAAATAAATAATTTTTATATACAAATTTCTCATTTAAAAAATAACAAAAACCACGCTATACACATCCCTTTTCCAATAATTTCGACAATACAGTTCAAGCTCGAACTACACTCACGTAATTACAATACCTTGAGAAAGTGCACAACAATTTTTATTCTTCAAATGTCTACGAATTTCGCCATGGATGAAAAAACGTTCTGCAACCCAGTATCCATCCATCCCTTGGACAAGAAGCGGTCGTCAAATAATCGGTAAACCATAAAATGCAACATTACACGCAGATCAAGAAACCCGGGTCTAATGGACTCCGCTTGCCTGGTTGCATCTGATACAAAAATGAAGATTTTTTTTATTTATTATTCAATCATGCTTTCGTAAAACGGTTGCTGCTACATTTAAAAAACACCATAGCAAACAGAGTCACAAAATACTATCTAACACCTTCGATGATTTTGACATAAAATATTGAAAATTTTGCTTCAGGGTTCAATGGACTCCGGTTGCCCATATAAGGCTTTATAGTGAGGTGGGGGGGGGGGGAATGCACGATCTATGACATGGAAGAGGAAGGTTGGGAACATATTTTAGAGAGATGTCTGTTTTTTGAGGAAGAAAGAATGTGGCCAAGGGTGAATATTCGAGATAAAGTGAAGGGGTTATTAAATGACACAGGCGAAAGGATCAGTGAGATTAATAATTACAGGAAAAGGCGTAGTATGCAGCGTGTATTATATTCTTGTATAAATGTATTGGGTAACTTGAATTTATCTTGTATGTATTGTGTATATTATGTATATGTATTATTCAACTGTTGTAATTTTACAAAGTTGTAAATAAATTATTTCTGCGAACAATAAAGGTTTTATTTTTATGGATGCAAACTAACTGTCGTTTTTGATAATCAGCGTTGCTAAATGAAGGTATTATGATTCGGTTGACACTATAAATATTTTCAGTAGGAGGAAGTCAGTCAATAAGAAGCAGTTTGAATGCCCTAATTGTAAGCTTTCCGTAATATGTGCATAACAAAATTAACTTTCCAAGCGTTCTGTATTGTATAACTAACATGAATAGCCGAGAGGGGTAGGAGGAGATGGCGTGGAGAGGGAGGAGAGGGGGAGAGAGAGAGTTGTTTGATTAATGAAGGACATTAACACCCATTTGTATGCAACTGTTAACATATCCATTGACGTCTACGGCTTCTCGGGTTATTGAACAATTTCTACAAATGTATATCGCCGCTTTATGTTATCTGTGATAATCTTAAATGTATTTTTTTTATTTAAGGTCGCATCAACTTCTAGGTCATGAGCAACCACTATTGCTTGTAACGGTATGGTAACAGTGAGGATGACACGATATGATGATCATAGTGTGTGAAAGGACGGCCACAATACAACCATACCCAAGGCGGGACTCAAACTCGCTATCCTTATGTCAGAGATCGCTACGGCACTACTGCCTTAGCAATCTCGGCCACCGGATCGGCTTAAATGTAATTTTATTTGACCAAAGAAATGCAAATTCCTGTGTTGTTTTCTGCTTGCGTTTGGAAACGTGCTTAACCACTTCCATCAATGGCGTGATTTTGAAGTATAATTACAGAGAAAAATACAGTGGTTTTACGTTCTGGTCTACCACATATTGTGAATATAAATAGAAATAGTTGTAATGATGCATTGATTGTTGCAGAAAGTGGCGATTTTAGTCAGAAAAACTCGTATTGTCGATAATTCGAACCTCTTATATGTAATAAATGACTTCTTCTGGTAAATTGTGCAGTCAAAATTCACGTTTCCTTACTGCGTTGTTGCAACATTGCCACCAAGTGTTACATTTGTTACATTGTGTGAAATTTTATGCTAAAGTCATTTAGCTCATTTTCAATTATCGTAACATGTGAATCTTATAGATGGTTATTACATTAATAATGTACATTCTATAACAAAATATTACAACACAACACCGCCATTTAAAAACAACCCCTCAAATTTTTGGAAAGCAATATTAAGGCCACCCTGAACACTGTAGACGCGCTTGCTAAAGTTTCAGGACTTTGTTGTTCTGATGCTTTAGCACTTTTCCTTCTTTGATCTACCGTAAATGACAACCAATGTGTAGATAATAAGTGTAAAGTTAAAAAAGGATTTGAGCCTTTGTTTTCTGAATGACTGAGTGGAATTTCTAGGCGTGTCAACTGCTAAGGTCACGTGAGCTGAACGTGTAGTGCACGTTCTTATCGCAGCAGTTGGTGGTGACCTCCCCCCGCTGGAGGGCGAGATCAAGCGTCGATTTACACACCGGCTTGAGGGATTTTCCCCTAACCAGGTATCGCCCACCAGCAAGACACCACCTTGTGCACTTAAGCACTTAAGAACTTGACTGGTCTCCCGACACGTGTGGTAGTGTAGTGCACGGTAGACAAGGAAGAGGGAGGAAAAATCGCGCGCGATCCTTACCTCGTTTGTTAGAGTACTGCTCCAGCATTCGTCTACAATCGGAGAAAACACGGAAAATACCGATCAGAGCAGCCGGCCTTGCACCTTGGTAAAATCAGTCGTTAGCAATCACAAGCAAGGAACTGAATGATTCTCCCACACCGCCCGATAGTGCGATAGAGACGATGCCTCCCAGCGCGTGTGCCTCTCCCACGACCTCCACCGCATTCCTCGGTGTGCGTGTGTGTGTTGCTCACTCGCGCGTTATCACACGCGCGGGGGGGGGGCGTGGGGCCGATCGCGACCGCGGGCGAGAGGGAAGGCCGTGGCGGCGCGCGAGTAGTTGGCTTGTAAATTCGTTTTCTGCCCCACTGCGGCGCCGCGAAACTTTTAATGAGGTGCGCCTCAGCGGAGGGGAACGGTGCGAGTGCAGCCATAAATAGCAAACACTATTATAGGGGCACGCTCAGGAATGCGGCCGCTCCAGCCGCCCTCGCCTCGCCGCGCCCGCCCGCCGCCCCGCCCGCGCTCGCCAACGCACGCCTTGCGCGCCTCCAGCCATTGACCACCGAGTCTCTCGCCACATCCCCGCGCCCACACCCACGCGCCCACACCCACGCGCCCACACCCACGCGCCCACACCCATACAACGCACTTGCCTCCCTCACACAGATTACTCCCCCAACATCTCATCCCCTCTCTCGCCTCCGCCCATTGATCACCGCAGCCTCTTGCCCACACCCAGTCACACACACCCACACTACCCACCTACTCACCACCCCCACTTGCCTCCCTCACCCAAACCACTCCCCAACCTCTCACCCCCACTCACGCCTCCTTCCATTGATCACCGCAGCCCCTCTTGCCTATATCCACCCGACCACACCCACACAACCCACCTGCTCACCCCAACCACTCACTAACACATCACTCGTTCCCAACAATCTCGCTCTCACCCACTCACAACCACATACTCGCCTTTTCCAGTCACCCTCGCCCACTTCCTACCATTCACTTTCCCCCTCCATTGAACACGTGACACACTCCTTTTGCCACCAACCTCTCGCCCCACCTACTCCTCCATCCACTTTCTCCCATTCACTTGCCCCCTCCACGGACCATGCCGGAATCTTATTCCCACACCCCCACCCTCTCACCTGAAATGCCCCCAATCCACCGATCCCACACCACTCGTCCCCAAAACTAACGGATTCAATATAATGATTTGTTCGTATGTGTAAGATGTCTTGTAATAAAATGAATTAAAATTACTAGAAGGGGTGTAGGATAGTTGCTAACGGTAACGAATGGAGTTAATTGGAATTAACTAATGTTATTAATATGTAATTAATATGTAAACGATGTTCTTAATGAAAACTCGTTAGTGAAGTTTTTGAAATTGTCATTTTTGTATTACTCAATAGAAGGTTTAGGTTTCCTATGTTGGAGAAATGAAAGAATTGTTTCGTGATTTGCACCACGATATAATCCAATCGATTAGGTAAGTTCATCTTTCTTTCATTTCTGCTTTGCACGAGTAGTTTCGTGAAAGATACGCGAAGGAGGCTTTCAAGACCCATTATGTTTCCCTTTAAATTAAATTCTCTTCGTGTGAGGGAGGTTTATAACACACCGCCCGGCGAAAGCGGAGGCTGTGGGCGCGTATCAGCACTCCAGGCCAAATTGTGGGATTGCGGGAATTCTGATGTGGTACTGTTGACGTAATTAAAAGAAGAAGTAAAAGAAGTCTTCTCCGTCAACTTACTTGTTTATTTCGAGACCGAGCTTTCGACGGGTTTCATCAGTCTACAATTAAATACAAACTAAAGTGTAAATAAAATACCAAGTAAATACAAAATGAGACGATGTGGGGGAATTAATATAAGTAATAGATACATTTAAATTTATACTAATTAGCTAATTATTATACATTTAAATACTTTAATTATTTTAACTATCTATTTAAAATATGAAATGAAATGGAGGATATTAGTATAGAGACCAGTAGCAAATGAAATTACAAATATACAATGCAAAAGGGGGATTAATATAGACCACAGATACATTTAAAATTATAATTATTACAGACCAATAGGAAAATATTGAATGCTATGGGGGATTAATATAGATAACACATTGTAATAGTTGCAGACCAATAGCAATTCAAATTACAAAATATTAAATACAAAAAAAGATATACAGATTATGAAATTGCAAAAGATACAACAAAAGTGGGGATAGTAATAATAATTAAAACCAATAGCAATATTATATTACAATAAGTGATAAAGAATAAGTTGAGCTCCAGGCGAAAGCTGTACCGTTGCGAGAACTTAGTGTACTAATTATTTATTATAAAATTGTGTTCGTTAAAATTGTATTTATGTTAAAAGCGGCATTTGACTGGAAAGTTTTAATATTGGATTTGTGTTTAACGTACTGAAATACATGTAATGATGAATGACATACTGTTTCAAAAGCCCCCACCAACGAAGTAGAGAACATTATGTAACCTTTGCAGTACTTAGCACGAAATGTCAGAAGTAAGTAAAGCATCAGCATGTCTAAGAATCAAAAGGCACCACGATCTTCCCATTTGCCTGATGAATCTAATAGAGCAAATATGCGTTACTTGTGTTACTTCACCAGCTGCAAGTATAAGTTCACATGAAACGTGCAGTGTGAAGTTGTAAGATTTTACATTTATATGTACCTAAAAATTAAATGCGAAATCTTGACAGATTTCAAGCTCTCAAACACCAAATGCCCTTTATTTTTCAGCTTCAATTGCTTGTCTTATTGGCTTAACGTACATTTGTAAACATGTTTTTCAAACCTTAAACTTAATAAATCTTTCCAAAACTCATATGTAGTGCACGCTAATTTGGAGGATGTTATACGGGGTTGTGCAAACTTACGCTCGAGTTGGGAGAAACGTAAAAACTTATTCATAATAAATGTAATAATTTATTTAGCGTGAACGTTAAATTTTGTTTTTTTATGCATCCAGACCCCGTTCTGTGAAAAAATAATCGAGAAAAGGTTGGTATCACCCCTCACCTTGACGCTTAATATAGCGTGCGATAAAGTTACGCAGTAGTTTGGAGCGATGGGAGTTTACCGTGCAAGCAACGCTCAGATTATCGAAAAAGATTAAAAGCAACATTTAGTTTTTATTGGATATCCCTGAAAACGGAGGGAAGCGCTTCTGTTCGCAACACCATCCCTCCAAAAGAAGGGGAGAGTCGTCACAAATTCGTCGAAATGAGCAGTTCGTGAAAAGTCAGCGCGCTGAGTTTTTGTCTGGAGATCGCGACGTGAGTGTTGAACGAAAAAAAAACCGTTAAGTGCGGCCCTGTTCAGCTACTTCCGTTGTAGAAACCGCTCGTATGAGATCTGATACGCACTGTGAAGTAGTACGTAAGTTGTTTCTGCACAATCACATAGGCCAAAGAATCGCACATTTCAAACTGTTTAAAGATCACGATAAGTGAATGAGTAGTACTCACTGAGAATATCGCGGTGCAATTCCCGGCCGTGGGCAGCAAAGGGGAACAGCGAGTACCGCGCCGGCGGGCGACTCGACCTCAATGCCTGCGTCGCAGTGATGGACTTCAAAGTCACCGTCAGGGCCTTTGTACTCTGTATCAAAATCGGACAAAGCTGGAGAGTGTTACTAAAGGAGGCGCTAGTGTCGTCGGGTACAGCTGCAGGTTAGGCTCGCCAACTTCCGCACGTAAAAAATGGTTAAAAGTAAGTGAAAAATACGAAAAGTGCCAGGTAAATTTTCAATTCTTCATAATCTACAGTACATAAAAGTAACCTGCGAATAAAGCTCGAACATCAACGCTCTTTTCCAACATTATGAGCCTGCTTGCGCTCCGCGAACAGACGCAGCAGCCGCGTTCGTTTTAAGTGTCGTTGGTAGCAGTTCGTGTTTCAGTTTCTGTAAGGTGCTGTAGGAGAGCGCGCCACTGTAAGCACTGTAATGGTCTCCACCACGTTATATGGGAGTTGAAAGACCCTGATTACCTTGGCGACGTTACCGAGGACCGCGAGAGAGTGTAGACGAGTGTTGGAACTTATTACAGCGACCTCGTTTTCATTAACCTGCCAGACGTCGCCTGCCGGATGATGCCAACCGCCCAAGATACCATCTTGTGAATACTCTGTGACGAAAACATGTGAGTGATTCTACAAATGATAAATTTATTTATTATTTATTATAAGAAATTGTGGCTCTGGTTAAGGAAAATTGAAATGAAACTATTTGTTCTCAAAGTTATCGAGAATGAAAATAAATGAAATTTAATGTAAAGATTGTAAACTTTCCATTCCACATGGGATGAACGTTTTGAACATGTAGGGAACGCAACCCAATGAGCAGTAATTTAGCTAATGTGTATCGTCATTAGACTTTTTCTTTTTAATGAGTGTCAATTCACGCGCGTTTTTCTTTAATGTGTGACTTTTTTGTTTTTTGGTTGAGCTCAGTTACTCAATCATTGGAATTCTTTAACAATGGAATACTAGTGAGATAAAATTGCAATGAATGCTCATAGAGTAATGTATTATATAACAAATTAATTAATTGAACTTCTCGATTAAAGAAAAGGTACGCTGAATTAAGTAGCTACCAGAGTGATGCTACGAAACTATTCTGAATCTTTTTTTACTTCTTGTTTTTTTCAAGTGTTGTACAAAGGAAAATTGTATTTGGTTGTTTTCTTTAAACGAATATAACACATTTTTGTTTGAAGAAAGTTGTTGAGGATCTATGTATAGCGAGTCACAGTTCCTGAACGGGGCATCCTGTTTCGATCACCAACTTTGCCATCGACGTCGTCGACCTCCGACTATGACACCTCCGCGCGACTGGACCGGGTCAACCCTTTCACTACCAATTTTTAATTTTATTGGAATATTTATTTTCTTTGTATATTCTCACTCAGTCGCATCTCTTTAGTTGGTAGCTGCAAGATTAGCACAGGACCGGCGTGTTCCAATGGTACTTTTAAAAAGTTTCTTTAAAGAATGATACTGCCATTTACTGCTCTTTTCAAGAAAAGATCATAAAATAATGTAATCGTAAGATCATAAAAAGTCTGACCTACGTTAATGTTTTCAACACTTGAATCTGAATTTTCTGAGTCACTGCTTACTACAAAATTGCAACAGAACTATCACTGCTAACGTTGAGACCAGACACACTCTCATCAGAAGTTTGTAATAATTGAGACAGTTTTTCATTTTCTAGAACTTTTCTGGTCCCTTTTTTATCGTGACTCATCTAAAGTAATCAGAGAAAAAATCTGATAACTTTATTATATAGTATATTCTTTAACAATTATACTTAGAATGTAAAGAAGAGTTAATGTTATACATTCTGTCTACTCTGGATTGATGATAGATATTCCAACATGCTAGTTTAATAAAAAAAGTATTTGTTGTCTTACTGTTCACATGTTATTGAGAAATGTCGACGTTGACTATCTAATATCTCTGTAGTAGCTACTTTGGTGTAGACCAAACAGATTTCTGTAACGAACTACAAATAATAAGAGTAAAACTATCTTATGAAGGCTCTTCAAAACATTTCTCTTAAACGTCATACACAGTAAAACGTATAAAACATTACAGAATTATCGTGTCTATCTACATCAACGATTTTTAGGAAGTACGAACATTTCACCAAATACTCCAATAAATTACATGTAATTGGCGTTGTGCATCGAAAATAATTGTAATTCTGATTCTAATAATTGGTTCCTGTAATTAAATTTTGATTTTAATAAATTTTAACATGCTATAATTAATTGTTTTATGCATTACAAATAATAAATTCAATAATAACATTTATTATGCCTGAAATCGAATATTTGCACGCATCATAATATTTAAACAAAATTATATTAACTGATTGAAATCATTTGCTACGAGGGGACAACGAAAATATTTCAGGAAGGAAAAAATATTATTGTAATATTAGAATATTCTATAATGTAAAATAACATTTTATAACGATCTTTTGCAGACGGATTATTTTAGCAATTTGTACTGTACTGTGACAAATACCTACGCTATTTCGCTGTATCCTTTTGTTTTTTTAAATGTTACACAAATGATTTTTTTATATCTTTCTCAAGTTGTTAATATTTACTTTTCTGGAGATTTGTGCACATGATTACATTTTCGAATTTTAGGCTTTAAAGTGTATTGTAAGACGTTTCTCGAAAACTATGGCAGCTGGGAAGGGTGTGGCGTAAAACAGAAAAACTAGCCGAGACTAAAGAGATTAAAAAACTAATTAGTACGAGAAATTCTGTGCAATTTTGTAGCATTACTAGTTAATATGCTCCAAAAAGGACATTTTAAAATGGTTCAGGATCATGAAATGTTAATATTTTAACTTATAAAATAAATATTGGAGGTAGAAGGAAACAATAAGAATGCATTCCATATGAAATGTGTTTAGCTAGCTCAGACACGTTATAGCGCTCGCGAATTACACCAGCAGAAACGTCTTCGACCCAAATCGCACCAATAGTAAGTGCCGAACACATCCTCGCAGCACCAATACCCAGTAATTGCCAAAAACACCCTCGCGCAGAATCCGCCTTCATCTTCGCGTCGCCCTGAAACGGCGACCTGTGACGAATCGCAAGCCTATCCCTCGCTCTCCCTCCGGCACTTCAATTAGCGCCTGCATTCCTGGCGTTGATTGAACGTCTTAGAGCGAGCTTTATGTTGATCGCCGAGTGTTGCATACTTGCGTGATTACCTCGGTTGCTGTGCCACCGACTCGAGCGTCTCGTAAACAAAATAGTTAATTTTCCCCATCGCCTCCTCTTAGGGGTAAATTTGCAAAGTTGGCGCGCCTGGCGCGGGAGGCGGGGCTGCGAGGCTGCACCAACTTCGCGTATGTGTCTCGTGGAATGAAGCCCGCGATGGTCTTATCTTGGAACAATATAGCGTTCTTGAACACTGATGATGTCGGCTCGCTATTATCAAAGTTAATAAGCATGAAACTGGAAGTCGTAAAAGATAAATAAACGCAAAACGTTTATCATGCGTGTGATTAATGAATTGTGAAGTTATAATACGCGCAGTTCCGTAATTAGTATCAAAAGACATTAATGTCCTTTATGGCATCTAGACACCTTGATAAATTTAATCGTAATCCATTGATGTAATGAAATGTTTTCAATGTAATTCTAGTAAAGTTTCAATGTAATTCATGTAATACAATAACGTGTTATATCTGAAAAATATAAAATTTTATTTAAAAATAATACAAGATAAATCAAAATATTTTGATTGTATTTAATATTTTTATACATATAAGCAAGCGGGGCACGTAATTTGTTTTCAAACCAGAGGCGTCAAAAGTTCTACACATCGATTAAAAAGGGTATCAGGTTTAAAGAATTATTCAAAACGGGCATGGAAATTCTTTATTTTTAAAACAGCTAACAACAGATTTACGAAAGTAGATAATTCTGAAATCAATATTTGTTTATAAAATTTATCTAAAAACAAGTTTTAGTTTCAATTGAACATTTATCTTTAAAGAGTTTCCTTCATAAAACATTAAAAACAAGAGTCTTTATCACTAGAGTGATGTCCGTGAAAAGAAAGATGCGATTTATGGAATTGGAGATTCATATTTAATAATAGGTGATCAGTGAAGATAGATTTAAATTACCTTCAGCTCAAAAGAAGTTAATTAAATCAATTTTTCAGAAAGAAAAGTTGAAGATTGAAGGTTAAGTGTGTTTCTGTATATCCATATGACGTTGATATTTGTGATGAATTCTCATTGCTCTCTCGTTTTGGAAACATATTCAGATTTTGATTCGATGAAATCTCTCACTTGGTACACCGGCATTAGTCACTGTTCTTTAGAACAGCTTTTTCTAAAATCAGGCAATGTGTTGCAATATCTCTCCAAATGAGTTGCTCAAAGTGCGCATGTCAGGAGGATTGGGTGTGAGCTTCTAGGTGTCACGTGCAAGCGAGTAGCAGCTATATCCACTAGCAGCTTTTCCTTCGGCATTGGGGTCTCGTGAGAATTCTTGCGAGTGGTCTCTCAAGGGCTTGCGTGTCGTTGGCGTCGCTTGTAATTCCGCGTCGACACAGGCAAAATGGGTGGGGGCAAGAGTGACAGGGGAAGTGGAAAAGAGAAAGTAAATTGTCACGGAACGTCATGTGATCAACATTGTCGAGAACATGGCAGAAGAATTGCTTGGAAGTGAAGATGTTTAAGAATTCACGACGGGGTAAATTCTCAGAAGGCCAGAATGTGAAAGTGAAAGCATAAAGGGTAAAGAGGTTGCGTGTCAGGAAAGGGGCGAAACTTCACAAATTGGCCGAGTTTCCAGTGATACTGACCGGGTGCCGTGGACCGTTGGGATAAAACATTAAAGAATAGGTGACGTGCAATGCACGATAGGTTTTGTTACATAACAACGTTATATAAGGTTTTTATTTAACGTAGCAACGTTTATGCAACGTTGTCCAACAATAAATAACAACGCAACATTGGAAACAATCTCATTATTTGAATTGTTACAATTGAAATATCAGAATTTTTAAGAAGAAAAACTACATTAGTTGATCTTAGGTCAATTGATTGGCTATTTTTTTCTTGGCACGTCAACTGTAGTGGAAATTAGTCCCGGTACTGTAGGGCTTGCTTTCTCCCGAGGCGGTGATGTACCACTGCAGAAGCGTGATATTCGGCGCCTGTCTGTGAGAGTGTGGAGGTGCGTTTCCATTTGGTCTCCCGAGATGTGGTAGTGTAGTGCTTGTACATTAGTGTGCGTGTGTGTGTGTAAGCTGAGGGAAGGAGACAAGATTTTATTTATCAACCTTGGTGGGGTCCAAAATATACCACAATCAGAAATTAAAGCCTGACTAAGGTGACCAAGTGCCCTAAGCTATCTCAGCTGATATTTTTCATCAAAGAAGACCATTAACAAAAATATTACCACAAACAACAGTTTGAAGCATGTCCAGCAAGTCTCGAAAATTAAATTGAAGAAGTGAAGTGAAGATGGAATGACCAGGTGATTGAGTTTCATAAGAAAATAAGAAATTTTTCGAAGTTCGAAACAAGTAAAAAAACTAAACAGCTATGTCCAAGCTGGTGTTATTACAATAAAATAATAACATACCGCCATAACTGTGATCCATAGAACAGTTAACAGTTCCCAAATGTCTTGTAGTTATAACGTTCTAAAAGGGCACTCACCGACTAAGAAACCGCTATTTTATTCTGTCTTTCTTAAACGACTTGTGCTGACATCATATCATGATATCATATCATATGGTGTAGAAACTGGCCGTGAAAGCCTACATTGTATGTTGACTGGTGCTGAGTTCGCCAATTTGGAAAAGCTCTAAGCTCCCGAATAGTCTCCTGACATGTGTTGTAGTGTAGTGCATGTAAGTGTAAGGATGTGGAGAAGTCATGTGAGAGGATCGGAAGATTGCGCGCGATTGATGGCTCGATTGTTAGGATTCTGCTTTAGTATTCGCTGAAGGGTTGAGGAGCCGAAGTGGGATGCTGTGGGAAGAAAAGAAGCAGAAGCGCAGTATAGCGATGGGAATGAAAGGTGGGAAAGTGACGCGGTGGTAGCGGGGGTTTGGGATGTGGGGGCGGAAACGGAGTGTGGGATGCTGTGGGGAGATGGCGAAGCTGCCCTAGAGCAGCGAGAGTTGACACCGAATCGGAGCGGGCGGGCGGGCAGCTGAGAGCAGCGCGATGGAGGGGTCGAAAGAGGAGGGGAGGGCGTGGCGGGGCCGCAGGGCGAGGGGAAGGCTGTGCCGAGGTGAGCGGTGATGAACTGGGACGGAGCGCGGCAATTGCCCACGTCCCACAGGAAGACATAAATTGCCCTCGCCCGGACGGAGAGAAAAATATAAAAGAACATAATCTACAGCCCTCAGCGGGGCCGGCCGGGGGCGGAATTGTTCTCTTGATAGCTTCAAAACGCGGGCGCGGACGCTGTGTGGGCCGCCCTTCGCCTTGCAGCCCTTGCTGTTTATGAAGGGAGGCCGCTGCGTGTCACTCCGCACTGTTGTTTGGGCCGCGGAGAAATCCCAAATGACTTTCTTGTGGTTCAGCATTTCTTTCGCAATTGCAATCCATGAGGTTTAACGTTGTAGAATATGAACCTCGGGTTGTATTATTTCATGTACAGTTTTGTTTGAGAATGTTGTATAACTTTTGTTATTTTCTGCACCTTGCCCACAAAATTTTATATGCAAATTCCAATACTACTCACAATAATGCAGGCGGTATGTCAAATCTCAGAAATGTTATTTTATCTTGCGGATATCTCCTGGATCGCAATGCTCCAGAGCAAACTCTTACGTTAGATCCGCGATACCAAGGATAACCGTACGGCGCATCGGCTGCGGAGCCCTTAAAATAACCTCCATTTCCCAAGACCGAATTAAAGTAATCACGATCGACTTTCAGTAAATTAATACATTTTTGATACTTTTAGAAATTTGCCAGTAACAAGAATTGTAGACAGAGGCGGGCATCACATTCGTCCTTAGTGCACACTGGGATCAAAACTAAGAAGATTTCTGTGACAGTTCATATCTAAAATTGGAAATATTTGCATTAATAATGAAAACAAGAAGCAGTTTCAAAAATGAGAATTTAAAAAGCAACTTGGTAAATTTGTTCAAGAAATTGGCGAAGCATCCTGTGAATGTGAAAAGTACAAGAACAGTGATACGCAAATCTCGTTGATTGTGTACTCAAGCTCATACGTAAGATCATACGTAAAGATAATACATACAAATTCATTACTGACATTTACACACACATATACATTATAATATACATTATAAAATTTGCATTATGAGAAACAGCAAATAAAATTGTATGCTTTAACAAGTGTTAATGCATATTATTGTTAAATTCGAAACGTTAAAAGACGAAACTTGCAACGAAACTTTTTCTGGCTTCTGTTTTCTCCCTGGCGCGCCTAGACGACCAATTTTATTTTTTCTTCATAATTATAAATTTCTTTAAAAATTAAATGCAATTATATAAATATTGTGAATATTCGAAAAGTATTTTTGGCAAAACGGTGCAATTAGAACTTGGTAAAAGCCATGCTGCAGCGCGCAAGGTCAGCTGACATTGCTGACATCATGTACGTGAGTCGAGGCTCCTTGTCGGAAAACGTGAAATTGTGCCGAATACGGGACCCCTATGCTCGTATTGGCAATGCTAATGTCCTCGGTTTGGGATTTTCACAAGCTCTCCACGCGCAAGGAAGGAGGCGTGTTCGAAATTACATTGATTTCGGCGGAGATTTGTATCTAAATACCTTTATTAAATTATAATTTGGGGAGCCTATCGCATACCAGGGAAAAAGAAGAAATACACATACACTGAGAAAAAATTGCAGTACATTTATTTCTTTTTATTTAATCACTTTGTAACAATTCCCTAGGTTTTATTTGATGTCTCTTCAAGACGACAGAACATTCCGCAACAATATTCTGTTCACTGAATGCAACATTTACGAGTGAACTTAAAAGAAATGCGCCCTAGTGGGCGACTCAGAATCCCCACTGGATTAGCCTGCAAGTACAACATCAACGGCAGTGGCGCGTAAACGCGTGGTGTGCAATTCTAGGGAATTTTGCAATTGAGACACATTGCATTGATGGAAACCTGACAGACCAAAATTACTCTAGGTTCCTCAGAGGGACCTTGCCCATGCTCCTAGAAGAAATTCGAATGGAGTTGCGACGCGCAATATGGTTCCAGTAAGACGGCTGTCCGGCTCACTCTGCAAACGTGTCGAAGCAAGTTTTAGATAAAATGCCATGGTCGGTGGATACGAAGAGGTGGTGTTGTAAGAATGCCAGCACGCTCACCTGAACGCACGCCCCTGGATTTCTTCCTATGGGGAAGTGTGAAAAGCATTGTGTATTCGACAGTTTCTACCACTCAATATAGGTTCGTTGGCTTCCGCGGCCGGAGTCAATGCATTCTTGGCTATCCAGTATTAGCCGCGTCTCGGTTAATTGTACTGACGTTTCGGCCATCTTGCTGTGGCCTTCTACAGAGCTATACTTCAGAGCAGTATAGCTAGTGACAGTCCTATAAATTATTTTATTGAAGGGAATATTGTCCTGTGACATAAACAGCCATGGGAAGAATAATGTAAATATTTGTGGTCTATGTCTCTGAAAACAAAGCAGTACTTTATTATTCTACTGCAAGACCATAACAATAAATGCGTAAAAGACTTACACTTTGTAAAACGAATAATTTTCTTTCAGCAAAGATGTAACAGCGCTGCCTTGTGCTGGTTGACATTTCAGGGAATTATTTGAAGAAATACAACCATTTAGGTATGTCAGAATTTACAGCAGAGATGAAATTCATTGTAATTCCAATTCTTATTACTACCTTTCTTAAGAGAAGATTACACTGCTATAAAATCATTTAATTCAAGGAGAAAATGAAATTTAATTAAAGACTGTGAAATGTCAGACATGAAAATCTGATGAAGCCTATTCCATTCACGAACTTGGCGTTCTTTTACTTTTAGGGAACACTACGTCATTTCCCTGCCAATTAGCCAGGTCTTAAAGGATTGGGTGCCAGAAGCGTGTGCTGGAATTTTATATTGAAGGTCAGCCCAAACGCGAGAAGTCGGAAATAATGTCAAGAAGAAGTGTCTTTAGAATTAATTTGAAGATGAAAAAGGAATTCGAGAAGTGATGGAAAAATTCTTTAGAAAACATCGCCCCTTAATGGGAGGCAAAGAGTGACGGCTGATTCTCCGGATCTCGAAATCTTCCTTGAACGAATGCATTGTGCGTTGTCAATTTTTGTTTTCTGATGAAGTTAAGAAAGGGGCTTTTCAGGTAATGAATAATTTTGTAAGCGCCTTTTATGTTAACTTTTTGAAAGTGAATATTCCAAATGTTAAGTAGAGACAACGGCAAATTTATTTACATGTGAATCGTGAAAATTCTCTGACTGTATTTGCATTTGAAATGGAATGTATACGTCAAGTAGTACAATGCAAATTATTAAAAAAAACTCAATTCTGTTTAAGTTTTATTGATACTATGGACATTTTCTGTACGCCACACGGTCGACAATCAAAGCTACAGGTGCTCTAACCGCACATTCTTTCTCGCATTATTTGTGACTGCTACGCAATGAACCTGCGAAAGTGTTTCCAAAATGCTAACATTTATTCCCCGCGCCGGGATTCGAACATAGGTCCGACGAGTGAACACTGCGCAAAACTGATACACCATCAGTCCCACGGCCAAGCTAAAACCAAACGTTTAAAAATGTAGAGTTTTTTCGCATTATTACTAACGTACACAATTTCCAAAATGCAGAGTTCAACAAAAATGACACATACACCATTCTTAATGTCCGTTGCTCTAAATGACAAAACTTTAAGCAGAAATTTAACAAAAACTACTAGACTTGCAAAAACGTGTACTTGACCCTTTTTAAAGATCTAATTTACTTAGAAAATTTTATTCAAACAAATCGCAATCACCCATACTTTACTTTCAGAATGTTACTTTTTGGTAATTTAAAAAAGAGATTTTTTTGGATAACAAAAGAATTTTTTTTTAAATGAAAATTTTTTGATAAACATTTTGTATAAACATTGCTTATATTTCACGCAAAATTACGCAGAAAATTACTTATATTTTCAAATACTTTTTTCCGCTTCATCATTACACTCTTTTTTACTTTTTGTATGCTGCGTATGTACTATACGAGAAAGTAAAACATCAGCATATAACCCAAATAAGCTTAATATCTTCGTCTGAGTTTATTGCGTAGGATGTGTAACTTATATGGATTTGTCGGAGAAGAAAAAGAAAAACCAAGACAGTCGAATAGAACCCACGGCAAACTACGAAAAACGCTAAGTTAAGGAATCGGTTTTGAATAGACCAACTGACGGGGTCGGGAAAACAACGCTGTCAGTCCAATCCTTACGATTCCATTTCCCAGGCCTTCAGTTGTTTTTCTCCACCCGATCGCTCGCTTGCTCCTTCTTTCCTTTTTCTTTGGAAGCGAAACGCCCGCACGGAATTGATTCTAAACATTCATCCAAGATAAAGCACCGGCCCCGGAAAGACAGGAGGAGGGGGAGGAGGTGGCGACGGACGGGGAGGAAAGGGAGATGGGACGCGGTGGAGGCATTTCGGTCCTGCTCCCAAGGAGGTGAGAGAGCAGAAAAGTAACGGTGCAGGACGGTCTTGGTGACAAGATTCGGGACAATAGTAAAAGAGTAAACGACCTTTAAGATTTCATCCAGAAATCAATTTCCCACACACCTATTAGTATGTACTGGACTTTTTTTAAAGTATCTTCTCCAGAAGTTTAATTTCTTGATTACGAAGCAATACGTATATTTTTGTGTGTTATGAACATTATATTACTGGTAGTTATTGATCAAATCAATTGTTTTGTTACTGAGGTTTAAACCATCTTGCACTTTAATGATAAATATTCGATCATTTTATATTTGTGCAATATTAACAACATAATTTAATTTTATATTCCACAAACGTTGACTGGATACAATTTCGTTTTAGAAAACTGTTAATTTATCGTGTCTCTCGTATTTTTATGACTCCTATGGCTCTTTTATATTTTGCTCCGCCCACCGTTCACGACAACGCTCAGTGTGGGTACCTGACCCATGCAACGATAAAACCCATCATTCTAAATAGCCTATCCTTGAGTTTAAATAGTATTGTTGAAGGAAACGTTGTTGGAGGTTTTAAATTTCCTTTCTAATGCCAAGAAAAGTGAGAACTTGGTCTGTATTTTTCAAGCGCAGAATTTCACAGTTATTTTAATGTTAATTACCCATATTTCATTTTCCAAACATAAACAGCATATGAGAGAATATATTTAAAATTCGTGTACTTCAAAGTTCATAATATAGTATCTTCTCATTATATTAAAAAAACATCGTTCAATCCTTCAAATACATTCGCGGAGGAGCCTTGTAAACTATGAAGAGAGAGTGAAAGAACTCTCATCCGAAAGAGTATATATCAGTGGCGAAGTAAAAGAGAGCGATTCGCCCTGTAAGTTACCATTTTAAGGCTGACACCAATTAAGAAAATTTTATTGTTGGAATTACGTAATTATTTACCTAAAATTATATTTCAATTAACCTGAAATACGTACAGTGGTTTTAATACAGAATGTAAATAAGTCATGTACCAAAACACTTTTATTTTTATTAAATAATGTACAAACCACTCAGTAATATATCTTTTATATTTAATTTATGGGGAGGGGGTGATTTAATTATTTTTGTCCCGGGCAGCACAAACTGAAGCTCCGCTGCTCGTATGTATGAATGAGAGTGCGTGACCAAGAGGGGCGGACAACGAGGAAGAGAGCCAAGACGGTCGAAGCTTCTCGAAAGAAAGGAGGCAGAGTTCGGAGGCGGCCCGCCCGGACGAGACCGAGGGCCGTGGCATGGCGGGGGCGGGGCAGGGGGCGCTATTTATGGGGCCAGGGCTCCCCTGGGAGACGCCGGGCCCCCACTCGAATTATCCCGGAGGTGGCCGCTACATCTGTAGCTGGACTTTCTTACACGCGGCCGATTGGCCGGGGGAGAACTACAACGAGCTGCGGTCGACGTGCGGGGAATGGCTGGACGGCGCTCCGGCCGAGCTCTGTAGCTCTTTGAGTGAGGAACAGGGCCCAAAGTCAAGCATGCGATCGCAATTGATACGTCGTGGATGATTTAAAAAAAACTTTCCTTTTACAAACGTTCATGGAAGATATCAGCTACAATTGGATCTAATTATGTGACTGCATATCTGCGAGTCCCTTGGCAATAAAAGATAAGCCGCATTATGTAATATAGTATATGTATATATGAGATCGAATACTAACTTTAAAATGTATCTGATAAAAAAATATTTTGATACAAAAAGTTACATTTGTCACAGAGATGCATCCCAGCCTCAGATAATGTCTTGTTTCCGCTGACAACAGTGAAAGTTTCAGAAAGTGACAAATAGCGATAATTTTAAGGACATACTCATCTAATCTTAAAAATGTCTGCCAATTAAGTGAAATCACAAAAGTACCAAATAGCGTTGAGAGCTTGAGGTTGTGCCCAGTTGGATGGGAACCATAATCCCACTGTGCAGAGGAACAGAGGTTCCAATGTGCTATAGAGTGCCGGTTCCCGTGAGGACTGAAAGTAAACTTGAGCTGATAACTTGAAGGCGCTTCTGTCCTCCGAGGAGAGCTTTTTATGGAAGAGACTTGTGATCTCAAAATTTGAGGGTTTCTTCATCATAGTGTTGTTAATCGTTAGGTTCTGAGAATGCCCAAAGGAAGATTAGAATTACAGATACATATTTATATTTGAATTATTGATATATACTAGAATAATACATAAAGAACTTCTGCATAACTAGTCTTCAAACAACCGCTTTCATTAAAATTAGTTGAATTTCTTAGTTTAATAAAATGATGAAAACAATTAAGGACGCGGTTTAAGTAACACCTCATTTTACGCTGTACCAGTCATCAATAACATCAAATGCTCGTATTTTTACATGTAGTGCTCATTCCCATTACATGCATTTGACATTTGTTTTGAAGAACTTGTGTGAATGTTGCTAGGTGCAATGTTTAACTAGGCTGGTCACGCATATACAAGTGTTGATCTCATATGATACTTTTAAGTAGTAGTAGCTTGGTTTTAATTTTATTATAGATGTCGATAATGTAAATGACGGATTGGTAGGTACGTGCTTTTTTATGGCTTTTACTATTGGTTTTTGTATATTGTCTATAATATGTTACCAAGTTAAACGCTTCTGTATTAATACAGCTAGGTACTTGACAGAAGTGGAATTATTTATTCAGAGGCGCAGCCTTTTTTGATAGTAAAGAGTTTTTGGTTTTCTATGATTAATAATCTTTGTTTCATTATTATTTGCCTTTTGAAACAAGGTATTAAAATGTGATTAGACGTGATTATATGTGAGAACAAGTACTGCGCCTTAAGAAACGCTAGAATATATATTATGAGTGATTAAGTGTGATTTATTTTCACTTGAAAATTTCTTAGGGGTTAGTATCTAGAGATAATATTTAGTAGAAAGTCTGTAGTTTCTAGTTGCCCAATTTTGAAGCGAAGTCCTTTGTGTTAAATGCTGACAAGGAATTTCGTTAAGTCAAGGAATGTTAGAATGCTACTAATGAGTGCTTTATGTGGTCTTACGAGTGCTTTATGTGGGCTTTGAGGCAAAGAAGCGGGTGGGTTGTTGAGTGATTGAGTTTGAATAGAAATTGAGTTCTGGATATGACGATGCTGGTATTGAGGATGTTACTTAGAAGGTTTTTTAGTTGTTTTTCAAAGAATTTGGTGAGAGAGAAGTGAGCAAGCTAAGGGTTATCGTTGAGTTACCGTTATGTTACAGGCCGTTATGGATATCTGGATGTGATAATTTCATGCATGCATGGTTGGTTGGTCGGGTGATTGTTAGTTATTTCTGGCGCGTCAACAATCGTCCCGTAAGTGCAGTGCATGTATTACCTTGGTAGTGGTTGTGGTCTTCTCCCGATATATGGCGAGATCCGGCGGCGATACACCGTTGGCTAGCGGGGTTTCTCCCAACCAAGTAGTTGCATGGAAGGTTGCTGTAATTGTAATTGCTGAAGTGGCTATTGATGTGGTAACATTGTTGCTTTTGATGATTGTTGGTGTTGATGATATTGTAGTAAACCTTTCTGATACTGTTGCTATAGGAAACGATATTGTCCTCGTTGTTGCTATAATTGTTGTTAAAGTAGGTTAATATTGTCGTATTTTGCTCAAAATGTGTCTAAATTTAAAACATTGGGAGCATAAGTGATCCTGTTACTGAACTTTCACCTTCAGATTAACACTCCTGCATTTTTTAGAATGATCACTATTTTATCACCAAAAACCGACTGCACTGATTAACAAGAAATCTTAGTTATTGAGCAGAAAAAGAAATTTTCTGTGGCATTTAGATTCCAAATATAATGAATGCATAAAAACGCTCGGCACTGCGATAAGAGGTGATAGCGCTGTGATAAGAGGAGGAAAGTTCTTGTCACCACTTCTCGGGATGAGCTGTGATAGCATTTCAGATATAGTTATCTACTCACATTAAAATGCTGAAATGATGGTGAGGGGCAGGTAGTGCAAATCAACTCTATTTCATAAATGCAAAACAAGAATCTTAGAATGCCTCGAGACCTTGTCTTATGACATTTCAGCTCGAAGGGTCGCGGGTTCGAATCACGTCTCGAGCATGGATGATAGTGTGGGATTGTAATGTCCTTACGTGTTATTAACGTTTCCCATAAGGGTAAAACAATTACATTTTTCGCTATATGACCAAGATGTTAAAATGTTGCTTAAAAGGAATGTTACTCTCGAAACACTATATAACCGTGTTCATAGAACTGTAGTGTGTGTTGAAAGCTTCAAAAAGTGTAAACAGAAACTAAAACACACAAGAATATACAGAAGCTTTGATTTTTTTCCTGGCAACATTTTTGTGAATATAGATGAGTATACAGTTTTGCCACTACCCCTTCAAATAACAAGTGACGTTTATTTCTTTTTGTTTCAAAAATATTATAATTGAATAAAAAATTATTTATATTATAGACGTTTGATGACATTTCTTCGATTGTTTGTAATACGAATAACAGAAAACATTATCGAAACCCTTTATAATCTTAATCTGTCTTTCTATATTACGTAATGTTATCAGCATAAACGGCAAGGGGTATGGCGAGGGTGTGGCGAGGGTGTGGCGAGGGTGTGGCGAGGGTGTGGCGAGGGTGTGGGCGAGGGTGTGGGCGAGGGTGTG
>BOPP01000238.1:668553-769888 GCA_017312745.1 Gryllus bimaculatus | reverse complement strand
CGTCCCCGCCCCCTCTCCCGCTCCGCCCCGCCCACGCCCCGCGATCCTGGCAGACGGAGGCAGCCGCGAGAGATCCAAAGAAGCAGTCGTTAATATTTTAAGTAAATTCTACTGTATTTTGATTTAATATGTTAATATTATTTCATTTATTGTTTGGTTAGTGATTCCGGGCGCGTCAACGGCTAAGGTAATTAGTTCCGTAAGTATAGTGCATGTTTCGTATCGCGGGAGGTGGCGGTAATCGGCGCTCGTTGGATGCCGAGATTCGGCGCCCATCTACGTTGGCTAGCGGGGTTTTCCCTAATCAGGTATCTCCCACCAGCGGGTCACCACCCCAGTGGGGACAAGCACTAAGCTTCCGAGGTCTCCCGGAATGCGTGGTAGTGTAGAGCATGTTAGTGTAAATGTGTGTGTTTGTGTGTTGGGGGCGAGGATTGGACAAGGAAGAGGAAGGACATATCGCGCGCGGTCCGTGGCCCATTTCTTAGGGTACTGCTCCGGCATTCTGCTGGTTTTTAATCGGTGAAACTCAAGTTTCCGAAAATGTTAGTATTTTTGGTGTAATTTTTCACTAAATCAAGCCAATTTAAAAAATTGTAAATGGAACGTTGCTATTAGGTCAAGATTGTAACGCATATCTTACATCATTTGTACTAAAATATTTTATTTTCAATATTATAGATGCAAGGGATGAAAACCGATTCAATTACACAAACTGAATACAAACATCTTCTGGAGCAGTAGTTGAGAAATTGTCCGCAAGAAGTGACCATGAAACTTAGAAATATGAACCAAATTTGTTTTGCTCCGAAGGGTTTGTTTTGTAATGATGCTACCTGATATAAATTTTGATAAAATCCATCTTTTATTAAAATACATGTGTGTATGTACTTTGGCACAACTTTTCTTTACGAGGTAAGGTCTACCAGCAGCGTCCCTTGTGGCTATGGGTTAAGGGGTGTGTGTGGTTAGCGCACAGTATTAAAATACATATATACACAACTCCATATCAGTTCACATAACCGTAGAAATTTGACCAAAATTATTATCTCAAATGATTTGGGGCATTGCCTTAAATCCTGAATAATAATACTCTTCAGCCAAACATATTGCGTCGTTTACATCGGTTGCGTGCAGTGTTTCCCGGAAGCGTTTTCTATAAAATACTGGGAGGAAATATTGATAAGGCCCCCAGGAGTTCGCACAGCGGGATTCAGAAACTGGGAGAGGCTATTATTCAACGTCTCCCAAATCCTCCAAGGATCCGGACGCAGATGCACTCTGAGCGTGAGGCTGTAACATCGCGGATTCAACATCTCCAAATAGGTAGACATTACTCTCTGTCCGGAGACTTACGAATTAGACACACAACAAATGTAGGGATGTACTCCGAATGGTGTCTGTGGATATTGTAGGACTTGGAATTAAATCCTGAAATTCTGTAGACGAAGACTATCATGGTGAAATCAGGAGAACTTTTCAACTTTAAAAAAAATAGACGCAATATTAAAATGCAAGTGTAAGGCAAGTGCAACATAATCGTCTTAAGTCATACATTAAAACTTTTATAGACGATAATTTGATTGTATGATTGGGAGTAGAATTGGTTTGTGGCTATTCTAAATGCTTTTGATTCTTTTATTAAACAATTACTTTTAAATTCAATTTTTTGGAAGTAGTATATTTCAATGTCACTGAATATACCACAGTTAACTAATTAATAATCATTATAAGTGATACTTTTATTGAAAAGTACTACATATGTGAAGGACTGATTCATATGTATGAAGGGTGTAAGACATTCACTCGGCAACAGGAATAAATCAGATTTACGTATTTCTTGAACAGAAGCTCTGAAGTCCATGAATTGTCTGGAAATATTCAAACGCCAATCCCGATTTTTGAATTAAGACGCCAATGCAAAATTTGAATTAGAATAAAAGATGTCTAAAATCATTATTTTTAATTCTTAAAATCTTTTCGATTGCGTAGACGCATTTTTCCACCCAGACGCTGCAATATTAGATTTGATGATGGTTTCCTCACGATCAAAAACATCTTAAGAGTTAAAAATATTGAAACTATATGTATTTTTTTTCATTTATTACAAGATACCAGCTTCACCACCAGTGTTATTAATTATTAACAGAATAAAATTTAAGTAGCAAGATGAAAAAAACTACTAACTGAGTTCTCTAGATTTCAAGTTTTGTCGCTGACATCTCGTAATTTGTTGCGAGTATATACGTTCTAAGCATACTATGCTAAAACACTGGGAAAGCGCGTGGTCCATTATTTTCGTTATCTAATTTTCTTAGAAGACGTCCTTAGCGAAATTACTCATTCTCAAGAATTTCATGTAAAGTGGCACTTTGGTTTGAAGTGGAATTTCGGTAAACAGGACACCATGCACAACTGGAATAAAATGTGAATACATTTAGTAACCTATGTTCTAATGAATACCCAAAATTTTGTTATCAACATCGTCTTAGGTATGGAAACAAATCCTCAAATATAATTACGTTAATTCCGACTTCTCGATTCGTGTTCATGCAAGCTAACCCTGTGCGTGCAACCCAACGTAGTACCGCATCACCCGACCGCAGCCCTCAAGCAAGGCCAGCCGGCGAGGCCACGTACGCGCCAAGACAATCGTTGATGATCAACACAATGCTCTTCACAGTCCACATCAATCATCAACTATCGCGGCGGGGCCCTCGCGGGGGCTATTCACGTCACGGGGGCGGCGGCGGCGGCGCCGAGTTATGAAGCGGGGCCCGCCCCCGCGCCCGCCGCCCGCCTTTCAAGGGCTATCTGGCGCAGCATCGCCCCTTCGACAAAGGCAGCCCGCGCCGCGCCGCGCCGAGCCACGCCGCGCCCGGGGGACACGTCCGCGAAGATCAACGATTCCGGCGCCGAGATTAAGACGCGGCGCGACGGCCCCCGCCGCCTGTATCCGCCGGCCATCAGCACTGCGAGCGGAGCGGGCGCCCATCGAGGCCTCTTCCGAGAAGAATTACGCGCGGGACAATGGGCGATGCGATCGCGCGGCGGCGCAAGCGGCGCAGGCGGCGGCGGCGGCGGCGGAGGAGGAGGACAGGAGCCAAAGGGTGCGAGAAGGGTGAGCGGAAACCCTTAAGGAGGAGAAGAATTCTCGCTAACGCGATAAGAAACAACTACTTAGGGAAATGAAAAGTTGAAGGGAAGAAAGTAAGTGAAGAAGGTTGAGATGATCGGGTGAGAAAATACGAAAGAAAAAACACGGAAGACATGAATTATGGAAATGTGGAATATTATTGAAAGAAAAGATGATACATGAGAAGTACAATGAACGATAAATATGTAAATAAAAATTATTATTTTTAATAAAGAAGAAAAAGGGACGCTATACACAGAAGAACAGGACTTAATGTCGAAGGAAGAAAAAATATAAATTAATTCACGTATTCAAGATAATATATCGTATTAAGCACAATTGTATTGTGAGTGCGATAAAAATGTCTCAGCATTTAACTTCAGGCGCCACGAGACGTCACAGCGCCAGCCTATACTTGCGAAACAGATCATTCGTGCGAGATTCTATTTTTCCTGTTCTTCGAAAATCGCCATTGTGCCCTGCAAATACGAATACGTCTCTTGAAGAAACCCGCTGTGATGACTCAGAGCTCATTGACCATCGCTCTGTAATAATTCTGACCTGGGAGCCTGGATTCAGAGTCCCAAGGAAGAGATTCTCGAAACTACATACTCAGTCGGGTCGAATCTGTCCGGAGGGTATTTCTAGCGACTGCGTGCTCTAATCAGTTGTTTCCGTAGATTCTCCAATCAATTCAATGCGAATGCCGGAGCAGTATCCTACCAAACGGGCCACGGATCGTGCGCGATTTTACCTCTCTCCTTATTGTCCTCTCTTCTTATATGAACTACATTATCTCGCATATTGGGAAAGCAGTCGGGAGCCCAGAGCTTGACTCGGCTATGGCGGTGCCCCACGGGTGGTGATGTCTGGAGGACGAAATCCCTCACTAGCCGCCATGTGTGTTCGGGCGTTCGACAGTCGGTTTCTACGGTCAGCTCATCGGGCTGTTGAACCCAAGTTTGCGTGTTCAAACCAGATCAAAGCCGTGGTTTTTAAGAGCGAGTATATCATTCGTACGTGTACCTATCGAGAGTAAGTAAAGCCGGCTGCCCCATGTAGTAGATTCATGTTGTAGTAAAAGATCCGCTGAGTCCAGTTTAATGCTTCATTTTCAAACCGTGGATGTCGTCTTGCTAAAAGCACAACGATAGACGTGTTATGTTGTAGTCTACTCGCTTGATACTCTACAGATAAAGAGGGAGAAAATGGGGGAAGGGAAATATGAAAAAATTATAGCAGGAGTTGAGAACAACAGTGTAAAGGAAATAAAAAAGAAGAGAGAGACATAAAAGCAGATGTTCAATTAGATCCGGGATTTAAAATGTGAAAGATTAGTTTTCAGCGGGTAATCAACTCAATACAAAGAATACTTTTGTCTTCAGACCAAATTTAAAACAGAAGTTGACACAAAGTAAGATGAAGACCAAAGAATTAAGGAAAGAAGATAATCTGATTTATCTTGTCTCATTTTGCATTCAAATTGTGTTCCTAGAGAACCTGTTCTTTTTGAAAGAAAAAGACATAATAGAAAATAATGAGTACTCAGACTTCATCCAAACGTGCCCGACAAAATCCTAAAATATTTTTTCTTCAAAGTCTCCAATCACATCTCTGGCAGGCTTCAGGACAATGACTCCTTTGCAGGATTCTTCTGAGAAGAATTACTGGCTGAACAATGCGCGACAGACGGGTCGTGATGCTATCGCGACGGACAGACGAGGAGCATGAGGCGCGGAGGGGTGGGGGAAGGAGGGAGAGAGGGAGGGGGGATGAAACCCCGTTAGACGAAGGGACTGGACCCTAATAAGATTCAATATCTACCTCCATGGCTCTATTAATCTCCTTTTCCCCGTTCTTTATGACGGGTAGTAAACCCTCCCCGCATGCCGGGTTTTGACTGCTGCTACGAATACGACGGTGCGTCGTAAAGAAAGCACGCTTTAAAATAGAAACATTTTCTAGCAAAATGACGCAATTGCTTGCTTTACGGTCACTGCTTGCGTCGGGTGATCGCAATTTAATAGAAATAAATATGTTCGGTTGTCTCTTTCTGTGATTTTATTGATTGGAATCGAGGAAGCCTGACAGAGCGCAATTACTTTTAAATGAAACAAAGATCTTTTGCTCTTCTTTGATTTACTTTACGGTGACGTTCCAAATGTCTGGATGTTTAAAGTCTCGTTGGAACGAATTTTAGTAATATATCTCCGAACAAGAACTTTTCCAGAGAAAAAAGAGCAATCAAGCAAAATGACAGATTACAAAAATAAATTGTGGAGTAGGCCTATAATATAATGCAGTAAATTTACACTAAAAATGAAGAAATACAACAAAATTTCTCAATACCTCCACACCTTCATGACATTGGAAATATTATAGTTTCTTATCTTGTTTTGTTTTAGTTGTCTTGTTTTATTCTACGCGTGATTGTCATTGGAAACGACGTCGTTTGTTTAATTTTTAATGATTTTTCTCTTTCAATACAAATATACATTATGAATTTCTCATACTCTCTTCTAGAAACAAAATTATATATGTTAACATGTCACATTTCTTTTCTTAAAGCATATTGAAAAAAGGGTGAAAAGATAATCGATGAAAATAAATGTACTGCCAGTAAACTGTAGTCTGCCAAATTTCTTGCAGGATTACAACTTCAATGCGATATATTACATTGATAAATTAGGAATACAAATCAAATGAAGGAAACGTTGCATTATGAAAGGAAGGATACGCCACCGCAGTGTTCACCTAATTGAAAATCCGGCAGGATCCAGACATCGAAGAGTCTTCCTGTGGCAGAATTGTTTCCGCCTGTGTAAATCACGACTGTTAACTACCACCTCGAGAAAGAAAATTTGGCCACGGAGGCGTATGGAATGGAACTGTTCACAAAACTGTGCTTCGTGCGTGTCTAAGGGAGGAAGCACGCAGGACTTGCAAAGCGAGGAGTAACGCAGGGGGAAGATACAGCTAACAACGCAGGGCGACTTCAGGCGGCTCTGGAGCGAGGTTTTGGAGATGGGTGCGTTACCGGGGGAGAGGGGGAGGGAAAGGAGAAGAGGAATGAGAGAGAGGGGGAGAGGGGGAAGAGGTGAGGAGTGGGCGAGTGGAAAGGGTTGAGGGGGAGGGAAAAGGGGACGGGTTGCGGGCTGGGGCAGAGGGGGAGGCAGAGAGGGGAGGGTGGAGGGGGAAGGGGAAGGGGCGGATGGGGAGAGGGACGGTAGGGGGTGGAGGGGTCTGGAGCTTCCTACTGATCAATGTCAGTGGCTCCTGGGCCGGAGACTGTCGCCGACGTCCCGTCAGGGGTGCGAGGAGGGGGAAGGGGCGCAGGCCACGATGGGACGAATCGACTCTGAGGGACATGAGGCCCAGGTGACGCGTTACATTATTGAGGTTGAAAATGTCTAATATATTAGTAATAGTATTATTTACAATACTGTAATAATAATATTAATAATAATAATAATTTTCTAAGTAAATGAAACAATATTGCTGGCGTGTGCCCAAAGAAATGATTCAGACTCTCTGTCCCACACATTGGGGACAAAATCTCGATGTTGAAACAATGTTTACTAGTTAACAAAAATATTGACATATGAAGGTTAGTATCCCACATTTTTCATTTTTACGTCTCAGTAAAGGAACTTTTGCCGGTCAGATAGCTGAGATCGTTAGAGCGGTAGTGCCGTTGCGGTCTCGAACCAGAAGGCCGCGGGTTCGAGTTCCGTCTCGGATGTACTTGGATGTACTTGTGAATGTGTATGTGTGTGCCGTGAATGTGTATATGTGTATATGTTTACCCTCATCGTCCACACGCCCAGAGCTAACAACCTTGGGAGGGGGGGATAAAAATCCAGATTCATCTAAAATACTGATTCCCACCCCATTCTTTCTAGAAAGGTACTTGCACCTGCTGAAGCAAGATGCACGCGTGGTTCGAGTTGGCCTATACGCGGGAAAAAATGAAACTTCATTTAGTAAGTGACATTGAAATTCATTTTACTGATTCGAAAAAAGTGCTAGTCAAAAACGTTGGCGAGCTCCTCTCGTTGAAAGAACTTGGAAGTTGGGAATCCTTGTCAGTAGCAGAAAAATATTACTGAACGAACGGAATCTAAAATATCTAAAAATTCTAAACAATTATTCTGTACTGACAACCGACGAGGTTGCATCGAGAGATTCAAGTACGTTAACGTTGGTGCCTTAGATCTTTTATGAAGAACTAGAAATTAGCAATAATAATAATAATAATAATAATAATGTAATAACAATAATACTAATTCATTCAATATTCAGATTTACCACAATGAAAAATTATAAGTTAAAATTATAGTTAAATGAACTATTGAACATTTCTTTTGTATATTTTAAAGTATTTGGTCTTTACTAGAACTGAACAGGCTGAGAAGAAACAATCAACAGTTTGTTCTTATTCTTGTCAAATGAGGCATTTATCACCTTAGTGAATTTTGAGAACCGCTTTACCTTGTCGTGTTCCCAACGCCTAATCTTGGGCCGATATTAGAATTGCTTCAATTCTAATGAATGAGAATACCACGCGGATGATACATTGCATTAATGAAACAGCTCTTCAAGGAGGTAAATAATTTTTTGGTAAAAATTACAGAATGTTATAATACAACCTGAAAATACTGCTGAGCTTATAATCGTAAAACATAGACCAGTCATGTTAATGTAACCACCGCCAATGTTCGATATAAATGTGCAAGTACGAGTATCACTCACAGGTGATATCACTGGCAGGTGACTGCAATAATAATGGAATCGTCTATACTAAAAAAAGAAAATTCAATGACATGTAATCGACCCCTATTCCTCAAAAAGGGATGCATGAGTAGATACGAAATATTTCTAGGCTCTTCTTCAGGATTTGATGCAGTGCCATTGCAAAGTTTGGAAAAGATTAATGAAACAAAAACGTCTTTTTCTTACCCCTCAATTTACATTGAAGGGTAAACAAAGACAGGTGGTCGCTACGAGACTCATTGATTTATGGGACATTTTCAAAACTCTCATAATTTTGCTTATAAAATTATTTGTGAAGGACTTAATTGAACAGTAATTAATTTCGTAATAACATAAGAAATTTAATGAATTTACGTGTACAGATATTTCTCTATACTATAACCTACTTCTATGTCCTCATCGATCAGTCAGAAAGACAAGACGTATTGCAATCAATGTTGGTAGGTGGTACCACTCACACAAAATGATAACTTTTTCACATTTTAGAGCCATTTAGAGCCAGGTCTCAAATTATTTAGTGCAACTCTTGTAATTCACATCAGAGCACGCAATTTTTACAGATTGACCAGTAAGTAATCACACGCTCCCCAAACATTCTCGGCCGGGTGAAGATTTTGCCGTGCGGCTGGCTATAGTAGGCTGCGTTGGCGACGGTTGAGCCAAAGTTTGCAAGGCCTCCTGAACGCCCCGTGCGACTGTCACTGCAAGTATCACTTGTAGGAACAGTGGGTGGACGCGAACACGCGGTCGCTGAGGATGGCGAGCACGGCCGTTTGGAGCCTTCTTATCTCGGCCCGTGTGCCCGACGCCACCGCGCCACCCCCGCCGCCGAGCGCGCGGTCACCCGAACAAAAGAAAGCGTTGGCTTAGCCGGCGGCGTGAAACACATTCGCCAACTTCGCAGCAGTTCGGTCGGGTTCATCGCATGCAGCGTTTATTTTATAGATGAACCGCCAGAACTCGCGCCACGTCTCTGATACCCAGGCAATTAATTCATCGTTTTTTCGGCAGATGGCCGCACGATAGAAATCTGTTGCTCCAAGCAACTTCCTAGATTATCCGTAGTTATATTAGTGCATTATACGCGAAGGTATTTTCCTGACGGTTTTTGGAGAAATAAATATTTTGGGGCGTCCTGAATTACGTAGATCCTCTACGAGAATTGGTGAAACAAAATGTCGATACACTTGCAAGTGAGTACTCGTAGATATTATTAAGTCAACTTTTAGCCTATCAATTGTTGTAATATCTTCATCACATTCTGAGTTGTTTTAAGTAACTGAAAAATATGTAATTTAAATATGGAACGTGGAAATATTGAAGGAGAGGGGGGGGGGTCGGAAATGAATACGTAAAGTAAAAGTGGAGATAAATGTGAAGATGCCACCGATAATGAATACTAAAAAAAGGAGCAATGAATAGGAAGGAAGTTGAAATTAGTGCAATATAACAGTTACTCTAGATATTGGAGATGTAAACTACATTATGACGAACGTCATTAGCACTTATTCTTTTGTACTTTCTAATTGAACCCATAACTTGGACGTTTATAAGCCAACATTTTTCAAGAAAAAATCCATAAATAGGGTAAAGCCGAGATCGCTAAGGCAATAGTGCTGTGGCTGACTTAGACCGAAGGTTCGCTAGTTCGAGTCCCGCCTAGGGTATTGTTGTGTTTGTGTGTGTCTCCGTTTGTTCGTGATTGAATCATCCTTCATTATCATTGTCATTTCATCTCATTCCCCGTGAAACAACCTGAGTGTAAAATCGGAATTGGCATAAAAATGCCGATCCCTCCATAAAAGTCGCATCACTTACTCGCGAAAACTATCACTGAGTCACGGTTGGTTGCACGCTCACATGGTCCCTAGATGGAGAATTCTCGACCAAAATAAAAAGATATGGTAAAGGGGTAGCTGTCAATAATTTAAAAAAAAGTAGACTGAAAAATCTCAATATTTTTTCTAGTGGAGTCAGTACTGTAGTCAAATTTCTTTTCTAAGAATGCATTTAATGAGTGCTCGAAAAAGATATCTTAATAATAAAAATAATTATTATTTTTTGTTTCTTCTTTTAGCAATAATTTTAGAATGTTTTCAATAGAAAGTTGTAGCGTTAAATAAATTTTGCAGTATTTGCGAAATTATTAAACTTAACTAGTAATTTGAATACTAACACCTGTACTCACTTATCATCAATTTATATATTTTTCTCCATGATTATATAAAATAAATGCACTCCTAATACTATAGAAATGATATGTAGTCATTTACAATATATACAATTCTCATACAAATTAAAAGAAATCCCTGGGTTTCACACATAGTGCGAGCATTTCTATCAAAACATTCGGCGCGAGTTTTGCCGTATTAAGTGAAAATTTTGTATATCCAAAATAGAATAGAGCCTTTTAATATCATTGTCATTTTTGTCAACATATTCCAATATTGTGCAAAATATTAAATTATTAAACGCTACAAATTTAAAATACTGGTGAAGTTTCCGTCTTAGACGTGTATCAATGATAAAAATATTAAATATCCAACTTCGACACGTTTTTATTTCACAAATTGCAATTTCTGATTAGCAGTTGACATCATACAAAACTCAAACTGCCGAAAGGAGAAGTGGAGAATGATGAGGTGTTGAAAAATGATCCAGATTAGGAGTAGTACAAGGAAGAGGAATAAGAAAAAAGAAATGGCCGTTAAAGCATAAAAAATGTGGAAAAGGTGAGGAAAAAGGGCGAGGAGGAAAGGGAGAGGGAAAGGGAGAAGGGTGGGGGAAAAGGAAGGAAGAATAGATAAACAAGTCGGAAATGAAGAAGCAAAATTTATTTAAGAAGAAGAAGAAGGAGGAGGGAGGAGGAGACGGTTGAAGATGAAGATAATTGAGACGAGAACGGCGAGGAATAATGAAAAGATAACGTTGCTTCGCCCGGACATTCCGGGGCGGCCGGCGCTGTGTCCGTGTAATTGAGCGCGGCTCTCCCCGAGGGGGCGGGCGGCGGGCGGTGCATTGTCGCAGGCAGAGCCACCTGGCGCCGGGCGGCCGCCCTTCGATTATGGGCCTCCGCCGCCGCCCCGCCCATTGTCACAGCGGCCATCAGGCGCGGCCCGCTCGCTGGGCCGCAGGTGCCCCTCCCCTCCCTCACCCCCTTCTCCCCGCCGCGGGCCGTCCGCCGCAGGTCGCCTGCGGGAAGGGGCGGGCGTGGGCGCTGCGACGGACGCCTGACACGACGCCACCTGGCTCCGCGTCCGGGCGGGCGCCTCCTGCTAGCGCCCCTGGCAGGGGTTCTCGAAACCTTTCTTTCGGACCAAGGGCTTTTGGTCACCGGTAGGTCATTAAAACAAAACATCCGTGCTGCAGACAAGATTTTATTTTTTACCTAATTTCAACTATTCAGAATTTACGTATTTACCAATTAACTAGATGTTAACTTGATTCGATTTGCCTTTTTATATTTCCCTCCAATAATACTTTCATAATTCTCCCCCTAAGAGAACTTGTACCGTCATTCAACTGTTATCATATTTGCTTCGTAACCATGATCCTCTCGATCCAGGTATGTTATGCAGGGACTTCCGCACCGAAGGCAATGACAAGCAATAATGTATCGATAAAAAAGTTTTCTACTTCCAGGAGTAGAAATTCTGGCTTCGTTAGTAGCCGGACAGAATTGAAACATTTGCTCCCTAGAAAATATCTTCCGAAATATATTTTCTCTCTCTTGTTAACATAAGGGATAAAGTACTAATATGATGAATTCAGTTAGTAGAAATAGGCGGTTAATTTTCACATTATTCAAAAAGTCTGGATAACGTTTGAAGTATGAACAGGTTAGAAATATACTTCAATCTTTAGACAAATTATGTAATTCAACACAAAGACTAGCATAGGACAAGCATGATACGGTGAAGGGAAACAGCAGACTGCTGGTAGAAAGGTCAGCAGACTAAAAGTGTGCAGTTTGGTATACCGTCAGTCGTAAATTTCCATGTGCTCGATACCGACAAATCCAACCCCACTATACTTCAGTTGGTACTTTGCTAATGAAGCTGAAGCATTTTGAAGTTGGCAACGACGCTCTGACCTTTCTCTTTCACAATTTACTATACATAAAATGATCTTCGGTCTATGCGACTCATAACTTACAACAAATTTCTATTGCAAATCATTGCTTGCGAACGCACAAGAAGCCTCACCCTCTTACATCACCTTACATTAAAAAGCGCCATATCCAATAGTAACAGGATGAAGTCTAAAGCGATCTCTTCATCCTCATTCATAAACTTTAGTCATGTCATGTGCGTAGTGTATGATTTAAACGTGTACTCCAGTACATTACCCATATTTCGGTCATCAGCAATATAACGTCATAAACAATAATAATCGGGTCTGCCAGGACCATAATCAATCATGCAGTTTCGTATTGGCAGGTACAATGGCATTTCTACAATGAAATATATTTTCATATTTTACGATTTCTGAAACATATGATTTACTGTTTTTTAAAAGTGATTCTCGGCTAAACATTTTCATTACGGGTAAACATTTTCATCCCAAAAGAGATGCACTTTCGCTGAGTACTACTGAAACTGTAGGGCATAAAACGTAAATCGCAAGGAGAGTAATTGATTATGGTTATTACTTTCAGGAATTGCAGTGTTGTGCATTAAATGTGTAATATGTAGTTACGTCATATTACCTCTTTGTCATGTATTTTATATTCTCTTAACTGAATCAATTATTGCTTGTAATGCTGGTGGTTTGAAATACTAAATTCCTTTGTCTGAACTCTCGAAGGGTTTCGCGTTAGTGCATGTGTGTCAGATTTATTAGATCATTCTCTTCTGAACACATGCGCGGCTCGGATCAGTGTGAAAACAAATGTATTCAATCATTCAGAGAGTAATTAAAAAACACTGAATTTACAACACAAGGGCAAGAAAATGGTTAGGTGGAAGTCTTGTGGTGTACAGCGGTCTGCGAAGTCACCTTTTAGCTGTGGAGTAAGTCAGCATCCAAATGCTCATCAGCTTGTAGTGACAGCCCCTTGGGCCCCGTGTGGGCTCTGATCGTCCTCTGCTGGCAGCGGGGAAGGGGAGGGGCGGAGAATGGCGGTGGAGGGGTTGGGTTGGAGGAGGGGAGGTGAAGGAAGGGGATTGGGGAGGAGTGGAGTATGGTGGGATTGGGGAGGAGTGGATAAGGGTGAGGTTGGGGAGGACAGGAGAAGGGGGGAGGTTGAGGAGAGGAGGAGAAGGGACGGGGTTGGGAAGGGGTGAAGAAGTGAGGGGTATGGATAGGAGTGGAGATGGGAGGGGGTTTGAGGAGTGGAGAAGGGCAGGGCCTGGTGCCCCCTCCCCGGACGCCTGACATGTGCGGCAGAGCGTATGCGATGTCACCTGTGTCAGATGTCGCAATGCGCTCTCGGTTCGGAATGCGTGGGTTACGCCGATTTGATCCTTTAGACGAGAACAAGTATTGCTGAATTTGCTGAAAGTCTCACATATAGACTAAATTAATGCCTTTAAAAATATCCCGTAGGCATGCATCAGGAGGAAAAGAGTGTTTGTTTCATGGCTTGCTTCACCGACACTTGATCGTTAGTCAATTAGATGGCTTTGTTCGAAATTTTAAAAAATGACATTGCAGGGAAATTAAGAAATATTGCAAAATTATTAAAAGTAGAGTGTAGTTTGAAGGCTAATGATCCGAACACAGGAATGTTTCACTACATTCCACACCCCATTTTTAAAAACTCACCTCTACGAGTAGATGTGTAAGACTCTCCCAACTAATTTTACTTAATTTTTTGTATTGTTAGATTTTTATAAAATTAGATGCTTTTAGGTGTAAATATCATTACATTATATTTTGTGAAAAATATAGATAATTAGATATATGGGAAACGAGAAACTCTCTCTATATTACAAGGGGTTTTAAGAATGAACAATAAATGGTAAAGATAATTTCCTTCTTTTTAATGGCATGTACGCCTGACTTCCAGCACACATCCCAGAAAATCAGGAGTATTACCTTGTATTTTTCTTCGAAATGTCAAAGGTGAGAATCCATTATATACACTCAAATGCCTCACATATACTCAAATAGTCACTTGTTATGTTCTTTATTACAAGATTTTTCAAAGGACATATAGACTCACCTTAAAAACTCAAAACTCATATTAAAAACAGTAAGTTACCATATCCTTCGTCAATCGGACGAATTATTTACCATATTCGGGGGATACTATATATTTTACTGGATCCTACACCTTCAACTTAATGTTTGTCTATCAGGAGCCGCACACAGCTCTGAGGCTCTCAGCCGCCACTTCTTCCATCTTTCTTTCTTTCTCCAACGTCATCAACACCCCTCCAACGCCCTTCGTGGCCCCACTTCATTCCGTCCACAAGTGATCACATCGCCCTTTTGTTCAGTCTCTTTCCGCGGGACCTTTTTGGACGATACTCGCAACTTCCTAGTGCTATCACCACCGCCTCTTCCATCATCACTTTTATCACCACCTTCAACTCCAGGAGCTTTCACATCGCGAAGGGCTAGTGGCGTTGTGAGAAGGGCATGGACCGTTCACTGCTGGGGTTTGGGGTCGATCACCGTGTGGATGTTGTGAACAAAGGAGCTCTCGGAAGGATTTTCCGGTTTCTACACTTTTGCCAGATTTCCATTTAACCAATTATCATCATCATTCACCTCACCATACTCGCCAGCATTTAATTATTAATTATCTCTCGTGATCTTCTCCCTTAAACCTCAATAAGTAAAAGTCCTTCACTCCCTCGTACTCTGCCTTTCCATCCTTCTTCCCATCGACACTCGCTAGACATCTAGGTCAAATTTAGCCGCTGTCTGGAGGAGAATTCTAAAAGTCAGCTGCTCTGATCGTTTTCTGTGGTTTCTCGAATCCACACCAGGCCAATGCCGGATCCCCACCTTTCCTCCCTCTTCCCTGACGTATCCTCACCACGTACACACACTACACTCCCACTTTCGGGAGCCTCACGCTTGTTACGGCTGTGGCGGTGCTTCACTGGTGGGAGATGCCTGGTTGGCACAAAACCCGTAAACCGATGGGAAGGTCGGCGCCGGACAAAAATACCAGCACCCCACGATAAAACATATGTGCACTATACTAATAGGAATATAGCCTTTTGAGGTTGTCGCACCCGGAAAAACTATCCATCAAACAAATCGTTCTCTACTTTCAATACCTTCTGCTCCAATTGCGCATCCACTTCCATCGACATTGCAATCTCCTTAACGACTCTCACTACAACTGCTACTGTCACCGAAGTTACCGCCACCGCAACCCCTCTGCTACCACCGTACCTATTATCACCGATGAAGCGATTCCTCCTCTGCCACCCCGCTGCTTTCCCTGGCGGCCGCGCCCCACCGCCACCTCCCGCGGTCTCCGCCGCCCGCGCCGCCGCTGCCCGCACGCGCTCCGACTCATCAATCACACGGGCGGGCCGCAGCGGCCACCGCGGGGGCGCGGCAGCGGCCACCACCGCATCCTCACATACCTGGCAGGGACGCCGCCCGCCGCCCCACGACGCTAGATTTAGGCATGCAGGCTCCGGGACGGGCGGTGGCCGAGTCATGCGGTCACGCGTACGGATCTCCGGGCCATCTACTGCGCGTCGTCCCGCGACCGGCGCCCCGCCCCCGCCCTCTTCTCCTCGCCCCTCCCCGCCTCTCCATCCTCCCCGCCGCACACCTCCCCGCCCCTTCCACCTCACTGCGAGACGCGCGCTGCCAGGCCGCAGGCGCCGCTTATGGATGACGCGGACGCCGCGATAAATACCCGTGAAAATATCGGGGTGACGTGGCCCTGACCTGAATTTTTAGCTGTTTTATGTAGGAGACGTGCTGAATCACGTAAAGGACACTTCTGGGTTAGGAAGCTAAAGAAGAGCGATGCATGTTTCATCACCTATTAAATCTTCGAGTCCATTCGGTTTGCTTTTATTTTCTTTGTTTTCAAAGAATACTTCTTCAAGTGTAATAACGTAGTATGGTTCTACATAACTTTTTTGATAATTAGTCAGAGTAAAATTTCCAATGAAATCCAAGTTTATGTGATTATATCTTGAGCGTTATTAACAATGACGATCTACATTTTTCATCATTTTAATATTAACAAACACCCCATTTCATTACAACTATTGTGCAACGTTTCCGCTTGAAAACTGAATACTTAAAAAAATCGATAAACCAACAAAAAGTAAAAATAAACCCCACTCATAAAAATTAAGAATACGTAATAACAGTATTACTCATTCCTGTATACAGTTACTGATCATGATTCTGCAATTATTCTAAATGTTATCCTATCATCATTGATCATCCTCGGAAGTTTAGAGTATTACTTTATCAAAAAGTCTTGTTTTGGGCTGCTATTACAACAGCTTTCAATTTCAGCTTTATTCTTCTCCTTTACAGGCACAAAAATTATTGATCTTCAACACATCCATTCATTTATTAATTAATTTTTTGAAAATTTCTTCCAAAATTTTGTAAAATCTTTTACGACAAGCTCACAATTACTAATATAGCCCGGTTTTTCTAATTCAATTGTCCTATGTTAATTATTATATTATTATTAAACATTAATCATCTTTCCTGATAAATATTTTAAAGATAGTCTCCACAGTAAATTCGCATTTTCACTTCTCTTCAGTATTTAAATAAATTTATAATTATATATACAAAAATTCTGAAGTGTAATATTCAATTCACGGTAAGCGTTATAAATATTTTATTAACAATGAAAAATGAATGAAGAGTGAATACTTTATCCTCAAGAATGAATTAAACATTTTAAATCATTAACTCACTGAAAATGTAAATACTGTAATACTGTTACCAACATATGCAAGACTTAAAACTATAAATATTTATAACATTATATATATATATAATATATAACTATAAATATTTATAACATTATATATATAATGTTATAAATATTTATAGTTTTCAGTTTGCAATCCGATAGTTTCTGCGGATATCACGGTATTCTGCGTTCAATACCAGGCGAATGTCTGAGCAGTACCCTAAGAAACGGGCCAAAGACTGCTTGCGATCTTTCCTTCCTCTTCTTGGCCCTATCATTTCCCCTCATAAACACTTTCACATACTACCTCATTTGGCGATTGACCAAGCGGGACCAGTTTAGAACTTGTCCCAGCAGCGGCAGGGCCCCGTTGAGACACCTACAGAGGCCCAGCTAACCGACGTGTAGGCTGGCGCCCGATCTCATTAACTAGTGAGAGAACAACACCATCATCTCAGTAGTAAACCATTCACTACACTAACGACACTAGTAGCAGTTGAGGTATTTTGAAATATCAAACCAACTGATGAATCGATCTAGTAGCCCTACAGATGCAAAAGAGATTGTTCAAGACCCGCCAAGCACAAACTGTTGGCGGGTTGCATACACATCTGGACTTCGGCTGCCATGAATCGTACAATTCCTTTGGCTGCAATGATGAAATTTTGAATCAGATGATTTCTTGTTGCCTGCGCTTTTTAAGTTCCATCCATTGCTCAGAAATAGGACTTGCAATGAAATTGCAAATTTTCAGGATTTTTAACACTGCGCAATTTGCTGAAAGATAGAACTTGTTACATGTATACACTTTTAAACAGAAATTAGAACTCAACTTACTTTTATTAGTAAATCTCGCGAATAAAAACTGCAGAAAATCCTCAGGAGTAAACTATTCACTACACTAACGGGACTAATAGCAGTTGACATGTTTTGAAACATCAACCAATCAATGAATCTATCCAGCTAACGTATACTTAATTCATGACCCGCCAAGCACAAGATAGCGGGTTGCATACGTGTCTGGACTTTGGCTGCAATAAAATTCTTTTGGCAACCATAGAATTAGATACTTTGCGACAGAAAAATTATTGTTGCCAGCGCTTGTAAATTTCTAGACACTTCCAAATTAATACTTACTATATCACTGAAAAATTTCAGGTATTAAGCTTTCAGATATAAAGCTACGCGTTATACAGAACGATAAACCGTGTCACATTATATACACCTTCAAACAGAAAATATATTTCTATTTTCTATTTTTATTTTTTTGTAAATTCCTAAGCTAAGAAAGGGAAACCATAAACAAATCAGTGTGTCAGTCTATTTACGTTTTTAAAACTGAAGAAATGTCACGAAAATTTCGCGGTTATCTCTCAATGAATTTTCCTTACTGAAAACCTGAACGCATATTGTAACCACTAGCGACCGTCCTGTGACAATATATAGGAAGTGGGTTGTTAAAATGATTTTAATACATTAAAAATTAATACAACAAAACTATAATAATGATGTAAAGTTGTCTACACTTTACATTTGTTGATATTTGAATGCGATTTATCTTTACCCTCCGAGGCACAGAGGCACAATGCACAGAGGGTCAGGGTGCCACCTCCGGCCACAAAGGGGATGTGTAGGGATGGAACGCGTGCCTGCGAAAGCCCCACGCCTCCCCAGTAACGTGCCGCTCCGCCGCTCCCACCGCTCCCACGCCCCCCACCCCGCCGCCCCCCGCCGCCCCGCCGCCTCACGCCCCCACCGCCCCTCCCCGCCGCCCCGCCCGCCCCCGCGCCCCGCCGCCCCACCGCCCCCACCCCCCGCCTCCCCCCGCCGTCCGCGCGCCCCGCCGCCCCCGTTGCCCCCGCCGCCAGCGACGCCCTCGCCGCCACCACTGCCCACGCGTCCGTCCCCACCCGCCTTCGTCCCGCCCCTGTCGTGACCCCAAACATCCGGCCGCCTCCTCGTGCTTAATTCCTCGGTGCAGTGCGGCTCTTCGGATGTAGTCGTGTGTGTGTGGCGAGGGGGGGGGAGGAGGGACCGAAGCAGCGTGGAGTGCTGGAGGGGGTGAGGTATGCGTGAGGGGAGGCGCGGCGGGAGGGCGCCGCTAAGGGATGGAACCGCAGACGAGAGGTCGGGTTGCGTGAGGGTCTCTTGGAGAAGAGTCTAGATGTAGGTCAGAGGTGTGAGGAGCGGGATGCTCCTGGACTAGATGAGCGAAATGGTGTGGACGCAGTGATGTTGAAAGACGCATCTGCGCATTAAAATTGGAGTGCCTGAAAAAAAAAGAATACAAAGAAGTCAGAAATAAAAAAAGTTTTAAAAGTTAGGTAACACAAAAAAAACATTATAAGGAACGTAAGAATCATTTTCAGGTAGCTAAACGTGATCAAATACGGAAATACTCGCATGAATGAAATAGAAAACAAATATATGAGAATTAAATATTATTTAATATATAAATAATTATTTAATTTTATTCTTTTCACACAATCAAGGATACTGCGACATTAGCCAAACAGAAATATATTTATGGACACATTTAATTGTATCTTTAAAGGCACAACATACACATTTATAAAAACAAAATGTGACATTATTGGCCAAACGGAATATAATAAAAATCACTGTATACGACCATCGCTTCGTGATCAGTATGTTCATAATCATTTTTCACTAGCAAATAGAACTACACACACCTCCTGATATAGGAAAGAACAATAAAGTTTGTAACAATACTTAACGCTTCTAGAACAGATAGAATTGATTAAACCGGTAGTAATGATTGAAAGTAAACTGTTGAATATTGTAGTAATGAGATGAAGATATTACGCGCCTCCATTTCTTTCAAAATTCGTGATCAATATTTATTATTTGCAGATTATGAAGGAATTGATAGAAGTGCAAAAGTGAGTCCTTTATTTATCATTCCAACGAAACAGCGAACTTGTTTAGACTTCATTTATTCCCCTTTAAAGTTACTAAAAACTATTAAACTACATTAAACTAAGTGTTTCAAGTGGTTCAGTGTTCAAGTGTTCAGTTGTTCAAGTGTTCAAGTGTTCAAGTGTTCAAGTGTTCAAGTGTTCAAGTGTCAGGGCTGTCAAGTGTTCAAGTGTTCAAGCTGTTCAAGTGTTAACGTGTTCAAAGTGTTCAAGTGTTTCAAGTGTTCAAGTGTTCAAAGTGTTCAAGTGTTCAGTGTCAGATGTTCAAGTGTTCACGTGCTCACTCTCACTGTTCAAAGTGTTCAAAAGTTCAAGTTGTCACTGTTCAAGTTGTGTTCAACTGTAAAGCCTTGTCAACGCTGTTCCGGCTGTTCAACCTGTTTCAAACTGTTCAACTGTTCAGCTGTTCAGCTGTTCAGCTGTTCAGCTGTTCAGCTGTTGCAGCTGTTTCAAGTGTTCCAGTGTTTTCAGCTGTTCAACTGTTCAAGTGTTCAAGTGTGAACAGCTTTTCAGCTGTTCAAACTGTTTCAGCTGTTTCAAGCGTTAGTGTTTCAGCGTTCGAAGTGGTTCAAGCGGTTCAAGTGTTCGCGTTCAATGTTCAAGTGTTCAGTGTTAAGGTGTTCAAGTGAGAGGTGTTCAAGTGTTTCAAGTGTTCAAGTGTTCAAGTGTTCAGGTTCAAGTGGTCAAGTGGTCAAGTGGTCAAGTGGTCAAGTGGTCAAGTGGTCAGTGGTCAAGTGGTCAAGTGGTCAAGTGGTCAACTGTTTCAAGTGTCAGGTTCAAGTGTTTCAAGTGTTCAAGTGTTCAAGTGTTCAAGTGTTCAAGTGTTCAAGTGTTAAACTGTTTCAACTGTCAACGTGTTCAACGTTCAACTGTTCAAGTGGTCAGTGTTTCAAAGTGTTGAACTGTTCACGTGTTCAACTGTTTGCGCTGGTTCAACTGGTCAAGGTGTTCAAAGTGTCAGCCCTGTTTTCACTGTTCAAGTGTTCAACTTGTTCAAGTGGTTCAAACTGTATCAAGTGTTAAACTGTTCAAGGTATTCAACTGTTCAAGTGTTCAAGTGTTCAAGTTGTTCAAGTTCCAAGTGTTCAAGTATTCAGTGTTCAAGGTTCAAGTGTTCAAGTGTCAAGTGTTTCAAGTGTTTCAAGTGTTCAACCTGTTTCAAGTGTTCAACTGTTCAAGGTGTTCAACTGTCAAGTGTTCACTTGTTCAAGTGTTCAACTGTTTCACGTGTTCAACTGTTCACTGTTAACTGTTTTTCAAATACTGTTTCAAAAGTGTTTCAACTGTTCACGTGTTCAACTGTTTCAACAGCTGTTTCAACTGTTCAAACTGTTTCAACTGTTCAACTGTTCAATCTGTTCAACTGGTTTCAACTGTTTTTTTCAACTGGTTCAACCTGTTTCAATGGCTGTTCAACTGTTTCAATCTGTTCAACTGTTCAACTGTCCAACTGTTCAAGTGTTCAACTGTTCAAGTGTTTCAAGTGTTCACTGTGTCAAGTGTACAAGTGTTCAAGTGTTAAGCTGTTCAACAGTTAGTTTTGTTCAGGGTGTTCAAAGTGTTCAACTGTTCAAGTGTTCAACTGTTCACTTGTAAAGCTGTCAACTTGTTTCGGCTGTTTTCAGCTGTTCGGCTGTTCAGCTGTTCAATGTGTTCAAGTGTTTCAAAGTGTTCAGCTGTTCACACTGTTCAAAGTGTTCAAGTGTGCAACAGCTTTTCAGCTGTTCACGTGTTCAAGCGTTCAAACTGTTCAAGCGTTCAACTGTTCAAGCGTTTCAAGTGTTCAAGTGTTCGAGTGTTCGAGGTGGGTTTTTTTTCGGAACAAAAAACAGTTTGGGGTTTTTTTTTTCGAGTGTTTCGAGTGTTGCGAGGTGTTCGAGTGTTCGAGTGTTCGAGTGGTTCGAGTGTTCGAGTGTTTTCGAGGTTGTTCCGAGGTGTTCCGAAGTGTTCGAGTGTTCGAGTGTTCGAGTGTTTCGAGTGTTCGAGTGTTCGAGTGTTCGAGTGTTCGAGTGTTCGAGTGTTCGAGTGTTCGAGGTGTTTTCGAGTGTTCGAGTGTTCGAGTGTTTTTCGAGTGTTGCGGAGTGTTTCTCGAGTGTTCGAGTGTTCGAGTGTTCGAGTGTTCGAGTTGTTCGAGTGTTTCGAGTGTTTCGAGTGTTCGAGTGTTTAGAGTGGTTAAGAGTGTTAGAGTGTTAGAGTGTTCGAGTGTTCGAGTGTTCGAGTTGTTCGAGTGTTCGAGTGTTCGAGTGTTCGAGTGTTTCGAGTGTTCCGAGTGTTCGACTGTTCGAGAAGCTGTTCGACTGTTCGAGTGTTCGAGTGTTCGACTGTTCGACTGTTCGACTGTTCGACTGGTTCGACTGTTCGAGCTGTTCGACTGTCGACTGTTCGACTGTTTCGACTGTTCGTCCTGTTCGAAACTGTTTCGACTGTTTCGGACTGTTCGAACTGTTCGACTGTTCGACTGTTCGACTGGTTCGAGACTGTTCGGGACTGGGGTTGACTGGTTCGACTGGTTCGACTGTTCGAACTGTTCGGACTTGTTCGACTGTTCGACTGTTCGACTGTTCGACTGTTCGACTGTTCGGGACTGTCGACCTGTTCACCTGTTCGACTGTTCGACTGTTCGACTGTTCGACTGGTTCGACTGTCGACTCAGGTTCGACCTGTTCGATGGTTCGACTGTTGACTGTTCGACTGCTCGCAAGCTCGTCCGACACTGTTCGCTGTTTCAAGTGTTTCGAGCCTGTTTCGACTGTTCGACTGTTCGACTGTTCGACAGTGTTCGACTGGTTCGACTGTTTCGACTGTTCGACTGGTTCGACTGTTTTCAAGTGTTTCGACTGTTTCGAACCTGTTCGACTGTTCGACTGTTCGACTGTTTCGACTGTTTCGACTGTTTAGCGACTGTTTCGGACTGTTCGACTGTTTCGACTGTTCGACTGTTTCGACTGTTCGATCTGTTTCGCTGGTTCGACGTTGAAGTGTTTTCGACTGTGAAGTGTTCGATTTTGTTTGAAGTGTTCGACTGTTGAACGTGTTCACTGTTCGACTGTTCGACTGTCGACTGTTCGACTGTTCGACTGTTCGAACTGTTTCCGAACTGTTCGATCTGTTCGACTGTTTGACTGTTCGACCTGTTCGACTGTTCGACTGTTCGACTTGTTCGACTGTTCGACTGTTCGACTGTTCGGACTGTTCGGAACTGGGGTTCGACTGTTTTCGACTGTTGACTGTTCGACTGTTCGACTGTTTTCGACTGTTCGACTGTTCGACTGTTCGACTGTTCGACTGTTCTGACTGTTCGACTGTTTCGACTGTTCGAACTGGGTTAGACTGTTCGACTGTCGAACTGTTCGACTGTTCCGAACTGTTCGACTGTTCGACTGTTCGACTTCGACTGTTAGACTGTTCGACTGTTCGAACTGTTCGACTGTTCGACGAACTGTTGAACTGTTTCGACTGTTCGACTGTTCGACTGTTCGACTGTTCGACTGGTTCGACCTGTTCGACTTGTTCGACTGTTCGAAACTGTTAGACTGTTAGACTGTTCGATCTGTTCGACTGTTCCGACTGTTTCGAACTGTTTCGACTGTCGACTGTTAGACTGTTAGGACTGTTAGACTGTTAGAACTGTTCCCCCGAACTGTTCGAGCTGTTCGAACTGTTCGTGACTGTTCGATGTTCGACTGTTCGACTGTTAGACTGTTCGAATTCGACTGTTCGACTGTTCGAACTGTTTCGAACTGTTTCGAGTCACTGTTTCGACTGGATCTGTTCGATGCTGTTCGACTGTTAGACTGTTTCGATCTGTTCGACTGTTGGACTGGTTCGACTGTTCGGACCTGTTCGACTGTCGACTGTTCGAACTGTTCGACTGTTCGATCTGTTAGACTGTTAGACTGTTTTAGACTGTTGACTGTTTCGACTGTTCGACTGGGTTCGACCATGTTTCGACTGGTTTCGACTGTTGTTTCGACTGTTCGACTGTTCGACTGTTCGACTGTTCGACTGTTCGCTGTTCGAATGTTCGATACTGTTCGAACTGTTCGACTGTTCGACTGTTCAAGTGTTCGAACTGTTCGACTGTTCGCTGTTCGACTGTTCGACTGTTCGATCTGTTCGATGTTCTGACTGTTCCGACTGTTCGACGTTCAAGTGTTCGGACTTGTTCGCCTGTTCGACTGTTCGACTGTTCGACTGTTCGACTGTTCGCTGTTCGACTGTTCGCCTGTTCGACTGTTCGGATGAACTGTTCGATGTTGAAGTGTTCGGACTGTTCAACTGTTCAACTGTTCAACTGTTCAACTGGTCAACTGGTCAACTGGTCAACTGTTCAACTGGTCAACTGTTCAACTGGTCAACCGTTCAACTGTTCAACTGTTGTGCTGTTCAACTGTTGTGCTGTTCAACTTTTGTGCTGTTCAACTGTTGTGCTGTTCAACTGTTGTGCTGTTCAACTGTTGTACTGTTCAACTGTTGTACTGTTAAACAAACAGGTTAAATAATAAATGCGCATGCTAAAGAGCTGGTATGTTTACTTCACAGAGTTTTCAAACAGTAGGGAGAATTATCATATAGTTTGAAAACTATGTTTTACTACTCACGAAATAGAGGCAACAACGATAGTAGTTGTAGACACATCATTGTAGCGTGTTTTCTCAGTGGCTAATTAAATGACACGTTCGTAGGCTTCCGCGGCCGGAGTCAAAGGATAGCCAAGAATGCAATTAAATGACACATTTGAACTACCATAAGCACAGTCCATAATTGTGTATGAAAGTGTGCAGAGAGAGTAAATTCTCTGTTTGTGCTGAATGTTACCTAATAACAAATGAAAGAGGAAAGCACGTAAGGCAACCGATGAGCCCTAGTAAGAAAACAATGGAGTGTGAGAAGTACTAGCAAGGGTGAAGAGCTCCAGGGAAAAGTTGGGTGCTGACGAACACGGGGGCGGCGTGAGGGTGTGGGGTAGAGCTCGAGCCGAAGGGCGGGGCCGGGCGGAGAGCGGAGGTGTGTGTGGGGGGGAGCGACAGCGCCCCGGCGTGCCGGTGGCAGTGGCGGCGGCGGCTCCAGGCTTTTTAATTAAAATTATAGAGGACACGCAAAGAGGCGTTGCGCCTCGGGATTGGCCTCGTCTTTGATTCAGGATATTGTCGTGGCTTGCCGAGTTTCGTGCAATGCCACTTCGCATCCGGATATTGCAGGTGGATTAATTTCGAGTTTTTAGGCGTCCCCTCCCACTCTGCCCGCCGCCTCCGGAGGCGGAAACTGCGCGCACCGCGTTGCGGTTACAGCGCGGGGGAGGAAAATCGACGATTGCGACTTGAAACGAATCTAGGAAATTATGGAGTTGTTTAAAAAACTTAAATTCTGCTGACAGTGGACTGGTAAGAGTAGACAGAGTTTTAGGTGTAAGGTAGAATGAATTCCAAGAAAACATTTACAAAGTTTACATGATCTACATTAATTTGATTTAACCTGAATTAAACTCGTGGGAGAAAAAATTCAATACAGAATGGGTATAAAAATGAGTAACCTGAGTAATTTTAGACACATTGTTGTTGTATTTGATAATGACACTTTTATTCACCATCCTATTTGATTTCGACAAATACATTTTAAATTAATCAGTGAACATAACTTCTTATATATATCTAATGGATCGGAAAGAAATTGCAACGTGATTATAACTAGGTTAGATTTTTAAGTTGTGTCTCAAACGTCTTCTTAAACAAATGCACCCAACGCAACTGCTGAGATTTACTGTGCCCGCACGTGAAGTAACGCGGAGCCGGTATTTTTTCACTGTCATTTGTCGAATTTGCTCCAACGATAGTCGCTGAAGTGCTCGTGAGAGAGGAAAGGAGACACGACACACCGGTGACACAACTTTCTTATTATTCAGGCAATCATTTTGCTTAAATTGAATGTTACTCAAGATTTATATTTTTGGAAAATTTCAATTTACCTTACTTGTTATTCGTCTACACTGATTAGTCACAGTGTACAATATTTTAAATAATGGAAAATAATTATTTTATCTGATGAGCGGGATATTCTACACTAAAAAGTTAACCTACCAACAGGAACTAAATAATAGTAAATAATGATATAAGGGAGCAACATAGAATGTTATCGAATGGAAAGTTTAGATGAATATGTTTAATAAATTGGACGTTATTGATATTTTTTCATGTTAAAAATGCTTAATTTAAATGTTTTGGTTAATTCTCTTCCGTGTGTGTATATATGTTATACATATTCTAGTACATTCTTTCACTTATACTTGTATTTTCAATAATTTCATGTCTGATTAGTGTGTTTTTTATTTTTAATTATTTTATTTTAAACAATACCACTAACATTGTAATTTTTTCATTTTCAGACAAATATATTAATGATTGTTAGTTCACACATGATGATGCTCGTGAAAAACGTCGTTTTCCCCGCATTATGTAGACAGTAAGAACATTTCCTAAACTTGTTTATTGATTATTAGAAAAGGAGAAAATATACCTGTCATAAATTATTACTGACAATCGTAATTTTCTGATATATTTCACTGTTTAAGTACTGTTGATGTACACAGGAACAAGGAAATACATGACGGTTTAAATAGCTGAAAGGGATAAAAATATAGTATTTCGCAGACTGTGCGCAAGCGAGAACTGCAGCTGCGTTGCGTCCAGGAGACGTGAAGCGCTGTCCGAACCTCGCTCGGACGCTCAAAGCTCTGCGCTGTCCCTAGTCGGGGGGGGGGGGGGGGGGGGCATCAACTCGGCGCACGTGCCTGGGGGCTGCCCGCCTCGCAAGTGACGGCGCCAGCTTGCCGTTTCGCACTCCGCCCGCACCTGCGACGGAGGGAGGCAGCACGCACGGCCCACCGCCGCACCCTCGCTCTACCACCGCCGCCGCCCCAACCCTTGGCCCACTCTGCCTCTTCCCCTCCGGCACCTTGCCCGGCCCCCGCTCCGGACCGCGTCTCGGCTCAATCTTCTATCAACCCTCACCCGCCTTCAATCACGCGCCCTAGCCCACCGCCTACCCGCCATCCCCTGACTCCTCCGGTCTCTTTCCCTCTTATCTCCCGACCACGCCCGCCCCCTGTCTCGCTGCCCGCCCTGCTTCCCGCCCTCGCTCCCGGCCCTCCACCGCCACGCTTAATCGGCCCGCCCAAGCCTCCGTCCTCCTCCCCGCCACCCCCTTGGCCCCACCACTCCCTTCCCTCCACCCCGGCCTTTGCCCCTGCCTCCCACTCTCAACAATCGACCGCCTGGCCCCTGTCCTCCTGCCTTAATCCGCCCCGCCCCGCGCCGGCCGCTTACCCCGCCTCACCTCTCCCGCCCCGCCAATCCGTCTCATCCTTGCCATCGCCCCCTCCTCCCTCGTCCCCGTCCTTACGCACTACTACCGTCCCTAGCCCTCGCCACCGCCCCCACCACCTGCACATCTCGTCCGCGCTCCCACCACTTTCACCGCACATCCACACCGCCCGAGCCTCGCCCCCGCCCCCGCCGCCACCTCTTTCCCCGCCACCGCCCGCTGTGCGGCGCGTCGCAACGGGCAGAGTGTGCACGCGGCGATAAACCGGTGCGTCGCCGCTAGATAGCGCAGCGGCGCGGAGATGCTATCGCCCTGTCACGTGACGGGGCACAGCCCAGCGTTATTAGCAACGTCTCGACCGTCACCACGTCGTTGTTGGAGCTGCCGACGACGCCCTGTCGTCATCACCGCTCCTGGCAGCGTCGCTGCCGCCACCAGCGCCACCGCCTGCGCAGTGTGAATTTCCGCTTTGGGGGCGAGATTCTCGCTGCACTGACTGTTTCGTCCGGCTGCCAAGCAGATTGTGCGTGCCATGTTTTCAAACTTTTGAATGATCTTTGTTTCACAATTTTCCCCAGACACCACTGCGGGATTTATTTTTAGCCCAATTAAGCTCTAAATTATATACAAAATTGTAAGTGTGTATCTCGTAATAAGAACGTATTTTAAAATTGGAAATCCTCATATTAGTGGTTCTTTGTAACTTTTCATTGTCTAGGATTTCCTTATTGTAAAATATTTTATTTACGACCCCGAAATGAGGGGTTCAGGTGAGTCGAAGATATATTTACTGAACCCCACAAAAAAAACTTCCGCTTTGAAATGCACGCTTAGTCTCAAGATATTAGTCGTAGCTTTAGTCCGTCGAAACGTGATTACGTTATTCAACTAAAAGAACACATTTTCTCGTGGGACAGTTTCTAAATGTCTTTTTAATTAAATCGTTTTTTAGAAACCACGTAAAAACCACATTTTGCGAAAACTAAAGAAAGGGGTTCGTGTTTTCTGATTTCAAGATATTTTTTAATATTAATGCAGTTGATATATCAATATTTTTCGCATAAATATGCACATGTTTATCCTCAGGAAACAATATCTTGCCGATAATGAGTTTTTAAAAAATTTTGGCGTTTGAGGGTTTTGGAAAAATAAGCGATTTAATTGAGGTGTTGGGTGAAAGTGCGGCTTAAACCGAGCGTCTGTTCCGTCTTTATTCCACTTCTTCCTTTTTGACCTTCATTAGATTGCCATGTTTGGGAAAAATTTACTGGAAGTTCAGATTAAAGACACTCGAATACAGCAGAAAGGAGAGAATAAATGTTTCGCAAAAGCTGTTGTTCCTTCGAATTGTGTATTGTAATGGGCTCGATGCCTTCCCTATTTCACTTCATCTTCATAATTTGTGATGTTAACTAAAAAGTTTAAGTTTGAATTTTCTTGTGTTTCTTATATCTAAGAAATATAAAGTATTAGAATGAACTGAAAGTTTGTAAGAGACGAGAAAAAAAATTGATCCTCAAAACTCGTTTTCGTTACAATTAAATTTTGAATTATTATCTTATATAAAATATACGTGATAAATCTTTTAATAGCAAATTATATCTCAACCATGTACTTTATTTATCGATTTTAGACTTTGGCCAAGAACAACACCTTAAATGAAATTATAAAAAGAATCAAATACATGAAATTACGGTTTAAGGCATACATATTATCATTTTGAATGTTATTTTGCCTTAGATATACAACATATTTAAACATAGTGATTTAAATACGTTCCCAATTAAATTAACAAAGAAAATTCTGCATGCCAGATTAACTACCGATGAATGAAATTTGGTAAAATCGCATGTGAATTCATTAAACTAGTTTTTCTCAAAGCTTTATTTTGGGGGTTGTTCTTCAACCCAAGTCCTCAATTCCTTCTTACCATCGTAGTCACCACCACTTCCTGAAGCATCACTCTTTTCTACTGCCGCCGCCACCGCCGCCACCGCCGCCGCAGCGCTCTCCGCCACTTGTACACGGGTAATTAATCAGCCCCACAAGTTCCTCCTCGAGAGACGCCAGGCAGAGGGGTGGTGGTGGGGGTGCAGCGGGCGGAGCGTCTGTTCCGGGGCGCTGTCGGAGGTTGCGCGGTTGCGAATGTACTACTGAGGGAAGATGGAAATGACGAAGTACAGGAACTGTAAGGGGTTTCGTTGCGTGATGATTCCGCGAACTTAGGTGTGGACTATAATGCGTTTGTTAGACTTTTGATAGACTGAAACGGTGTTATTTCAGGTAATCTCAGTCGGGTTGACGTCGGAAAAGTTAAGGTTTTCAGAGAAGATGATGTACCCGGTCAAAGAAATTGAAAGAACACTAATTGAAATGTGGCCGAAAGTGGAAAATATTTTATGAAAGAGAATCTATTATTCTAGAAAATTTTTAACTTTCCATGCCAATTTCTACCACTTGCAAGCGATACATTGGAATTAGCTCTCTTCTTTTCTTTACGTTGAAAAGATTTAATTTAGTTTATCTTTAGAGGGTTGGAAGGAAAAGTGCTATCAAAGAAATTTAAAAAAGCGATTTGAACTAAGTTTGGAGTCCAATTATTTGGTGTAGACAGTTATATTTTCTTCGAATTCTATTATTAGTCACGTTACATATGTTTAAACATTTCAGAACCAAATTCAAAATCTACAACTGTCAACATAAAATAACTTTTACATACTTTCATACTAAAATCTGTTGAGGAAACTCAGAAGTTTTGTCCCACTCCTGCTGAATCTACTTTTATTTATTGGTACACAATTTGCATGCTGCCGCATGGTATAAAAATATGAAACTACACGTGACTCAAGATTATTGATTTTGGGGGGTTACTGGTCTTATACTAGGGTTGTTAAACCATTTTGGAGCTTGATGCGACAAAATGTATTTATTTCGTTTTATCGTAAAGGAGAAAGGTAGCACAATAGTGTATCATATGAAACATTTAAAGCTAACAGTATTGAGAGCAGGAATCTAAAAAAGCACATACGAATAGCATTAACTAATCGTTATAGTATAATCATAAACTAGTTTGTCAGTACACAATGTAATGTAACGTGACGCACAAAGTTACAGAAGTTTTGACCTACTATGTAACCATATTATTATCTACACAGTTATGATGAAACTTTGTATCTGCCAGTGCAGTTCATAATGTACTAGTTTTTTTTATCTTACCCCTCTTTATAGAAACCAAACCGCAAAGGAATAACTAGAAACCTACAGAATTATATCGTCTGTTTTGAAGTGTTAGGAAATAAATCGATACTAAAATTTGATATTTCACAGTTCGTTGTGTGTAACAGGAGATAATGAGACTATTTTGTGTTAATAATATCCCATTTTCAACGATTATATTTGCACTACTATTGGCACTTTCTCGATTACGTATGTATATATGACGTATAGACCCGTACGTCTACACATAGTATAGAGGAAGTCGTATTAACTTCAGGCCATTGGTATTCTTAAAATGATTCCAATAGACCGACAATTAAACTGACTTAATTAGTACTTCAATACATCAATAAAGGAATATCATATTCTGTGATCCTTTAATGGGTTGCAATTATTCCTTTTGATAGCATATATTCACATCTTGCCAAGATTCTCATCGTCGGGAAATTTGAAAACAGCTACTTTCGTAACATTATCATATTTTCCTCGGTATTAGAGCACACAACACTGACAAGTATGCACCACCTTATACCACTCTACGCTAGCATTTCAAAAGAGATAAAACACACTACGAACCAGGGGATAACACCACGTTTCATACAAAACACAATCGCCCACGGATGGCCCACGGAGTCGGCCATATTTCCCTCCAAAGATAATACTGCTGAGATCTATCGAGGTGGTATTGACTAGCGTGGCTTAATCTGCAAGAAGTCCGCTCTAACTTAGTAACGGCTATTACCGGACTAAAGCCATGTTTGTGAATAACGCTCTATGGTTTTTGATGTTCCTTGCAATTGCAGTAAGTAGTATCAACTGAAAATAGTATTATTTTAAGGAATTGTTCGTGTTAAATTTCGTTTGAACTGTTTCTGGTAATAGTCTTCTATGATTTGTTTTATGATTCCTTCATATTGATATGTTATTTGAATCTACAAATAAAGCGTATGAAAGGAATGCTCATTTTGAAAATTCAGTAAATTTTGTATTCCTTCCAAAGTTACTTAAGTGTAAATGGAATTATAAGTTTTCCAAATACTTTTCGAGATTGTGCTTTGTTGAACAATTTGGGGAAAGTTCTTTGAACATTGTTTATGCATATTCATTCTGTGGTATTCTTTATTACTAGATGTACATAACAATGACTGACGATTGTTTAAACTTGCGTATTTATCTTCCAGTTATTTTAATCATCAATTTTGGATTCACAGGTTTGGGCATGGAAGCTTATATTAATTCCTTCCGAATTTTATGAAGATTAAATGTGATCTATGAAACTTGAATCTGTATTAGGACACATTGTTCAAATATAAGCATACTTACATCCTTTATTTTTCGTTATTAAATATTGATTTCGTTATGCAATATATTTACCCAGTTTAACAGTAGGGATTTCTTGCAATTCATGCTTCTATGGCATGAACAATTCATTTCAGCTTGTTGCATGATTTTTAGTGCATCTACTGCCGGCGGATGAGTTAAGATCAAAGAAAGTCAGAGCCATATATAGCAAAAACTAGTGGTGCTGCAAGACACATTCATTCTCGCATTATTTCTAGCTGCTCCGCTATATTATACTACTACATAAACCTGCAGTGCTTTCAACAGCAAATATTTTTTTCCGCTCCCAGACACACACTGAGACCTTCAGAATTAACTTGCCAAGACTCACATCACTACACCACAGAAGGGCCATATAGATCGAACTCGGGCATTTGCATAAAAACGTAAGTGCGTGATTACTTCATGAAAAAATCCTCAAAAATTAATATATCCGTTTGCAACTTCCAAAGCTTAGAGTTCGTTAAGATCGTCGGGTAAAATCAATTTTGGAAATATCGGCTGAACGGTTTAGAGGCTAGCGTTGATCACAAACGGATACATTTTTTTGGTATCAAGGACCCACTGAAAATGGTTTCTGACACCACGTGTTATACATTTTTTCCTTTATTGAGCAACTGGATTAATCCAATTCCTTTACCGGTAAAAGAGCTTTTCTGCCGAAAATTCGCTCTTTTCAATACTTAATCACGCCTATTACAATACTTAATCTTACGGCGTGAGCGTGAAGAAGTAAAAAAAAATCTTGACGTAGCAGAGGTTAAATAAAAGCATTACGATCCGTAGAATGAGGAATTCGGCAGCCCTCTCGTGCACATCGTTGGCCCAGTGAGCGCTGCTTTCGTCGCCTCGTGTAACTCTCTGCGACGCCGTTGTGGATTGATTGATTGATAAGTGATTCCGGGCGCGTCAATGGCTATTGTCATTAGTCCCGTAAGTGCAGTGCATGGCTTTTTATTACGGCCTATTACTTACACACACTTTTACTTACGTACACTTACTTAACTTACTACACTACCACACTTGCCGAGACATCACTTTGGAGATAAGTTATAACTTACTCACCCTCACGACTAGATCCTAACCTACCATTTGACCGAGAAAATATTTGGGAAGGAGTAAACAGGGCTAGTCACTAGTTGTAACTACGGCACACTATCTACGCTGCGGTAGATTCTAAATTTATTTGACGATGTTAGTTAATTTGATAATTTGCTGAAATACATAACCTCAAGGAAACAAACACTCTGTAAATGTACGTCATTTTATTTTTCATTTACAACCACCGCCAGTTCCTTAGTTTTAATTAAATAAATTAGCAGCTAAAAGGAGGCAAGAAGGTTGTACGACAAACATTTGTGGAAATGTGACTGAGGTCATGGAACATTGCTTTGGGATCCTACCGTTGGATCACTACAAAAAATGACGGGATCAGTCCCTTTACAAAACAAAACAGTGAATTAATTCGTACAGAAATTTTATTGTGTAATTGACTATGGCTTCAGTAACGCACAGCATAGTATAGAAAACTCTCATTAAATTGGATTCCAGTGTTCAAGGAAATTAATAAACAATGAAACTGAAACAATATGAGTATAACCTCCCTTCACAAACCTTCAAAAGTTTTTCTGACAAAAAGGAATGGTGCAAAATGTTTAACAAACAAAGTGAGTCAACCATTGTGTATTTCCCCTAAATTATGCCTTTTTTCAGAATTGGAGTTACAAAACAAATGCATTAAAACGAGTTATACCCTACATGTTTATTCATTACACAAAAATGACATCAAAAAAATAATATTGATAATATTTATTATCGCAGTAATTGCATTACAGATCCAATGAGAATGTGTGAAAATAGCATGATGGAAAGTTCATGTTCGAAAATTGCTACTCAAATAATTTAATTCGGTGACTCCAAATCCAAACACGAGAGCTGGAGCTGTAGAGCAATGACCCACAACGGAAAAAATCTTTTCAACAATATCATAAATCAAAATCTAACCGTCTTTGCACATATCGACCCTACCCATTTCCCATATGATTCTATAATTCCACTTGACATTATAGATATGGTAGTGGCCAAAAGTTTTAATAAATCTATGTCACAATTTGTTCTAACACATTCCAACTCAGATCATTGTTCCATACAAATATCAAGAAATGCAAGCACAATAATAGCATCGTCTTCGTTGAATCCATTCCATAAAAAAATAAATTGGCAAGTATTTGATAAACTAAACAACTTAATTCTCCTGCCCCTTTCACAAAGTCTGCCAATGAAATATAACAAGCAATATAATTTCTTACAACGGCTATTTTTGAGACAGCTAAAGTAGCATCTCTGAAAATTAAAAAATTCATTTTGTTACTTCATGAATCCCATCCCACGTGATATAATGTTCCTCATATCCCTCAAACGTCAAATCAGACGCGAATGGCACATATATGAAAGTTGATAAAACTACGGTAGCTGTCCACAACTCTCTCAACCAGTATCATAGGCAAACATTTCAACACTTCATCTTTAAATTAGATAAACATTTAAACAACCTTTGAAAGGTCTGCCGACATTTCACCTGACCAATCCAAACAATACCCTTGCTTTTAACTGCATCAAAAATTGCGCATACGACTCCGGAAAATCTAGACGCACTCACAGCACACTTCAAATCTACGTACTCAAAGTTTACCCCCCGCTGAGAAAACATCAGTAGAGAAATTCCTAAATGATCCGTATGTCACTGCACCATTACCTATAGATTATATCTCTCCAGCCAACGTAAAACAATTAATCAAGAAAATGAAAAACAAATCTTCCCCCCTCCCAAATAGATACCGTATTCAACCTTGCTCTGAAACATCTTCCACCACATGCTCTTGCATTTCTAATTACTGTTGTTGCATTTCATATTACTATTACAACAGTTGTTTACGACTCAGGTTCTTCCCCTGATGCTTAAAAAATCAATAGTAAGTTCAATTTTAAAACCAAATAAATCTCAAAAATTCTACCAAGTTACAGTCCGCTTAGTTCACTACCAGCATTTGCAAACAGGTTCGAAAAGCTTATCTTGATCATATTAAACGCCTACCTTGATAAAAATAATGCAATTTCGTCACATCAATTTCGATTTCGTTCTCTTCACTCATCAACCCACCAGCTCTTACGAATTGTTGAAGAAATTGCTCTAGCTCTTCAGTGCAAACTATTCTGCGTAGTGGCTTCTCTTGCACTTCGCACAAGCGTTTGATAAAGTCTGGCACAATGGATTATTAATTACGTTACGTAAACTAGGCGTACGGAATATCTACTTCAAATAATCAAATGCTTTTTGGAAAATATATTATTCACAGTGAAATTGAACAATACCCTATCTTTACCTCCCCGAAATCTATCCAGCATTTCTGAAGGCCCCCCACTCTATTCAATCCTCTTTAGAATCTTTATGGCAGCTATCCCTGAATTATGTAACTGTGCTACAGCTCTCTATGCTGACGATATAGCAATATTAACATCCAGCGACTTAACCTCTAACGCAATGAATGACCTGCAACAAGACTTAAATACCTTTTCTGAAAGGACAGAAAAATGAAGATTACAGCTAAACCTCTCAAAATGCGAAATCAAAATTTTTACCCTGCAAAGAAGAAATATCATATCCCTTTAAAAGTAAATAATACATGAGCCCATTCATATAAATCAATCAAATACTTAGACGTCTCCTGGATACTCGTCTCACATGGAAAACATATTATTCACAGACTAAATAAAACGTATGGAGCCCTACTCTAATTATATCACTTTATGAACAAAAACTCATCTCTAAAAATCGAAAATTCTCTGCTTTTTTTACAAATTAGTCTTAAGACCCTCAATAACTTATGCAATCACAATCTGGGGAGGTACCGCTTCTTCCGCTGTGAAACTCGTACAAACCTTCAAAAATAAAATGTTTCGTACAATTACCAATGCCCCGTGGTATATAACAAATAGATAACTATATAGAAAACTAGACATAGAATCTATTACGAATTACATTTACTTACTGTCGTACAAATTCTTTTCCAACCTCCCAACTGGTTCTTGCACCAGCTACTTTAACCTCGGGAAAACCAGCGTTGCTCCTAAAAGAATTAAATCCCGTCTCCCAAAAGATCTGTTATGTCCCTCATAAGCTGAAAATTTTGGGCAGAAGGTAAAGATATGCCAAGACTCGTTTACCTTCTTTGACGTGAAATGCCTTTAAAGTCTATCAATAGAATTCTGACAACACAACGTGTTGGAGGAAGTAGTGTTCTACATATAGGAACAAAATTTATTGACTATTTCATCAGCTGCCCGACAGTAGGAATTTTTGGATCGAAACCTCTCCGTTTACCGGCGCACGATTACAACAATTCTCTTCTTACATACTATGGCGAGAAAGTAAAAAAGAAAGTTTGGACTTCAAGATCTTCCTTCTACACACAAAACACAAGAAACGCGACGCCAATGAAAGGTGGAGGGTTCAGCACAAAAACCGTTAGTCTCAATTTCTGATTCATCTCAGGCGACGTTACGTCATTGCAAGCCTTCAGGAGCAAAGCGAGTAGCGAGTGCGGGGCGTGGGTGGTGGTGGGGTGGTGGTGGGGTGGGGAGGATTCGGTGCGGGAGGGGGAGGCAGCGAGACTGGCACTGGCGGCCAAACATGTAACGCCGCTGCAGTGGGGGTGGCGGCAGAAGCATTTGGAACGTGACGTGAATGTGGGCCTGAGGTCTAGCCCCTTCGCGAGGTCGGGAATTCCCTACCCCTCTCCTGGATCCCACACGACTTCGCCGGTATCAAATACGTGTAAAAGTACCTCAAAATATGAGCGTTTTCATGTACTGCGTGTGGGGAAGTAAACACTTCATTCTAGAAACATTTCAAAATTCATCCTTCAGCTAATGGAATCAAATAATAATCAAAATAACGGAATAATATTTCAAATAAGAGACATCATTATAAAATGTACTGCATCTATTTCGTGAGATAAATGTGTTCTCACACTTAATTGTTTATTTGAAATGTATTTCTGATATTTATTATTGAAGGATATTTGGTGTATCACATTAAAATGTGTACTAAAGGAAAAATCCATGACCTTAACTTAACCACTGTTATCAAGCACATTCAGAGTTTAAGTATTAGGATCAATTAAAAATCTCGAAGGAGGTGGAGGAGAAATAGAAGTAGGAGGAATAGGAGTAGTCAGAGTTAGAAAAGTAGAAGGAACAGGGTAAACATTCTCTAAAACTCAGACCTGAAAAAATATGGGAGTGTAAATAGAGATAGTATACGGTCTAATAGGAAGTAAATTACAGTTTTTCAAATCTCAATCTTTATTGTCCAATGTGATGCCGGGTGTATTGTGGAAGGAGTTCGGTTCGGTAACGCGTTGACTTTTGAGGCTCAGCCGTGGAATGATCTGCAACCCGCTTGTCACAGAAGCTTCACTGAGAGCTGTCGTTTACCGAACGAGCTTTTGCTCTAACCAATAACATCATCACTCATGCATCAATGAATCACGTTTACGTTTAATCACAGAGCTACATTACACTGCCATCACTCCGAGTAATGTCCCAATCATGTGAGTAATGCTTTTGCTTTGAATAGAGACCTGGCAAATATGAATCGATGCGAGAAGACGTTTGTTCGGTTTATACTTCCCTATTTAAAACGATCTCTCCTTGTTTAGTGACGGCAGAGTCAATGCATTGCTGTTTGGTGTTTTAAGTGTCTAGTCAAATACATATCAGTTTGTTCTAAAGTTATATGGATTTTGTTGTAGTAGTGATGTACATATTTTCATTTTCGACGTATAAAAACATCACTCGAGATCGTAAAACAAGAATATCAAAATACTGTATTGCAATTTGTGCCTTTTGATATAATTAAGAGTGCAAACAATGCTCGCCATCAGTAATTCGTTCTCAGCCAATGGCAGATGGCTCCTTTCGGCAAAATTTGCCGTCGGGGGCAGACTTCCTTGGTCCGGACCCGCACCGGAAGTTGCCCAGCGCGACCGGAAGGGGCGCCTCGGGCGAAAAGCCTTGGCGCCTTATCTGCTCCCGATGGCCCTTATAATTATCACTTTCATTAAAGTATTTTTCGGGCCTTGAAACTCCCATTTAGATGCACCGCGGGAAAGCTCATAATTATCGGCGCCTGCTAAGCGAACGAGCCATTACGGTTTCGCGAAAGGGGGTGGGGGCTGAGAGGAAGTCCCGCTGCTGCGAGAGAAGCAGACGGCTGGGAAAGAATAAGGGCTGGGAGTCTGAATGTCTGGCACTGCGAATGCCTCGGGCGAAAGAAGTAAACAATGAAAGTTTATGACGTTGGTCTGGATTTGAGATAGACTCTAAAAATTCAACCCGAGGAAAGAAAAATTTCGCACTCAAGAATCAAAAAGTTAGATAACAAGTGGAAAGAATTTGAAAGAAAAAATAGTTAAAAACATATCTTGTCTGGAAATTAAAATATTGCGAATGATGTCATGAAATGTGAAAAGTCTTACTAAAGTTTTAAGTTGAGCAACGAAATTGTAGTTATATTTTTCTGAAAACAATGAAAACATTGCTAGATAAAACGCCTTTAAAAGAATGGAAATATATGATAATAATTCGGCATATGATTCAATTCTTGTTTTACCGTTAAAATGTTATGCAGTTTCAATATATGCTGTATTATATCCTCTTTTCATCACGATTACAATATGGTTTTCAACCCTTTAACGCAAATTCTTTCACATGACTGCGTTCATCTTTCGCATCACCTATAACAAAATTGTGAAATTATGCGTATGAATTGTTCTGAACTCCCAGTTAGAAAGACGATAAAAAACTGTAGCGCATAAAACGTGTGATTGCAAGACCTTTAGCCCGAAACTCCCCTTTTCAGAGTCATCGTAGAACGCGCCGCAGACTTCCAAAGAAAAGTAATTAAGTTCACAAAGAACAGGCTCTCAAAAAAATGTTCCCTTCTCATCACGTGTAATGAAGAAGGTATTCTAAACTAGGGGCTCCACGATCAATACCCCCCTTCTTCTCTCACTCACTCCACGGAACAATTCTTTTACATTATAACGAACCTGCATCTGCTACAAAAAACTTCGGAGCCCGCAGATACCAGTGGATTGCGAAAAATTTAAAGGAAAGAATAACGACAAGACTTGGCATCGGAACTCGGGAGACGCGCGCTGTCTACAAGCTTTGGAAACTTTTCTCTCGGAGATGCGGTTCGTCATTAAGGGGCGGCGGTGGCGGCGCTGCATTAGCGGTTTTCGCCCAGGGCGACCTCCACGTCTCTCGACGCAAATGGCGCGGGGGCATTGTGGCCGCGGGGCTGTTAATGCACTTTAACCCCCCAGCAGCCACGCGATACCCAGGGTGGCATCATCGAAATATACAGTTTCAGAAACTACTTGCTGGTTCCGGAGAGGCCGCGTCCTAGGCACAGGCGCCAACGTTTCGGACGCCATTCTGCGAGCTTCCTCAGGGCGAAATGCGAATGGTAGAATTGTCAGTTTTCAAATGTGGCATCGTATTAAAAGAGTGATAATAACCGAAGACACGTAATTGGGTATATTGTTATTGGATTTGAAACAAACCGAAATCATTTCGATTAAAATAGTTACTTTAATGATTTCGTGAAATTATTTCCTTTTGCACAATCAAAATTGACGACCTATAAACCTTATCGTGTAGTTTTCACCCACTGTGACGTTTTATAGAGATCATAGCCCCTCTACAGTCCGTCAAAAGAATGCAAAAGTGTCTCCTAAAACAGTGTCCAGTACGTTGTTTGAATGACTTCTCTGGCAAATATTTCGCAATTAGAGAATGAATTTCTCCCATTCATCAATTCAAACATTAAGTTTAATGTATTTCCCATTTTTATTGTTCAATAAGAACCTTTCGTTAAGAACGTCTGGAGGGTGAAGCTTACAGCGAATATTCTGTGTGACTGATTATTGCTACTTGGAGTCCTAATGATAAGCACTAGAGCGTATTTGTATTGTAGCTTCCAGAAACTCTGAACAATGACCGACGATTGCAGAATTTTAGGCACTAGTTACATATCATGGTCAAATTCAGCCGCTGTCTGAAGGGCAATTCCAGCGTACAGCTGCTTTTATGCATAGGTTTCGTTGATTTCTCCGATTAACTCCGAATGCTAGAGCAGTGCTCTAACAAACGAACCACGGACCGCACGCATGTGTGATTACGTTTTTATTTTAAGGCGTAGATAAGGATTTATTAGCCGTAATAAATTAACGAAACCAAATTAAGAAAATATTCAAATTATAATGACAAATATAATTCACCTTAGGATAGGAAAACAGTTTTACAAGAAAATAAAGTCTTTAGAAACATCTAAGTTATGTAAGTTATGTTGATAATTGGAAGCAATGATGCTTATGAAATAAAGTATAACTAAACTAAATAAAGTCTTCAACAGCAAAATAAATTTGACGTGTAAGCCCTTATTACATGGCTGCGTTATATATTTTTAATGATAAAGTTACGTGAATATTTTTAGATGCATTGGGTTCATTTCTCTGTCATTATGAAAACAAATTATGTCTGGAACTAATATAACGAAATTCTGAGGTTCTTAAGCAAATTTAAGAAGTAGCCAAACCATAACTATTAACAATGTTTCATTTATTTATTTAAAGTTTTTATGTATTTAATAAATAATGTATTTGACATGTGTTACAATACATACGAATTTATATTCAATCAACTAATGTAGAAAAGGTCGCTTAGAAACGTACTTTTTGAGGCTGATTCCTCTTGACTTGTACCATTTCATGTGAATACGATCAATAACTCGCCGGCAATCGGGAAACGTTTCGGTCTCTGAACACGTACGCGAAACTGACCCGAGGTGAAACCGGATGATGTTACAGTTTACCGCGTTAATGAAACTCACATCGCGAAGCCTCGGAGGAGGCAGTAATTACTCGCCTGACCTCCGTTCCCACCACGAGCGCCCTGCGTGGCGGCTGCTCGACCTAAACGCGGGTTCATTTTTGTCTCCTGCTCCTCCTACTTAACGGATATTTTTTTTTGCGAATCCCTCCCAACATCGTATCCCCCATGCTGGTCCTCAAAGCAGAGTCGACTTATATAAAATTAATTAAAAGAAAATTACAACAGTGTTTTAACGATTTTTTAATAAACAGAGAGCGCACAGTGCCTGATGCAACACAAATTCCGTGAAGGAGAACAGAGGGGGAGGGGGGGGCACGGAAGCCCGGACTCAACGAGATTGCACGATGAATAATTCACAGAAATTCCTCTTCATCTTTTTGGAGAGAAGAAACATTTCTTAAAGCCTTCCTGTTTCTTTACACCTTACTTCTTATTAGATACTTCTTCGAGAATTATCATTGCAAATAAATGTAAATTGCATTCATAGACCGCAATTATTGCAATCATCTGGATCATTAGCGCCGCTGAAAGAATATGCAAAGCGACCGGTTTTGAGGAGAACGAGAGGCGACTAAATGACAAAAGGCGTTGGACATGGCGGGTCTGCGGAGGTTTCTAAAAGAAGTAACTGGGTTCTGAGTAGAAGAGTGGGTGCTAACAGTGGGATAAGAGGTTAATCCCTATTCTGTCTTTTGAAATCCTTGATCAGGATTCCGTGAGCAAGCGATACATTTATTTTTGGATATCTTATTTTTAGATTTCACTCACACTCAAGGATATTTACATAGAACTGCTACTACAATATTGAACAAGTGTTTAATTTTGTATTTAGTCTATTATACTGTTCATACATCCTATCCTGCATTTTTGAATTGAGTGATGGCTCTCGATTTAAATATCGTACATTGATATTTTATACTGAGTTTTAAAAGTAATAATGTACATTTTTAATCCACATAGCAATAAAATACACAAGATCTACCAAAAAATCAAATGCTTATCAGTAAGTTCAGTTTCAACCTAAAGTAAATAGGAATAAACCTACTATTTAGAAACTAGTTTAATTTACTGAAATACGCTTTCTTTGCTTGAATTATTTATTTTCAAATGTAATACCTTTTATTTAGATATTTATTGCGTGTACAGTTTCTAGTGTACAACTACAAAGTGTATAATAAAGTTGAATAGGCAAATGGAAATAAATCCTTGTTCCATAGTTCCGAAGAAACAAAATCAAAATCTTAATAACATCCACAGTCGGCATCTGTGGATTAATGTCTTATGTCTCTTATGTTTATGTTTTACGCAAAAGTTGTTGAACTAGTAGTTATTGATTTCTTGGGCTAATCTGTAATTTCAAATGCGCTGTAGAAAACCGTTTTATACATTGGACTTATTCAATAATAAAATAAATATGAAATATTACAAAAATATTTTATTACTTTATTTTTGGTCTTACGAAACAATGTAATCATAGAATAAATACAGATTGTCCGGGGAGAATACGTGGAAGCTTTTAAAATAAGCTCTTCAGACAATTGTTTGCATATTTTGTCCAATAACCTGCTTGGGAATTCCAAGTGGCTGAGGAGCGACGACGTAACCGCAATGTATCTATCGTACATTATCTGCTTTACTCGCAAAGAGTCACGCCAGACTCACAATGAGGGCAAGAGAGTTGGTAGTCTTCTGGAAATAGTTCGACTACCAGGTTTTCAAGTCTGTGATGTCCTTTGTGTCTTTTACTGTGGTAACGAAGCTCTTAAGCGTTTCCTCTCTGTGTGTTTTCTGAATGAGTATCAGAAATTAATTATGGAATTCTCTTTAGTTGACAATAGAACACACATATTACTGTGGACAAATTTCATTCTTACATTGAAGTAGGAAGAACAACAAAGAAAATATATATCCACAACTCTTTTTAAAAAGGTTGACTTATTTCCGTTTTAAAACCACCGATTCAATTAGAGACATACACGTGTTTTACGATATTAACGAGTATTGACTTGTAGAGAGGAGAATATATATTTTTTATCGTTCTATTTCATTTTAATTTACGGCACAAATATTAATTAACAATTAATATAAACAATTAAAAGAGCATGTTTCAATAAATATTCTTTCCCACTAAATTGAGTCACCATTTCAATTAGAGTGGAAAATAACGTAAAACATGTACTGAATCTAATTCGTTTGTGCTAATCTTAGAATCAATGAGGTATTTTTATGAAGAAATTAGCATTTATTTATGACATGTCGATACTGAATTATATATTTAAAAATATATGAATTAGAGAAAAAGGTATTTTATTAATCCTCGGAAGGTTGAGCCTCATCTGTCGACTGTGAATATAAATAAGTAATTTATATAGATTACTGAAATTGAATGAAGATAAATTTCGTTTGGCATTGATTTATTACCTAGTAGTTGTGGCGAGTTGTGTTAACCTGATTCAAGTTAGATAACACAATGCATGATAGAATATTGTATCGTGCCCTAGGTAATTTAATTATTGCATCATTGTCAATGACATTCTTGCTCGATGGCCGGGTGTAAGAGGAAATATTTTTTAACTAAATTGTAATGAAATAGACAACAAATATATTTTATTAAATGTAATTTTATTCGATATTTCAAAGTCATTAAATTATTAATTTGTAATCATTGTGAGACAATGTAACATAAAGCACTAGTGTGTGCCATTTCGAATTGCGATGTCTCTATTCACATTTCACTGCAACTGTAGTTGTTCACGTCGCATCCGCTCTTTGAGTCAGCTTACACTGTTAACCCTTCACCATTTCACTCGCCTCAGAGCCATCTAATTAAGCCCGAAACAGGAGATGAGCCAGTGGTTAGGAGACTTTCTACCTTTGCTGCGTGAACGTTAAGACTGCCGTCGTCAGACTCTGATGTTACTGCGCTATCGTGTTTCTAAAGAAAGCGCTCATATTGAGTTTCCTTTGTATTGCTTCAAAAGCATTCTTCACAGTGAAACGTTAATGTTTTCATTTTATTCCCATTCAGTCTCTTAGTGCAGCAAAATTAGCTGGCAAAAACGGTGAAATGTACTAGGATAAGACGCGATAATATGGTTCTTAAAAGAAAACATTAATTGGTTTGTTTTTACTTTCTCGTTCTTACTTCATACCAAGAGAAAGTATTCTACTCGTGTCCCGGTGGGTGGCAAATTTTTGACAGAAAATCTCTTATTTCCGGGGCCTGGTAAGGCTCTGGTAAGGTCCTGGCAACGAAAAAGTGGATAAATATTGTTACTCTAGCCGAGTGTTCCATTTAAAATGAGCTTTGGGAATATCTAAAAAAGTGCGCACCGAATGAAGAAAAATGAATAACAAAAGTTGATTGTATCGACGGGGGCCATACAATGATGCCTAACTCAACCCCCCCCCCATTCTTATCCTCCACCTGTGGGTGGGAATGGGGAAAAATAAAAAAGTTGAATGTGAATACCTATTTATTATTGTAGATTCAGGTTTTCCGAACTTTTATATTTAACGTTTTATTTGTTTTATGTTAGATGATTCTGTCAAAAATGAAAGTAAACAAAAACACGTTAAATTGAGTTTTTCACGACAACTCTTCAAATTGGAAAAATTAAAAAAAAATTATTAAATAATTTGTAAGGAACTTCTCAATGGTAGGAAATATTGCATTGTCATTATCAAAAATGTTAAAAATAATTACATTTAGAATTACTCAAAATTGAACAAAAATATCAATTCTTCTGCAATTTTCAACATTTAAGGTTTGTTTTGTAATAATACTGGTTCAAAATGCGAAGGTAAGTGACAACTGAGCACACTGCATTGATTTTTATTAAACTCTGTTATTCATCAAACGGCCCGAGTAGCGCTGATGTTGGCACTTCTCTTTCTTCCTTGGGAGAAGCCTTTTCTCTCTCCAGAATAGAGGAAGGAGAAGCGCCGCCAGGAGCGCTACTGGCTGTTTGATGAACTATAGCGGCGGTGACTGTAGAGGTATTCGGGCTGATGGCAGGGAGCCGACCCCAGGTTCCTCTGCTGATGTCGTATCAAAGGAATCATAAAAAAACACAGGTTGCTGAGTGACCAAATCGACGTGTTACAGGGTACAGTGACATCGTTAGAGAATGCAGTGCAGACATTAAACGAGCTGGTGTCGAGCCAGATTCATTACAGTGAGAAGCATTCGCGGTCTAACAAAATAATTGTGATTGGAATCCTTGAGCAGCGGGATGAGACTTGGACAAAAGGTGTATCTCAGTCGTGTCGAGCAGCTGGGGGTCTGGCTGGGCCTGTAGGACTTTGAGCGCCTGCAGCCCGTGTTACACGAAGCACAAGCGCGCAGTCCAAAGTTTAACGTTGATTATTTACAAAACTAAATGATGAAGAGAGTCAAAGTTTGACAAATTTAGTCTGTACAGTACATAAGGTCCTGACGTATTAGCAAAGAGGAGTGAATCGCCCTGTGTACCAATATCTGGAGTTTGCTCTGTTCCTTAGCGCTCCAGAGCGCGATGTTCTAAGTTCTCTCCTCTCTCCCGCTCCCGCTCCCGCTCCCGCTCCCGCTCCCGCCCCCGCTCCCGCCCCGCCCTCCACTCCCGCATCTCTGCGCGCCCCTCCCGCCTCGGCGGCGGGATTTTTCAACCGCCTGTTGGGGCGGACTAATGCCCGGCAGCGGAGGCAGATAAGAGCGTGAGTTGTGGTTACGTAGGGGCTGGTTAACACCGGTAATGGTTTAGCTGCGAGCGGCGTCCTTAAGGCGGGCCTTCCGGCTTTATAACTGGCTGAGAAATGGCGTCACAGTCTGACTAGGAAGTTTCATGCACTCGGAGTAATATATAGACGACATTATAATGGCTTGTCTCAAAATGGAAATCTGGTGTTTATAATCATTTATTCCTTTCCTTCTGTTTAGGCAATTGTTTCACAGAGTACTCCAATTTCAGCTCTTGAATTAATTTTGAGAGGACTATAAGTTATTACACAACTCAAGCGTGATCTGGATAGTGTATTATTTTATGCACTGAAATTAAATGAGAATGAAAAATTGAATTAATACATATGTATTTTATATATTGAATTAATTTTTGTCTGCGTATTTAGACAAAAATAAATATAAACTATTCCGAAAAATACATTTTTATGCCTGTCGTTTACATTTAACCCGGCAAAAAATGCTTATTTATTGGAAAAAGTAATTTCCCTTACATTCATAGTATGTACTCAGTAATAAATTACATTGATTTATATTTTCATTACATCTTCTTAAGTAAAATGAATTAAAGTAAGTTTGGAAACCATTGACAAAAGGATACACGTCCTATCCGAGTGATTCGTAATTAGATGTATGAATGATGTATGTATGAAGACAATATTTTAACGAAATTACAAATAATATTGTTTTAAAAACTTTACTAATTGCATATGAATAAACAAAAAATTTACATCAATGTTGAAGTTTAAAGTTAATAAATTTTACAAGTAACTAAAAGTAGTATTCCTGTATTCCCACCACAGTTATATAACTTTGGAACATCTTTCACGATATATACAATCTTCCAAAGTGTTGATTCAAAGTGTTGCTTTATTTCGCTGTGTAATGAATACTTTAAAGGTGTAGCTGTGCTTTACAATTCAGTGTCCCAACGTAATTTTTCCCAGAATTATCATTAAACTGTTTAAATTTAAGTATAAGCTTAACGTATGAAAAGTATCATTGAAGAGAAAAAGAAAGCAATATTTTGTGTTAAAGGAAAGTGTTTAGGTTTAAGTTTCAAGGGGGAAAACTGTCAATCGTAAAGAACATTAAATATTAGAATATGCAAATCTTTAACTACCCTACTGAAAGGTCGGAGGCCCTTCCCATATAAGGGATGCTATGTGTGAAATTACTTTTACTATTGTAATTATTTTCTCTTTTGTGAATCATTGGGCCCAGTGACGTGAAGCCTGCGGAGCCAACGTGGCGTTCCCGGAGCTGCGCGCAGGCCCTTCCCACATTGCGCACACGTGCGCCGGGCGGGCGGGCGCAGCTTGCGAGCCGTCGAGTGGCGCCGTCGGCGGCCTTTAATTCATGCCCCATTAGGGCTGGCGATGGGCACTCTGCGGCCGCGAAGGCCGGCCTGCGGCGAAGGGCTGGGAGGGGCGCAACCGGCCGAGGGCGAGGGCAGGCGCCGGCGGAGGCTGGGTGCGGACGGGGCAGCGGAGGATTATTGATTCCTTGCGCCTCAACGCCTTACAGTAGTATTCCCGTAAGCGTGGTATATGTTTTGTAGCTGGAAGGGACGGTGATCTTCCCACTCCGAAATACGGAATCGACATACACGAGAGCTTGCGAGGATTTCTCGAAGCAGGCCTATCCCGTCAGCGGTTCACCAGCGTCCCATCTGAGACAAGCTCTAATCTGAATAGTCTCCCGACACGTAGGAGAGTGTTGGTTCACGTAAGAGTGTGTGAGGGTGTGTATGTGTGTGATTATGTGTGTGTAAGTGAGGGGTGAGCATAGGGCAAGAATGAGGAAAGGAAGATTACACGAGCTTCATGACCCGTGTGGTGGGAAACTGCTCTAGCATTCGCTTGCTAAGGAGTGGCTGCTAGAATTCTCCTTGAGACAGCGACTGGTTTGACCGAGCTCTCTAGCTAGTATCGAAAACCCTGCCACCGCCGGGACTCAAACCCTACGACCCCCCAGAGACACTGCAGTGACTTCAATTGATGTTCTGAGTCTCCTAAACCGGTTGAGCTGATGAGGGATGCAATGGGCAGAGAGAAGCTGCGGGAAGAGATGACAACACTATAAACAGGCTCTAGGCTGCAAAATACATTTCGTGGATTTGTCAAATACTCGCAGAAAATAGCAGACACGGAGGCTAGAAATGTAGGACACCGGGCAGGGCGTAAGCGAAAAGCTGATCTTGTGGCGCAGGTCACGTTCTTGGCCGAAGGGAGTTTGGTGGCCATGTGAAAAACCACGAGCTTTCAGGAAGTTGCTGACTGCAGCATCTCGCCGACGTTAGAAGACCGGACCGACCGCAAGTTGCAGACTTTAACAGACAGATCTCTCCGCGGGAGCATAAGGACGATAGACGTTCAGCGTCTGAGGTTTGGGTTCATTGTAATCTTTCAGTCTCTCTCAGGGTGGTAAGAATACATCTGCTTCTGCCGTGGGGTTAGGGTTTTTACCATGACATTTTCTAACACCCAGAAATTTGCGGAGTCTGCTTCCATAGTGAGAAGATTAGCCTGGAAACATAAAACTAAACGGATGGGCTGCGGGAACCACGTTTTTGGAGATTAACTATTAAATATTTCATGTATGAAAATAAATTCTTATTGAATCTGTATAGTGGCAGTAGTCAGCTAAATTTCCTAACGAGTACTTTTATCAACGAGGGCGTAAGGGAGATAAATAAGAGAGAGAGGAAGGAGATGGTAGTGTAAATAACAGTGCAGACTGATAAGGCGAATATTCTCGGTTACACTGAATTGACCTAGGACCAGAGTGGTGATAGTGTTGGGAGACACTTTCCACGAGCTGCCTCTAGGGGGTGGAGCTGGGGAAATGGTGATGCAGGCTCGAAGATGCACGTGCTGGGTGACGATAAGCTTTGATCACTCACCGTATCCGTGATCTAGATGGTGAAATATCTCGTTTCGCTACTTTCGTGTGACAACAATACTTTTTCTCAAGGCACTTGTGTTTAATGAGAGTGTTAAAAGAAATACTAAACGCTTTTAGTTTTCACTCGTTTTCACGTTCTTCAAAAATATGAAAATCCTTGGTATCTACCTATTATGGAGATCTAGAATCATTCAAATCTGACACTGCCCACGTAAGGATAAATAACTTTTCTCAGAATTGGAGAATTTTAAGCTGTAAACATTTTAGTACACATAGGTATTACATATTTTTTAGAGACGAGTAATGTTATTTTTCAGAAAATTTCGACTCTTATTAAATGAATGGGTGAAAGCCAGAACGGTGTAAGTGATATTTCATAAATCGAAAACTCTTTATTTAATTCAATATTACTATAAATTCGTGGTGCTTTGTTCCATCATTAAAACCTCCGAATTTCAATTGTCTATTAAAACCACAGAATTACATTGTCACTGAAATATAACCTAAAATAAACACGTTTTCTAAGAATTTATAAAAATTAACTTATATTGTTCTGGTTTTCACCCATTCAAATAAGATAGGGATATTCCTCAAAACGTCAGAAACACAAACAGAAGTAGTAACGAAGTTAACACCTGAAGCAACACACAGAACATCTGAAGTTCGCCTTTTAAACCTAGGAAGGTATTTTCTTTTTCTGTACAGCAGCGATTGGGTTTGAAGAGGACATTATTTTACTTAATGCAGAATCTCACTTTTCCTCTACTTTATTTTTGTGGAAAGCCTTTAGCATGTAATATTTTCTCGAAACAATGTGTATACACCATTTTAAAAACTCTTCAATTACTTTTAACATATTCCTTACCTGCGTGGTTTAATAGAAACAAATTCATTAACAATTACAGGGAATAATTGAACAATATTTCCTAAATTTTGGACGAAAATTAGTTTTCTACAGTATTACCCCTTAAAGATAATGTGACAAAAAAAGGCAAATGACTCCCAAACCTATTACGCATCTGAGATCCAATTATAGTGTTGAACTTTCTCTTACTTCTTGAAAACACAGTAGTACTACTACTTCTGTTTTTCTTTCATAACACCGTGATGAGATTTATCTACTGTTCTAACGCAAACCTCTCAAACACAGTCTGATAATCACTTTTGCTTATTCACTTTTGCTGTGTTCAAACCATTACCTCCTGGGCGCTGTAAACATGGCCTTCATGTGATTGGTTCTATTTAAAGATCAATAACGCGTCAGTACGTGTGCCTTCGCCTCTTTTCATTCGCCCGTCCTTCTTACCCGCGTTTCGAAATCGGTTCTCTCGGCTCCCACGTCGCCGTGTCAGCCACTCTCCTCCCTCCGCGCTGGGAAGCACGCCCCGGCGCTCCTCAGTGGACTTCCATTCCGTGCCGCGGCGCCGCGCCACCGTCGACGTCTCGAAAATCGAATTCTTCCTCCCCCGCCGTCAGCGCCGCTGGAGGCGCGCCCTTGTTTGTACGGAAATTGGGTTTCATTTGTTTCCTTCCAATGTTTATTTTCTGCTTTCTGTTTTCCCCGGCATTTCTACTTGTCATTGTATCTTGTATCGAACTCCACCCGCCGCCGCGCCGCCGTTGAAGAGTAGTAGCAGAGTACCTTGTTAATACTGACTGGAATATTTATTTTGGGTAATACTCTCCTCACGGATTTAAACTAATGGTATTGGCACGTGCCTGTAGATAACGGTAATTGTTCTTTGCTTTAGTACAATTTAAAAGAAGAAAGTTGTGGCAGTGTATTGCAATAACCAATATCGATAATATACCTAAATATGGAAGCGATTTCTTGATTTGATTTACTACTCGTAAAACAACTGTATGCGAAGTATGGGGAAAATATAACCTTCGATTTTTTTAAACTTCAGATTCCATGTTACACTCTTTTACAATACATTTTTGAATAATGAATAACGGCACTAACAAAGCGTGGTTAACATAATTTGGAAAGTAGAAAGTTTTGCTTCTAAGAAATAGAAAACATATATCATCGATAAACGAACTAATGATGTGATTTTATAGTAATGTTCACAAAATAACACTTTCTGGACCTACTCTTGCCACAAATAGAAAGAAGTAGCTCAGCAAAACATGGGTATATTAATGTCACATTTACAGACTAGAAGCGAAAAACGAGTCATGTCAACATTTTATCAATGAGTCTTGGAAAACTGGACGAAAATCCTGACTGGAATGGGGTCTTTGACCCAGAAACTGGAGAACAATATTTAAAAACACCTACCCGGCTCTTGAAATGCCAGTATCAACTACGTTGTAGAGGTTTCTATTCAGAACCCAGTTCCTTACTACATCAGAGAGTGCAGAATCGTTTTAGCTACTCTAGTCTAGCTTAACAGCTTTACCACAAATTTAAAAAAAAGCACGTAAACAATAAAACTCGGTTACAACATACAGAAATGCCAAAAAGTCCATGCGAAGTGACATACCGAAGCGTCAGTGTATTTAGCAGAAAAATAATGTAACGTATTATATTAATAATACCTCAATTTATTTAGCAGCGAAATACACTGACGCTAGTTATCGACAAATGAAACACGCATAACAAAAAAGAAAACGTCAGCCCTGACACAGCAAACGACCACGCACCGGGAAGCAGAGCAGCGAAAACAAGTGACGCGCGTAAACTTCCCCGGGGAGCTACGGGTAGACACCTTCGTAATGTCAACACTTACGAACTCCGCGTGAGGCTGTGGCGGGGACGGGACGGGACGCAGTTGGCAGCGAATTCCGCAGGGTCAGCGAAACTCCTCCGGAGCCCGCACAACGGGAGCGGTGCAGGTGGCGGAGGCGGAGCCGCGGGTGGAGGCGGTGGTGGCGACGGATGTGGAGGCGGAGGAGGCGGAGGCGGAGGAGGCGGAGGCGGAGGAGGCGGAGGCGGAGGAGGCGGAGGCAGTGGTGGAGGTGGAGGCGGAGGCGAGAGAGAAGGCTGGGATGGCGATGGAGGCGGCGGTGGTGGCAACGGATGTGGAGGCGGAGGAGGCGAAGATGGAGGCGAAGGCAAAAGCAAAGGCGGAGGTGGAGACGAAGGTGGAGACGATGGTGGAGACGAAGGTGGAGACGAAGGTGGAGACGAAGGTGGAGACGAAGGTGGAGACGAAGGTGGAGACAAAGGTGGAGACGAAGGTGGAGACGAAGGTGGAGACGAAGGTGGAGGCAAAGGCCAAGGCAAAGGAGGAGGTGAAGGCGGATACGGATGCGAAGGCGAAGGCGGAGGTGGAGGTGGAGGTGGCGTTAGCGGTTCTGGCAGTGAGGTGGAAGCGAAGATAGGTGGTAGAGGAGGTGTCGATTTCGTGTGGCTGGGCGTAAAACTTAGACAGAACCAAGTTCGAATCCAAGTCCAACCACCAAGAACAAGTTCAAGGCTAACTAAGTCCGTTCCAATATAAACAGCAAGTTTTGGGAATATGCGAATTTGGTAGTGAAGTTACCGAACTGGTTACATTACATTGGTTATGTTCAGTTGATTGTCTCGGCAATATTAATCGAAAAGGTGCAGATAATGGCAATGCGTAGATGGTGGTTGGGGTGGTGCAGGTGATGGTGAGGGCAGTGACAATAGAAATGGAGAAGGTGCGGCGATGTCGTGTTCCAATAAAACAACACTAAAACGATGCTTGTAAAATAATGTAACTTACAAAGAACATACATGTGAATCATCTAGTGCAGGGGTATACAACTTACAAGACAACTAAAACCTTTAATATGGTCGTGGGTCATATTTTCATTACTCGAGCAATCCCCTCGTGAAGCGGTATTGTTAATCTTAACAGTTTTCCCGCCTGCTCTGAAAGGGGATGGGGGAGGAATCACGTGTGATATTGAGCCGTATCATTCACAACGCAGTGAAACCATTGGAATTTTGAATTTCTGAATTTATTACAAAAAAACTTTAACCAAAATTTCCCGTGTTATTACGCTAAGGGGGTGTTGACCCAGACAGAGTGTGTGCGCTAGGCGCGAAATGTTCTCGCTCGACCTGGATGCAAACAACTTTCACGATTGACTAATAACCTTTCGCCGGCCGCCACTTGGACAGCGCTGATCCTGCGTCAGTAGTACCTGTTTTATACTAGCCAACTGCTTATCCCATTAGGGGCAAGAGCCTCCTGCTTGAGCAGGGAATTATTAATGATTCTTTGTTGAAGTGATAGGATGATAACGAAGAGTGAAAGGACGATCGCAAATAGATTCGTGCCCGAGGCGGAATTCGAATCCGCGATCCTTCGATCCGCTCTCTCAGCGATTTCGGCTTCCCGGATTGCCGTAGTATATTTGCTCTAGTCCAAGTGTCGTGGAGCGGGAGAGTGGCAAGGAGTCGTCGGGATGTTGCACGAGAGCGAGGGCCGCAACACCCTCCAGTGCGCTCGTGTTTGCTCTTTGACGCCGTTCGAGGAGCCCACCTGGCTGGCCGGGGGCATTTGGCGAGAAGACGCACGCGGTAAAATTTAAGTTATGCGCGTTCGCATCGAAATGTGTAAATTTACTTTAAGCTCAGTGCCGCTGCTCGGATGTTGATTTAAAAAATGATATGTGTTAAGATGGTAAAAAATGATGAGAGTGAAGAAAGTATCTAATTGCGTCGCAATTAGTAGGGCAAATAGATAATGGCAGAATGTGTTAAGAAATGTGCTACAAAGCGTTAATATTAAATTATATGTAACCGGAAAGATTTACTCATTGAAGTAATAAAATTATTGAAAATTTAACATTGATTTTTATAGAATAATTTGAAAGATCATTAGATACAATGACATTGTGATAGCGATGTTACCTTCAGGATAGCAAAGTCAAAATAACTGAGTAAAATTAAGCAAAGAAAATGATATTTATGTCGATTGGCGATTAACAGTGACATACATTTCTGATGACTTCATATCATTTTTGAAAAACTATTCCCAATAAAATCTAATATGTAGATGACGATGCTCAATATCAGAAAATTATTATATTTTATAATTTGACTGATCTTCGGATTCATATACAAAACATATTTACTCTGCATTCACAAAATAGTTGCGATATTCAATGACTTATTTATTTCACTTCTAGGTAACTTATTGTGTCTAGAAGTGGCTATTGATTAATGTTTCGAAATAACCAATCTCTTCGTTGACATGACTACAATACATAGAGATTTCGATTCCAAATAAGCAAACAACTTTGTGCGTTAACTGAATGAGATAAAAACCGCCGATACATCGGACCCTCAAAGTGTGGTACATATGCTGAAATCACCTAATGATAAGTTCATTATTTTGTGCCACATATAGCTCGAAGTAGAGAGAGGACAAGTGTATTGCGGTCTGGTACTAGCCTTATCTCTACTCCAGGAGACACAGTAAAAGTCAGCTCGTATTTTACGTGGCGTTTTCAAAACAACAAGTTCGTTTTTCCGTGGCAGGTAACTTTATATGAAGTGGCTATTCCTGTCGCCGTTATTGCCTCCAGTCTGTTTCGTTTCGCGTTCAACACACACCTGCGCGGCGGTGCAGGTTTATATTGCCCTCGGAACACATCACAGCGGAAAGTGATTCTTTCTCATTTCTGGACTCCAATCCTGCGAGGCGCAAGCACTGTGCAGAAGTGTGTTTCAAACATGCAAGCACGTGTGTAAGTAATGCATTTGCTTAGCTCTAACAAAAGTCTAATTATCATTTGATTTTTTCTTTCGTTTTGAATGCAGAGTTTACACTATGTACAAGTAAAACATTTTACTTGAGAAGATACGATATTTCCCCTCCTCGAAAACTAAGTTCTGATCAGAGCAACGCGCGCTATATTCTTCTCTAGATTGCGGGTAAATTGAACGTTGTGTACCAAATGCCGAATGTCTGCCACCTTCGCAACTCGTACCCTAGGATCTCTCGTCAGAGCTGCTGCTGAGCAATGCTAAAAATGCTGGCTTGTTTCGTCTAGATGTTTCTCCTACTTCCAGCTTTTGTTTTGCCTCACCGATTATGTCTTATTTAGAAATAGTACAACATTTCTCAGTCCAGTTAGACAAAAACTACTGGTTTACATTAGAACACAAAAAGTGGTGCTAAGTAGCTCATACCTTCACTCATCGTTTATGATATACTTTCAAAAATTGTGTAACATTATTCATTCACGTTTATTCAGGCGTTCGGTTAAGTAAAAACTACTCAAAACATTGAACACGTATTTATTACAAAAGTCTAATTTCTTAGAACTAATTTCATTAAGAAAAAATCACCATTATCAATATTATAATTTTGAAGCATTAATTTTTTGACAAAATTCAGATTGTTTGTGGAAAAGGGAACCTGCGTCATTTTTAGTCTCATTTACTTTGAGTATATAAAAATTCCAAAATTTGGAGTTAATTTTGAGAACATATTGAAAATGTTAAGATTTATTTAAAGAACCTCTAAGAATCAAAATTCGCAAACATCGTTTAAATTTCCAGGGTTTATCGTTCGGACAGATTGTTTGGAGAATTGTCTGAAAGGTTTAAGTGCTAGCGTTGACCACGGACAAACGGCCGAATAGACAAGGAGCACTACACACGTTTTGCTGTCGACTAGTTTAATCAAATGAATTGTCAAATAATTTGTTAATATATTATAATATAACACATTATAATAAATTATCAATAATCAAATAAATGGTTTGTTTTTAAGAAACAATTTAGATTATACAGCCTGGGTCCATCTCACGTTGCAATAGATCGTTTTGGTTTGCCAACTGCAACCCAAAAGTTATGAAAGATTGTTCAAAAGTTATGAAGGCAGAGAGAAACTCACTCTGCGGCGAAAGAGAATTCTTTTCTTCGCGCAGCCGGTAAAAAAGTGAATGTCAGTAAAATCTGCATTGTATATTAGTACTTTAGTGTATAGTAGTAGTGTTCAGTGAACAGTTAATTTAGTTTGTAGTAATTTAGTGTTTTAGTATGAGGTACAAAAACACATTTTTTTCTTATTTTGACATGGATAAATAATATGTTGCAACAGTTTTTAACCCAGTATCACTTCACGCATCTAAAACCAAACGCGAAAATAAAGTTGAAAAAATGCTTGACTAAAATTTACTTTCTTCCTCTGAACTGTATTGTCCAATATTCTCGCAGTAAATTAAGAAAAATAAATAAACAAAAATATTTACGCCGTCTGGGTTTCGAATTCCTGAACAGTTTTAGGTATCTGATTCATGGGTTAATGAAACGAGTTTTCTGTCGAATTTACTCCACATTTTCCTAGAATATTCCATAACTATCTCTGTACTACGTACACGAGGACACTTTTGCCATTCGACTGCGAGAGCGCGCCCTCGCGGCAGTGGGTGGGTGGGGGTGTGGTGGGGGTGTGGTGGGAGTGCGGGAGCCGCTCGTCTTCCGGTCGGCGCGCGCGCGCCCTGCGACTGGCTTAGCGAGGGGCGGGGGAGGGGAAGGAGTGACGTCAAATGCCTCGGAAACGTGACAGCACCCCGTCCTGCGAGACAATGCCCGCATACGTGACAAAACAAATGAAAGCAGCTTTGCTCGTGGCAGCCGCCCCGCCGGCGCGGTTAGCAGCGACCGAATACAAGGACGAGGCAGGATCAGCCATTCACTGTGTAATGCCCTGATATCTGGAGGGGGAAATACTGTAAACCTTCCCCTTAAGAAGGCATCAAATCTCCCATTCCAAAGGCGGAGGAATATAGCCTCCCCCGGGATAACCGGGAGAGGTGGCTCAGGGCATCAACCGATGTCGCTGTAGTGCTTATGACCGGGAGGTTCTAGGGTTTCACTCCCCAGGATGGCAGAATTTCCGATACTGGCTTGTCAGCTAGGTCAGTCGCTGGCCGGCCGGCTGCTGTGATTGGTAGTTTCCCGTGGTTTCTCCGATCAACACCAGGATAATGCCGGAGCAGTACCCCGACAAACGGATCACGGACCGGGCGCGATCTTTCCTTTCTCTCCCCTGTCCTATCCTTACCCCTTACACACAAACTACGAGTAAGATGCCCCGTAGTACCACAAATGCCGGGAGATCGGTCTGGAGCTTAGAGCTTGTCCCGGCTGGGGCGGCACTTCGCTAGTAGGAGCTACCTGGTTGGGGAAAACCCCGCTTGCCCACAGTAGGTCGGCGCTGGATCTCTCCATCCTGCAGGGGAAGGTCAAGTTCGAAGACAAAACATGCACTACCCTTACGGGGCTAATGACCTTTGCAGTTGACGCGTCTCTAATCACTAACAGTCAATCTATCAATCATCCCGAAATAAAATATGTGGGACTAATGACTAAGAACACTTATAGTATGACCGCACATCCAAAAACATTAAATAATCCTATTAAGTAATAACGCGAATCAATGCTATTTTAAGTATTCATTTATTTTCTTAAATATTATATAATAAAGTATATGAGTGGAACTGTCTTTAAAAAATCAAGGATAAAGAGCAGATAGAACCCGGACCTCGTAACGTGATGAACATCCTTTGTGTACCTCCTCCTTTGTTTCATTGTTAGTGAGAATTTACTAATGTTTCTCAAGCCATATTGTATGAAGAACTGTCATAGTACTTTCATAGTAAAGTAGGATGAAAAATGAATAAATTGTTCATCCTGATGTCGATGTAAAATAAATTATGCAACAGAAACCTGAAAAAGCTAGTATTGATTTAGTTCAATTTTTTACTTATATTAAATAAATATTAAACACGCAAAGTAATAAATAATTCTTGGTATTAAGAAATAATTATAATCCAAAATTATAAAATACTTAGCAGATAATGAGCAAGCTTTATGAATCTTAGTTTCCTCGGTTCCCATGAATCATTATAAAGGGAAATTTTCCTTGTAGAGATTTCTGTCTCGAGTCACATCGCCCACGCTGCAACGGAAAAATCTGGAGGAATTTAATAAAGGGCGCGATCTGATATAAACGTTTCATATTATTTAATGAACTCGGATACGCTACAAAGTGGAATTAAATTGCTGGGACGAGAGAGAAGGAAGAAAGGCAAGAGAGCCGACTCTTCGAAATGAAAATAATGTCAACCAGTCAAACTTCTACGCAGTTGGTGGAGATTGGTGTTGTCAAGGAAACTGAAATGCTAATACATAAAATGAACGAAGGTTATTTTCTTAAGCGTTTCTTTATTTTCTGAGGTACCTGAGGCAAACCACGGCAAAGAAGACGAATTATAGTACGGTTTGCCGTTTTATTTACTTTTACTTTGATTTACCTTCGAGTAAATTTTGAAGTACGAGATTAATCTCGCTGCAGGGCATCATGTAGGTTACTAAACCTTTTGAAATTTTGTAAGATTAAGAAGGACCGAAAAACACACCATCGCATCGTGTACAACGTAAACTGCATTTAAACACTCAAATATTTACTGCTGAAAAGATTAATATTGTTTCACCTTACTCTTTTGCCAGTTTTTCACCTTACTCCTCACTCAGAGAGAGAGAGAGAGAGTGAAAGAGAGAGAGGGAGTAAGAAAAAGAGAGAAAGAGGAAGAAAGAGAAAGAAAGAGAGAAAGAGAGATAGCGAGAAGGAGAGAGAGAAAGAGAGAAGGAGAGAGAGAAAGAGAAAGAGAGAGAGAGAGAGAGAGAGAAAGAGAGAGAGAAAGAGAGAGAAAGGGAGAGAGAAAGAGAGAGAAAGAGATAGAAAGAGAGAGAAAGAGAGAGAAAGAGATAGAAAGAGATAGAAAGAGAGAGAAAGAGAGATAGAAAGAGAGATAGAAAGAGAGATAAAAAGAGAGAGACCTTCGATGAGATTCGGCTGCGACCTACTCGACGGCTCGCGAGTTTTCCCCAACCAGGTATCTCCCACCAGAAGGGCATCGCCTATCTGTGACGAGCTCTAAACTCCCGACTCCCGAAGTGTGTGGCAGTGTAGAGCATCCAAGTGTGTGCGTGTGGGAAGAGTTGAGGACAGGACGGAGACTCGTGTGTTAGGGTTCTGCTCCGGCATTCGCCTAGTGTTGATCGGAGAAACCAAGGACAACTATTGATGAAGGCAGCCGGCCAATAGAATTCTCCTCCAGACAGCGGCTGATTTCGTCCTAGGTATGTAGCTAGAATCGAAAAGTCTGCCACTGTCGGGACTGAAACCTAGGACCTCCCGATCAGAGTCACTGCAGTACTCACTTGATGCCCGTATGCACCTATGTTCATTCAAATACATGAAATTATCATTATTAGGGCTAGTATTTTTATGATCTAAAAACTCCATGAAAATGATCTAAACAGAGTGCATGTATGCCCAAAAATTCTTCCAAAATCCTTCCAAAATGTTCTAAAATTCCTTAAAATGCCCTAAAAGATATCTACTTGGTGATTTTTACACTGTGAAATATTTCTTTCTTCAGTGAAACTTTCTTCGGTAATATACCTAATGATAAATTATTTGGAATAAATTGAATACTGTATAACTTAGTTAAGAATGGAAGTTAATACATAATTTATTTATGGGAATAAATACTTTATTAATATTAATTACAATTTATTATGAGTGTTTACTGAAAACTGATATTTATATTAAAAACCCTTGAATTTTGAGTTGTAATGTGTCACAAAGACCATTTTTGAGTCTTGAAAATAGAATAACTGCGACCAACATCACACGATGCAATAAGTTTATCATTAAAAAAAATATCATTTGCATTGAACGCTTTATTCTTGTATTGAAATGATCATGTTTTTTCATATAAAACTCTAATTGAACACAGTGTTTTAACCCATATTTTTCCCCACAACGTGTTCTAATTTTCTTATGATTTTCTGCCCAATTTCACCTCCAATTGTCGGTACGTTATTTTGAACTTTCTTGAAGAAGGCAATTTGGTCAACCAATCTATCACCGGATTCTTCTAAAGAAGCTAAAGCGAGTGGAAGGAATCAAAATTTCCATAAGGATGAAAATGGAAGGTAAATTTTCTTATATAAAAATATACGAAAATTTACCTTTCATTTCTCGGTCAGTTAAGAGTTCCTGAGCTGCTTTTATGCACATTGATTTACTATTATCGATAGAGTTTACTATATCTCTATACTGTTGAAATCCATTGACACCGAGTTGACAGGATCTACTTATTTTATGCGACAACGGTTAGGGCGGAGGAACCAGCATCTTCTTCACGCAAGTACTAAAAACGTGAAGTAAAACGATGGAAAAAAGTAAAACGTTTTCAAAAAAAATGCCTCAGAACGCAAAAATGTGAAATGTGTGTTTTTCAACCAAAAATGACAAAAACGTTCGTAACAAATGGATGCCAAACATCAGAAAACACTCTGAGATGTGTTAGTACAGATAAAAAAAAGTAACGTACTTACTTCTTCTCTAGCTCGATGCTTTCATATTTTTTTGTAAAAGAACCTTGTAAAAGTGTGTGCACTCTTTTCCTTGTTTTACTCTTTGAACCCTTTGGCGCCCGCTCTTGCCCTCTGGCGGTGACCTTTTCCAAGAGCAGCCTCTGTGCACTCTCTTAGAGCCCCGAGCTAATTTCGACCTCCGTCAAGGTCGAAGCCCCACTTGTTCGAAACATCAAAATCAACTAGCCTATAATTTTGTACTAATTACGTAATAATTTTGTACCACAAAAAAATTGTACTCAACTATAAACAATAAAAAAACTCATCCAAAAGTGGGGGTGCGAGCTTGCAGTCAAGCTAGCACCCGCACTTCTCATAAATTCAAAATCAACTAGCCCAATATTATCTAGTAGTTATGTACAAAATTTGTAACAAAATATATACTTTTGTACTCGACTATAAACAAAAAAATGGTGCATTTGAAGCTCTTTTCACGTAAATTCACAATTTTTTAAAACACATTTTGAGTGAAATTTCAAAGTTGAAATTAATAAGGCAGATTAACTCCAAAGTGAATTTTACATGTATTAATTTCAAATTTTATCTGCTTCCTCATCAGGGTTAATAATTTCTACAAATCCGAAATATTGGAAACTGCTCTAAACAAAAGTGTCCGCCACCGCATCCCCATTTGCAGAAATTCCAATTTAACTAGCCTATAATATTCTACTGACTTTGTACTTATTTTGGAACAAAATAAATAATATTGTACTAGACTATTAACACTTGAAAAGCGGGGCCTATGAAGTACATTCCGTCTAAATTCGCGAATTTTTTAAGCCTGTTTTGAGTCAAATTTCGGAGTTAAAATTTATAATGCAGCTCAACATTAGAATTAACTTTTATATGTAATAATTTCAATAGTTCATCTTGTCCCTCTACAGTGTTATTACACTCTACGAACGTGAAAAATTGAGAGCGGCTCCATACAAAAGAGTCCGCCATCGCACCCTTCTTCCCAGAAATTCTAATTTAAGCAGCCTTTAATATTCCTCTAATTATGTATTAATTTTGTAAAAAAGTAAATAAGTTGTACTCAACTATAAACAATTAGAAAACGGGTGCCAATTCCCCGTAAATTTACCAATTAGTAATTCCAATTTTGAACCAAATTTTGAAGTTGAAATTTATAAAGCAGTTTCACCATAGTGAATTTTAACATGTAATAATTTCAAAATTTTATCTGGTTCCTCAACAGTGTTATTACATTCTACACACCCGAGGTATTGCTAGCGGATCCATACAAAAGTATCCGCCATCGCAACCTTCTTCCCTGACTCTTAAATTCAAATAGCTTATAGTATTCTACGAAATATATACTAATTATTTAAAAAATAAATAATTTTTACTCTAGATTTAAACAAGCGGGGAGAATGAAGCACTTTCCATGAATATTTGTGAATTTTAAAACTAATTTTAATCAAATTTTGAAGTCAAAATTTATTATGCAGTTTAACATTATAGTGAACTTTTACATGTAATAATTTCAAAATTTTATCTTGTCCCTCAGCAGTGTATATCTAGCAGTGTATTTATCTACCCGATAAATTGGGAGCGGCTCCAAACAGGGGTGTCCTTCGCAAACGCCCCTTCGTTGATATTCAAATTCAATTAGCATTTTTTATTCTACTACTTGTATACTAATTTTGTAACAAAACAAATAATTTTGTTCTCAACAGCAAACAAATAAAAAACAGGTACAAATAATGGAATTTTCGTGCAAATTTGCTAATTTGGTATTAAGCAGTTTGGTATTATAGTGAACCTTTTAATGTTATGTTTTCTATATTTTATCTGATCCCTTAACTGATATTACAGTCTACAAAAACGGAAGATTCATTACTTCCATACAAACGTGTCCGCTATCGCACCCCTTTCTGAGATATTTAAAATCAAGTAGCCATAAATCTTTTATTAATTATGAACTAATTTTGTTTAAAAATAAAAAATGTACACAACTTTAAACTATTAAAAAAACGCAACAATAAGCATTTTCTCATAAATTTCCAGATTTTAAAAATCAATTTTCAGTCAAATCTCTAAGTTGAAATTTATGCTACATTTTGGTGTTATAGTGGTGTTTTACAGTACAAGAACAATGAAACAATAGTTACATAAATATTATTTTAGTGATCACTGATATATGTCGTGATGCACCTAATTTATCATGTTAGTTGTAACTTTTGCAAATTTCGAACACTGAGGGTGTCTAACTAAAATTGAACATGCTACTATTTTATAAGCCTGTTTGTAAAAGATTTTAATTTGTAAAAGAAAGATATTTAAAGAAAATTGTACTGGTCGTAATAGAGAAAATATTTCCTTTAATTGCCATTATTGAAACTCAAGTTACACAAAATCTATTCATTTTTCAAGAAAATTGTTCAGGCCTTTGTTAATGACCTGCTGTTGGAAAACAATTTTAATAAACAAATATGTATCATTAAAGTGTATAGTTGCAGAAAAAGATAAAAAAATTAATTTCTGCATTTTTGAAAATTCATTGCTCAACGAAATAAATACTGAGATATTATTTGCCGTTTTTTCCTCTATTCGTAAAAGAATGCAAACATTTGCAGTCAGTTTTGACTAATGTTTGAGAATGTTGCTGGGGATTTATATAATGTACCCCAAAAGATCAAAATATTCGTTTCAAATTCGCAGATTCTTGATTTCAGGCATATCAATTGAGGAATATCAATTTTGGGAAGTTCTAATTTTCGTATGATAATGACGTTATGACGGCATACCTTTCATGCCAGCATAATAACATTTCATAAACAACAACGCCATAAATATTATTTTGAATTAATAAATGAATACTTTTCCAATATTTTTCATTTGATTTTTCCCTTCCAATTTGCTTGAATAAGTACTTCAATGACTGGCATGGTATAATAACCTTCAAGCCGATATAGTAACGTCTAATTAATATATTGTAACAGTCATAAATTTCATTTTGGGGAAATAAATTAGTACATGCGTACTGTGTTCTCCGAGTGTACTGTAGTTATTCGTAGTACTGAGATAATTCTCAGACGGTGGCTAGGGTGCATATGAGGAGGGTACAGACGGATTGCTGTTTGGTACTAGATGAAATTTGCAACTCGCGTGAGTTACATATTCCGTTATTCACTTCAAACACACCCAGCGGACACGAGTATGCGTTACCGTCCACACGGCTGAAGGATCTTGTCATCTCACAAATATGTATGATCTGTTATTCTTCATTCTGTGTGGCCCAACATCTGCGAACGAGGCTCTCCTTCCTATTCGGACGCGGGCGGCTCTTTTATGACTCTACCTGGAACGTTCTCTCAAGCTCTCTCACGCGGAAGCGTCGCTGCGGTCCAAAGGCTCTCCGAATCCGCATGTAGTTTCCTAGTGTCATTGCACCACTGTATGAAGTGGAAAATGTATGTAAAATATCCATATAAATAATTCAGATACTTTCTAAAGTGATACAGTGGAACTCCAATCATATATTTTATACTGTTAATAATTGAAAAGAAGTAAGTCTTTTAATAAACGGGACTTTTTAATGATTAGAATATGCCTCCATAAATTATTATTTGTTATGTAAATTTGAATTTCTCATGTATTGTAAAGGTGTTTCAAAAGTCTTTTGGGAAATACTATGTTGGTAATATGGTTAGAGAGTATGACGTGAAACAGTTTAAAAAATGAATAGCACTCTCATATACTCACCCCGCTGTAAAAGGTACAATGTTATGTTTCAATGAATTTGAAGGGTTTAAACCACTAATGTTAACTTTCGGGTCCTCTTAAATAAAGGATACAGTAAATCAAAGCCAATCGTAACGTCTCTTGAATCAAAATAGTTTGAAAATTAGTTATGTCATCAATCTTGAGCAGTTTCTGAAATAACTATAAATGACCTCGCCACAACTTCAGTTGGCAGTGAAGAAGAAATAAGGGCGAACCAAGAGTTTGCTTCCCTTCTTACTTTTCTGTACACGTACGTATATACGAAATATAGGGAAAGTTATGCTGCGCGAAAAAAAGGCTTAAACTTTTGTAACGAATTTAATTGTTTAATGTCATCTGGCAAGATGTAGTAAAATAATGGACATGTATTGTGTGTGAATTTTTTGTAGTAAGCTGTTGATACTGAACAATACATAATGGATACTACACATCCAGGTCAATGGTGTAAGTACCAAGTGACTCGATGTGCACTGAGGGCTACTACAGTCATATGTGCAATGATACAGAACCGAAATGGGCCCAAAGACTACGGCGTGCTGTTCTGGAAGATTCAAAGAATTCGTTACTGGCTGATTCTCCAATGGAGTGGCAGTTACATATCGCGGGAAACCCTACTAGATGCCGATAAATGGCAGATAAGGAAATGGGGCAAAATCGACAAGGTAGTTTCGACTCAAAATAATTAGGAAGTAAAAAGTAGCAGTAAGTCTGTTTCTTTTTAACACCATTAATTTTCTTTTGCAGAAATAAATTACTATCTCGCTACAGCTAGTAATAATAGTTACGTTCTTTGCACTAGAAGTAGAAGATAAGCTTCCCACAGACGTTTTTAAAACGAATAGATAAGACATATATTATGATACATAGGCTGATCCACCTGTTTAGTAATATTAAATATTATATTTCTTGTCAATTAGCCAATTCATAAATAATAAAATAAACTGAGATTTCTTGCGGTTATCTTGGTAACAGTCCCGCTGTTCACTCTCTGGAAAAGCGGTAGCCAATCGCTGCACTGCCTCCTGTTCTGCCCAGCGCTCGATCCCGCCCAAAGCTCGCTCATTTCGTTTCGTGTCGGGTCGTGGAGAGGTTATTGGTGATTGTTCTCGATGTGACTGTGGTTAGATTTTTAGTGTTCGTAGTTTCTGGAGCAAATGCGTGTGACGTGTAAATAGGATATCCAGAGCAATTCAAAGCCGATTAATATTTGTGAAAAGTGTGTGTGAAAGAAGATTTAAATAGAAAATGCATATCTTCAAATATTTCTGTGAAGTGTCGCGTGAAAAGTTCAGATGCAGATTAAGTAATTTTACGAATCACAGGTATACAGTGTTGTGAAGTGATGGGTGAGCTCTGAAGCATTGTGGAAATTGTGCTTGGTGCATAAGTGTTTGGGCTCAAATGAGCCGTTGCGTTGCTAAGAAATGCGTGTGTAGGAAAAGTGCTTGTGAAACATCAGAAGTGTGTGGTGACGTATTTTGTGCTTCGTAGCTGGGATTCGCATCACCGTGACCTTGGGTCACCACGACGCACACTCCTCGTCGTTCCTAAATTTCCCTTGTTCCCGCCAGGTGGTTAGAAAAACATTTAAAATCTGGAAAGCGTAGTAACACTCGTTTTAAGGTCGAATAGTTATTAACCAAACGTCAAGAGAAGTTTTTCATAGTCATGTGAAAACCTTAATAAAAACTAATGTATAAAAGGTGTACGCAAATCAATAGGACGAACATTGTGCATGTTAAAACAATTGAAATTATCAATCGTTTAAAACATTAACATTATACAACTATCTTAGTCTTTCATTAATTTGAATTAGAAAATATTTGGCAGTTTAGTTTGAAAGAATTTTAATTCCCTAAAACTGAGACTACAAGCTTTAATTTCCTGAGAAAAGGTTTTCAAATACGAAATAGGAATGTAATAAATAGAATTGATTCAACAGGTTAGGATTTTAGAAAATCAATAAATTACTAGTTTTAATTACAACATTTGCGTATGGTTTTCAATCGCTCAGAATTATGAGCAGAGATAACGGTCTACAGTTCAGTTACAGAAGGGTAGAGTAGGTTCCAAACCACAGGGCAGAGTAGCATAGCACCCCTGGCAGAAGAGGAGCAACGCTTTGGCCTGACGCCGGTGGAGACTGGAATCGGTGAGTGTTCTGGGTGGAGCCTGTCCTGTCCCGTGCCCTGTCCTATGCACTGTGCCCTTCGAAGCGCCCGCGGCAGCTTAAAGGCAAGGCCTTTTGCGTTCCTTCTCCCGACTGCACGACGGATGATGCAGGTCTAGCCACACACACAAACGTACTACGATGAAGAGAAATGAGAAGAGTAAATATAAACATGAAAATAAAACGGTGTAGTATATATGCAGAGTAGAAACTAGTTTACTTACGTGCACAAATTTGTAGGTGGGGAGGGATAATTATTCCTTGTGCAGTCATTGGCTCCGCTCAGATAATGTTAGATGGGGTATTTGTCCGCCTTTAGTTTAATATATTGCTGGGTTACTGCAGTCTCATTTACTGAAATTAACTTATTTTATCAAAGCATGTGAGAAAACTTAAATGTACATTCGTTATTAAAGGTTATAGTTAATGTAATGTTAAACTTTAATTTCAATGTTAATTAATATTAGTTTTTAATATTTTAAATAAAGACTGAGAATATTTAAGGCCATGCTTGCATTTTATTTACATTTGAAGATAAATAATGGTTCTACAAATGTTACTCGGAATAAAAAATGATCACCTAGTTCAATATTAGGATGGGCAAATGTAGGAAAGAGGCTGCAGAGCCCGGATAGTCTGTAATAAGACTGTTTGCTTAGCCATATTACGGGATCCACACCTGTGCTGGATTACCGCTATTGTACATGGCATGCATTTAGTCATAGAGAAATTGTGGGACCTTGTCTGGGTGGGAAACTTGAGCTGCGAGATGGCATTACACCTCGCAATTTGCATTGATGTGAATGGCAGGTGACCTCCCTCTGGACTGTAGACTAGGTTGTGGTTCAGTAGGGAAGGCCACATGCCCAACTATTGGTTTAGGAGGGACACGCCTACAAGGCTCACAGGGCAGGGTGGGTAGGTTAAGTGCTAGGGATGTGTTCCAATTCAATTTTGTATTAAACTTGCTTTCAAACGTTTACGGCGTTCCTGTACATAATTCTTGCAATTTAAAGGATAACTCAAAATACGTAATGAATTGGAATACGCCTTCCTACAGTAAGGAAAACTGAAAGGCTGCCCATCGTTCAGTCGTCCTTGAGTGGGAAACGTTAGTTGGCGGACAGCACACTTAAAACAGGGTGGTATGTTTCCGAAACTTCTATAAAGTTCTATGAGTACATAATAATAAAATAAGCACATTACTTTTTTCTTTACAGGATCATAAGTCCTCGTGATACGTGGCAAAATAAAAATTGTAAAGCCCATGTGTGTACATGGCAAGAATACATAAATATAATTAATGTGAATAGGGCTATTTTTCAAGAAAAGTTTCTCGAAAGAATCTCTAATATAGGCTAAATAAACAGACCCAATATATTGCCGAACTGTTCTAATAGTTCTTTCCTCGTTCTAATTCTGCTTATTTTTCAGCTCTAATTCTGCTTATTTTTCAGCATTATTGTATATGTTAACATGGTTTAAATAACTGTAAGAAATGTGGAAGAAATGCAATAAAGGAAAAAAGATAAAATGTACGCCTAAGTCATTTCCTTACACTTGCGCTGGCGAATAATAAAAGTATGTATTGACTTTGTCAAGAACAGATGTCTGTGCCAATAACTTCACTGTTTCAGGTACTCTTCAATGTGATCGACAGACGTAACCAAGACTAGTAAAAAATGTGGCTTACAGAATATGAATCTGTATTCGGATAAGAAAAAGATTGGAAAGTGAGATGTCGTGTTTCATCTGTGTAAAATGTGAAAACCAAAATGTGTAAAGACAGCGGTTTGTATGGTGACGCGGGTTCGCCGCTATTTAGATTTGTTTGAAGTCTCATATCCGTCAGATTATTTGCAAGTCTATAGTCAGCAATGTATTTTTTTACTCAGGAGCAAAAATTTCTAGTTGTCAAATGTTGCCAAGCACACTTTATTGGTACTTTCATTAATAATTTAACTATGTTCAGGTAAAAAGGTGTGGTAGGGGTTCTGGAGCTAGAAAAAACGTACACAATTTGTATTAACAACTAAAACCTGCCTTTGCCAGTACGTGTATTATTCACACGAAAATTAAAGTAAACATAATTTACAAAAATTAATTGAAATTATATAAAAAAGAAAATTAAATCATAAATGATACATTTGTGTTTAGAAAGTAAGAGTAAAAAAAATAAAATGTTCGTAATATTTTCTTTTCTTTGTTGCAGGTTCCGAGTAGTGGCTATCCATGATGTATAGAATAAATATCGTGAGTTCTGACCGTTCCCACTTCGCTTTCTTGATCTTCTCAACAATCTCCAGATATCTCACCCCTCCCACTGACATTCTTGAAATCTTCTCACCCATTACTTCTAATATTTGAATCTTCAGATCAAAATGGGGTCTTATTCTTTTACCCCTTGTGTCGGACATTTAATTCAAAATTAATTTTGGATTAATTTTGGCTCTCTCTCATTCACTGGAAATGAATGTGGAAATAAATGTCTTCTGGGCATATTTTGTACTCTATTTTTTTCTTGAACTATTAATTGTATCTTGTTCACCTTAACTACAATGATCTCGTTTGGGCTCGATTGGCCGTATTCTCTTAATCCTTTGTTGAAGGCCGCATTTCCGCTTATTTTCCACTTTCCTGTGATACACTTCATTTGTTGTCTAGTCTTAATGCATTGTTCCGTACTACATCTAAGGAGAGCTTCTGTTAGATCCTTTATCACAATTTCCTATCCTGTTGTCTGTTAATATCTGCGTCTTGTTGAAAATTCAAAATTGATGTTCCATTACTCCTGCAGTTCATTGAAAAAAGGACGGTTAATTCTCCATCTCTGAATTTCAAAATTTTCATATGAAACGAAATAGAAAAAACTATCAACTGCAATTGGAGATCTTTTTTTCTCAAGTTTATTAATTTTCCAAACAATTCAAATTTTTCATTGCCGTTTCATTGTTTTCCGGATTATACAAGTAGTAATCTTAATTGTGTCCCGGATTTTTAATCTGGCTGATCTTTTATGTCATCCCTTGATATAATTGTGCTGTTAATGTCTATTTCTTTGCTTATGTAGGTAATTAATCTTCAGAATCAATGTTGGATTTTTAATTTGATTTTGCTTATATACTTTTCTCACGATACGTTTCACGCTAGTGTTAAGATTTCATGAAAATATGAAACTTCGCTACGTATTGTTTTTGAAACAGTCAAATAACATCAAAATGTGAAGTACAAGTACATTTGGGCAAATTGCAACCGCGCAACATGCCACAAAACATTTTTTTTTTTTTCAAAATCTAAGATAGCTATGCAACTTTCAATAAACTTGTCTTAATATCATTAAATTTTCATTTCATTATAAATGTCAGTTTGAATGCAAGAAGTTGTATTTTAAAATCCTGAATATGGTACTTTTGTCAATATTTTAGATATTTTGGATGGTTTCGTAAACTTAAGTGAGACGGGCGTACGTAATATTGCATTATCACTCAAACTGGTAACGATTTTTGTAAGGTTAATGAAGTCATTAAAATGGTTGAAGTTTATAAGTAAATTGTATTGAACACTTGCAGAGGCGTAACAAATTGTTCAAATTTTTAAAATTCTACTATTTAATTAAAATCGAAACTATATTGATTTATAAATGCACTTTCCTTTATACAAGTAAAAAAGTTTAAAGAGAAAAATTGCGACCATTCTAAGAAAATATTTAAGAGGTTAACTAGGCTTCATGTCCGTTGCCTCCAAAATTAAACCAGGAGAGGTGCACCATCGCACCCCACGGATGCCACCGGAGTACCTAGCTTCTAGTACCGGTGCCTAGGGGTCATAGGTTCTAGTCCCGATTGAGGCAGGATTTTCGACACTAGCTAGGTAGCTAGGTCGAGTTCTGTCGCTGTCTGAAGAACTCTAGCGTGGTCTGATAAGTAATTTCCCTTGGTTTAGCGTATCAATACCAGGCAAATGCCGGAGCACTACCCTAACAAACAGGTCACTGAGCGCACGCAATCTTTCCTTCCCATTCCTTATCCTATCCTACCCCCTTACGTATACACTTATTTGCACTACACTACCACACATGCCGGGAGACCTGTCGGGAACTTAGAACTCCCGAGTGGGGCGGTTGCCCGCCGGTGGGAGATATTGTTGGGCGGTTCTTGTAGGGGCAGAACATTGTTAGGGTGGCTACGACGGATCCCCGTTAGCCGACAAGAAGTCGGCTGTGGATGTCGCCCTCCAGCAGTGGAAGATCACCGACACTTCCAGAGCAAAAAACGCACTAAACTTACGGAACTAATGACGTCATCAGTTGACGCGCCCGGAATCGCTAATCGAAAAATTAATATACCTTGGTGATCCCCGGAACGGCCAAACTAGGTCTTGCACCTGACTGCTTTTTATTATTCATTCCAGGCTTCTAATCTGACAGGCCTGACACGGACGAACATATGATATCAAATTGCGTGAATTCTCACTGTATTTGAATCAGCGATATATAATATTAGTCGTGGCCACATTCATTAAAGTACTTCTCATACCCATAATACAGTGTAGGGGAAGTAATAGCCTCAGCCATTCTGAATATACTTTTAAATCATGTAAACAAAATTCTTATGAATGGGATTTGATTGCCTAAAAAATCTGTATTATTAAAATTTAGTCGATATTACCAGGCATATTTTGAAAAACTTTCAAAAATGTTTAGCTTTTCAAAACTTGGACATATAGCGACCACCGTGGTTGTTTTAATTGTAGAGGGAACTGTAGGAATAACACAAAAGGACAACACGAACACACACACATCCATGCCGGGGGGGGAGGAATTCGAACCCGCGACCCCTCGAGCCAAGGCAGCTGCGGTTCTTAAGCCTTAGGCACCTCGGCTACCCAGGAGGGCCTTTCCTAGCTTGTGAAAATTTAAATTAGTAGGAATGGATGGCAAGATGAGTGGATAATGGGGTTGATTGGGGAAAGGGATGGAGACTGCGAGGAGTAAATGGGATTCCTTTGTGGCTGTCTTACAGGAAGAGAGAAAACACTAAAGGCTGAATAAAAGTATGGATTCTCGTACATTCAAACAATAAATTTCTGTACTTGGAGGAAACTAGTGTAACTGAGAACTGAAATCGAAAACTATTTTACTGATTTGAACGTAAAATTAATTCAAAAAGACGAAAATGTTGCAAACTTTACAACTTTACAACTTTCAGATATTTTTTCAAGGAAACTGGGTATGGGCAGATAGCACGGAAACCTTGCGAATTAGGAAAGTTCGGTTTCAAGAGTTTCAAATCATTTTTTAAAAGTGATTTACATTATCTATTGAAGTAAAACTTTTCAAATGGGTTACAAAGCAATATTAATTCAGGAATCGTTGCTATTACTTATTTTGTCGAAGGATTTTGCATGACCCAGATAATTTCCTAGAAGTCTGTAATTTTTATGATTATAATAACCTGCGAAGAGAATGGTTAAAAATCTATTTATTCTTGGAGATATTTTTTCGTACTTAAAATTGGAGTAAAATTGTTTATATTCATTAAAAAATACATATTTTGCAGTGCTACTTTCAACCAAAAATATAGAATTTATACAAAACCTATTTTCGTAAATTCAGGAAAAAATCGTTTCGAAGGCTTCAATGAATCTTTCATATTAATCATTCCAGTATAAAAATTACAAATAAGGAAATTTGTATATATTTTGTTAAGTTTCTTGGTATAATATTGGGTTTTACAGAAATAATTTACCATAAACAATATTAAACATAAGTATTAATACTGTCTACATCTTTTCTTAAGATGTAAAATAAGACACTTAGGGTTCAAAATGTTCTTCAGCTTTGAAGGTTTTTCTTCATGTACTACTGACGCGGGAAACTTCATTAGTCAAGGAAGTAATTAAAACGTTGAATTTTCTAAAATTGGTTCAATAGCTTTTTGAAAAGATGAAATATTTCTCGCTAAGTTTCTTTCGCAATTTTATAAGAGGTCTTTTCAAAAACGATTATCAAAACATTCATTTCCAAAATGTTTTGAAATGACATTCGCCTTAGTTATTGAAAACATTAAATGTGTAGGTTATAATGTTAAATTTCTTTCTAGACTCTCATTAAAAATTAATAGTATTAAATTACTTAGTATTGTAAACACAGCGCATGAATACATGATACATTAAATATTTTGCAATGTGTAAAAGTTTATACATACGGTAGAATTTACGAATGTTCCGGAAAATGCGAATGTGGGTTGGCTATTAATCTTGTGATAAGAATAGTTTTAATTTTAGTTGTAAGACAGTTCACAAAACTATTAATATGCTTTTTCCAAAAATGAAAGTTAATGATTTTGTGTATAATATTTAAAAGATCCTCTAGTTTTCCTGTCATAGGTGTAACAATACTGCGTCATCTTCAAAGCACCTAGTTCTTGTACTGTAATGTTCCACTAGCCTTATCATACAATAATATCAAGAAATTACCAAAGATAGTTCACAGACGCTGATTATCCCTACAAATGATCGGGTCACATCACAAATGCCTACTACAGGTCATACAAAGCTGTGAAAATGAGGCAGACACACGGAAGAAACTTACAATGTTTCACGATGTTAGCAAGACTCAACTCTACAGGAGAACTTGAGAGAAAGTAAGCTAACGAGATTAATCTTTTCAACACTATTGACACATTCTATACCTGACGACCGAGATTATTATGGTCATTTGGCTCTGCTGAAACCACAAAGCACATTAATCACAGTTGCTTAGTTAAGAACCTGTTTTACAAAAGTGGTTTAATGTTAGCATTATTAACCATGAAAATTCACCGCTTTTGAAGATTAATGGAATTCATATAGTAAAGCTTAGGAGAATACGAATATCGCAGCTACAATGTTAAGAAGTCAATAAAGAAAACATTCCCTACACAATATTGCATGCCTTTAAGAAAGCTAAAGAAAAATTCACACAATTCAACAGAACACTAGAAAACTAAAACAAACCCATGAAACCAGCTTTTTCAGAATCAAATATATAAAACTAGCCATCAAAGGACAATATGGCTCTAAGAATTTCTAAGCTTTTAAATATTCCATTTATTCTAATATAAAGTAATGAGGAGAGTTGCAAAAAAAAATACTCCTCAAAAACTGCTTCTGGAGAGCGGTAAAATTTTAGATATTCACTTGGTACGATCCCATAACACTCGAATACCGCTCCGGAAAATTTGCACTTTCCAACGTATTATTAATATTGCCTGCAAATTAGCTGAACTTTTCTACACAGGAAACAATGCTGATGGACCTCAGACATATTTTCAAAAGAAATTATAATAGTCATACCACGGGTGGTTTGGAAATTTTTCGATTAATCGGACTCAAATCGAGAAGGGATTTTGCAGAGAATTTCCAAAAAAGTGGCATTTACTAAGACTATTCCTCTACTGAAGTTATGACCAACAAGTTCCAAAAATGACAAATATTGAAAATAACTGAAAGCCATGTTGAAATCAGAGGTTGTTATAGTACATACGTATTTGACCATAGCTTATCCAGTTTCATTGGCCAGTAGGGAGAAGTGGTAAGAAAATGTGAATAGAAAAATCTATAAAATTTGAGACAAACCGCCGTGATTGGGGAATTTTTGTATATTCAAATACACTATTGGTTTTAATTTCTCGAGTGGAATAATCACCTAACTTCCTATGTAATTGACGCATTCTTTTACAGAAATTTTGTTTTCAGCTCGAATCCAATTCGCTTTGGATGATTTTCTGGAACGCCGGGCTCGTGAAACATCATACTGACTCTTCAATACTAATAAGCTTTTTTTTCTCAGGAATATTAACTTTCTCTTTTATTTTCAGGAAGTGAACTTCAAATTCGTGAAGAAAGATGGTTACATCAAAATTCCTTAATCTCCACCACACTGCATGTTGCTAAATAGAGCATGCGTAAAACTGCAGAGTTGAAAATGGGTTTTATAGCATGAATGTAGGAAAGCTGTAGATAAACTTAATTAGAACTAACTTTCAATGGCTGGTGGTTGTGGTGGTGGTTATGGTGATACGTTGTGTAGTAATAGTGGGTAATGAAAGATATTACGTAATGCAGGTTAAATTAGTTACAAGATAAAGCTGTGGAGGTGTACTGTATATTGCGAATCTTGACTTTTCTGTAAAACCCAAGATGAAAAAAATGTAAATGCATAACACGAAAAACGGAGTAGTATCTAAATACGACGGTAATATTTAGAACTAAGCCACTGCAGGGGAGGATGCTATAGTTCGTTAAATTACTAAAAGACTAAAAGGTACAGCGCAGTTTCATGATGGTTTCTCTACAATGTGATCTAAAAATCACTTAGATTCCAGGTGCAAAACAGATGTAAAGCGAGATTGGCTGCACTAAGCCACAGGGCCTGGGGAGAGGTTTTCTGTCGAAACCATAGCAGCCTCGAGAAGCTGCAGTGCTGCCTTCCTGCATCGTAGGATGGAGACTGGCATAGAAACGGACCGCAGCACTACCTGAAGACTACAAAGAAACGGACCTGTTGAAACATTCCTGTGGTCTGTTTTTAAAGTTCAAATGTCTTCTTGTTCAAGCAAAACGGATCAGCCGACTCGGTGAGATGGTCACTACTGCGAAACTAATAATCGAAATTAGAAACTCGTATTAAAAAAGTCAAAATTGAAAATCCTACAAAAGTAAGAAATTAATAATTATCTGATGGGTGTATGAAATTGACAAAAACTTGCTTTCAAAGTACTTATACAATTACCTTAAATCGTATAGGATAGAAGTTTTCCATTTTAATTCTTGCAATAGGGGTAAAAACCACAAAGAAAGGTTAAGTTAAGGTTGCTGCCGAATATTTTAAAAGTTCGACCCACTTTCAGTAGTTTTAAAACTTAAATAGAACTAGTAGTAATTAAGTGTTTATGTGAATATATTCTCCTCCACAGTTTTAGAAACATTTTAGTTGGATTTTTACTCTTCGCGAAATGTCAATTTGCCTACGCACGCTTATTATTATTATTATTATTATTATTATTATTATTATTATTATTATTATTATTGCTGTTAATACAGTTAATATTGTGGTTGTATTGATAGGTATCGTGGAAGTTGGACTCTTGAGACTGAGTTACTATAAAAGACGCGTTTCTGTCCAGTTTAGAAGCAGTGAGAAGTCATGAAGCCTGTCTCGTGACCATTTGTTTTAGTGTCCTTGTCTAAAACTTCTAATACTTCAGTAGTAAAATCTTTTAAAACTGTTCTGTGAAACATGATCTCCGCAGCAGCTCTTTAAACAATGATTTATGCTAGTTATCATACTCACTCCGGTATATTCTGAAAGTTTTGTCATAAAAAATATTTTAAGTCTGTTTTTTCTGAAACAAATTTAAAAACCAAGAAATGGCATTTGTAAAATGTAAAAGAATTTGTCAAATCTTTGGTGTTAAAAATCATTAACAAGTGCTGAAAGCATTTTAGGAAAGTTGTGGTTAAGTCAGTTTTGATATTCGGGATTTCGTTGTTTCAGATGATTGATGTTTCGTAGTTTCAGATAAGCGGGCCCGTGGTCTGAGTTGGTCTGCTATAGACTACAAATTACCATACCACAGCTTCAGTGAAGGTGTTAATCTTGAGGCCTCAATAGCAGTCCAAAAAACGAAAATAAAGTATTCGGCATCTCATAGACGAGGACTGACTCTTAATTGAGGTGTGGTGCCAGCAGAATCTTGCAAACGTGTGGGATGGAGGCGGCAAAGGGTGTTGCGGAGTTTCTCAGCAGAAGAGTGCCGAAATAGTGCTGAAGGAGATTGAAGGTTCGGGTCTTCTAAACATGTGTAAACTTTTGAAATTGTTTGAAAAGGGATTATTGATGAATGATGGTAATATACAAAAATATTAACAAAAATCCTTATATTAATGCCAACTAGTATTTTTATGAGAAGATATTTGCATTGAAGTTAAGTACAACTTGCAACAAAATTATCAAATTTCTTGGGATTCGTAAAATGTTACGATCAATTTTTCAGACTTACTTCGTCTTTTCTCCATCTTAGAATTATTTATTTCTTTCATACATTACGTGCGTAACATAGTAAGAATCATACGAAAATGAGAGATTGTGCTTATTGAATAGTGTAGTAATTTGTGCTGTTCGCCAGATCGGTGAGCTCTAAAAGTCTTTCCATTACTCCTTTCTCCCAGTGAACATCGCTGTTCCTTGCTCTTGCCAATATTCTGTGGCATGTGAACGAAAGGGTCGTAAGCACATTGTTCGAGGCTTCGGCGCGTTAAAAAATGACAACGCAAGCATCCTTTACTTCAAATTTGAAAAATGAGATTTTAGTGCACTTATCAAATTGTCTGTTGAAACTTTTCTAAGGTCGCCAATGGCCTTAAATATTAAAGCGCCCATCAATGTTATTATACAATACTTTCTCATAGTTCTGCCATAAATGGCTATTAAATCGTATGAACGTTGTTCCTAGTTCCTGGCCTTGATTTTCGAGCGCTGTTACTCTTGCAATGCTTGCGAAAAAAGTACGAAATAATAACGCCCATTTAATTACAATTTTCATGTAAGTGTCGCTTTCGAGCTAGGGCTTCAATAAGTAGGAAGAAGGCACTACCTACAGGTTCACTCGAAAAAGTAATTTTGCACCACCGTATGCCCTAGAAGTTCAGATCAATATAAATGAATTTAATCGTAATGGTCTCGTAGTGCTGCGTATAGGTAAGTTTCCAAAATGACTTACCAGCAAACGTCAATAAATATTCGTTCAAAAGTATTATTCTTTTCAATGTACACATCCGTAATTATAAATTATGATAAGATTCAAATATATTGAATAGGATTTCCAGATATAAGTAGAAATTAAATTAAGGAGTTTCTATTTATTTTGCTTAGTTAAAGATTGATATATCAGAACCAACGTTTGTAGTGTTTCGCCATTATTAAATAAAAACGTATTAATTATTATGTAATAGCGATTCAGATTTTAACGTAATTCCGTTTCAAATAGTAATATGTTTTGTTAACTTGTGAAATTCAATGAACGAATGTGCTAGAATGCAGGTCTTTGACCTTTTTGTTTCAGAAATGCCACAGGAGTAGCTTTGAATTATGCCGTGAAGATGTACGAAAGGAACGCAAATGAAAATGTAGAATTTGTATTAAGCATGTATTTCAACATTTTATACAAGGTTAGTTGCGAGTTTCGAAATGCCAAACTAGTCTTGTTAATTTTAATGCGATAGTTTTGAGTAAATAAGACTTCGTTAAGAATATTTATTTTAAGAAATCATACTAAATCTTGACGTTCGAAACGTATGAACGTAAAGTAACTGAAAAAAAAGTAGAAGCCTTAAAAAATCTGAAACCACTCTAAACTAATATTTATATACCTGGATCACCAATTTGGTTTTTAAAAATGAGAGAAGTTTAGAAATGTAAAAAATTGTATATAAATTTTTGTGGTAAATTTTATTTTCTGATTATTTGTAATTAATTTTGTGCTTGAATTGTACAAAAATTGTGTAGAAGCATTGTCAAATTGTTTAAGATATTACGATGTAATTTTGTATTAAGATATAATGGGAAAATAAAAGAGCGTCATAGACCATATGGAAACCTTTATTCCTGATCTTTGCGAGGAATTCCCAAATACTATCTTCCTAAAGGTATAACAATGTTTCTGACATCATACGTTTAAGTAAAATTTATATTGTTTTGGGACTATGAATAATACAATTTACTTCAAAGTATCATGAAACTTTAATTAAAATTACAAAATTGTGTAAATTTACAATCAATTTATTAATATAAATTTAGAATCAAGTGCTGAATTTAAATGTTCAATATTCACTTCTACACAACTAAAAAATGTGAACAAATCAAACTGGAATGAAAACCATGAAGGTTAGTAGTATTTTAAAGTGCTCGTGGTAGTATGGCAAATTCAGTATTTCTTGAGGTACAAATTAAACTTAAATAAAACATCAAATTACATTTGATCACGTTAAATGAAAATGAAAGTTGTATTGTGAAGTAACATGTAAGAACGTGATTTTTGTCCTAAAAATTTCAATCATTAAAAGTTACAAAATGTTGTAAACCGGTAGAGTATTGGATTGAGATGTTAAGAAATGTTCAGGAAACGAATATGTAATGGATCACAGCACTTTCGAAGAGGAATGTACATTACCGGCAACGCACGTCGTAAATTAAAAAGGTATATTTTGGGGAACTGCAAAAGAGTTCATAAGCAGCTTCCTGTTTTTTTCTGTAACGCACGTTACTTAACGCGCGTCAACGCAACTTTTGTGAAGAGGGAATCTAAAACATAATGTACGCTGTGAAGCTTTTTTTTCTCAAAAGTTGCCGATACCCATTTTTCAAGTTTTACCGCCAATAAATTTAAAAAATGTAAGCGTATCGCTGAATGGTGACACAGTTTCTGAATCCAGCGCAGTTTCAGCTGTCCAAATGGGATGAATATATGCGTTGTAAAGCGAAATTTGGCCAAATAAGTCCCGGCGTCCCCAGGTCGTGCTGCCGTCTCCTTTCATATTCGATGAAAGCTAAATGAGTATTTCAATTAATCACATACGTTTTTCTATTAGTTGTATGATACATCCTCTCGAAGGGCGTCGTTTTGTAAAACAATTTTGTTCTATTATTAAAATATCATGGATATTAACGAGCCTTTTATTTACAATTTGCGCATATAGAGGTTTATCCACAATACTAGTTAGAATCCAAAGTATTAATGTTTAGTGGGCTTAACAAGCCTGATCCATGCTCCATGGTCAACTTCTTGTCTCTTGTCCGCATCCCAATATCACTAAAATATTGACACAGATATTGCTTTATCAGAATTCGCAATGAAAATTGCAATGTTTTAGTGGGGTATAGTGCAGTGTCAAGAAATTCAAAACTTTAAATATAATATTTGTTGACGGGTTTTCCTAAGTGAGCAATATTAGTCTGAATAATTGTTGTTTGGAACAGGGAAAGAACTTTAAACTTTGCACTTCTCACTCATACAGAACACTTTACTTTGTAATACTATGATGCATGATTTAATTCTTCGAAAAAGTTATACAAGTGTACTTTTTTCAACTACACTACAAGACAGAATGCACACAGAGAAACATCATTCCGTGTGCTTAGAAAGTAGCAGACATTCCCTCTACAACAGTTTAGGTTATGAACAATCCAAGGCTTGAAATTAAATAAAATATGTAAGTGCCATATTCATACTTATGAGAAAAATGAGTTTTTATATACGGTTAACTTAGTGGCACATACAACTCCTGACATTTATAATCACCCCGTAATACTATCAAGAAGTGCGTGTGAACTTAGGTTATTATTTATGTTTCAGGGCTTCATTCATTCATCATTATTCCGGTAAAACGTTAATGACACAGAAATGGTTCTTATATCCTTTTTTTAAAATTTCATTTCATTTATTTATTTCATTTTCTTACTGGAAATAGAATTTTGTCCGCTGAGATCCGCGCAGCGCCCACTGTGGCGCGCGGGCGGGCGCCTTGGGGGCGAAACAAACGAGGTGGAAACGCCCGCATTCGCACCTCGCATTGCAGAAAGCGCCCGCGCCAGCCGTAAATCACGGGGAGAACCGCCTTTTTAGTCCGCGTTATATAACCATGGCACATGATCGTGTCATACGCGAGCACTTTTACGGAATTATGCACGTGAATATTTCATGGAAGGGTAATGCTGTTAGTGACGTATTTACCATAGGTAATATTTTATTATCGGGGGCCCGCCGCTTGACGAGCGGAGACGCGGTGCGGCGCTGGCGATCGGAGGCCTGGGTTCGCCGCCCGCTCGCGATTTATGGGCGGTCGTAAAGCCGCCAGTGGGTGCCGGTGGGAGGGGGGTGCCGAGGAGGGGGTGGAGTGAGGGGGTGGAGTGGGGGGACGCGGGGTGGGGTTGGCGCGTGATCGCCGATGGAGGGGAGGAGAGAGGAGGATAACAGAACTGGAAGCGGAAAGGGAGACAGAGAGAAAAGTTGATAACAGACTCACGTGCGGGTAGGCGCAGAGGTATTGTCAATGAATCATACGTAATTAATTGCGAAGAGATGTTAAGCGTAGAGGTGGGTAGTCCTGGTGTAGCCTGCAGTTGGTAGACATGTTCATGATTAAGGAGAGGCGAGTCATTGGTATGAGGGACGCGAATGAAAGAAGGGAGAGCTCTGGAGAGGTCAGAACGTTACAAAAAGGAGAAATACGAAAGACAAGGAGAGTAGGTCAAAAAATAATCGAGTTATATTTAAAAAAAGATATGGAATGCGTTAGTTACGACTAGAACAGAATGTAGGTAGAGGTTTAAGACGACGCGAATAGGGGTAAAAGTGCGGAAATCGAAAGTATTCACTCTTGCATGAGGAAAGCGAAATGCAGGAATAAAAGTATGAAACGATATTGGGACACGGAGGGAAGAGAAAAAAGAGCAAGTAGTGCAATTGTATAAGATAGAATGACAAATAATAGAACGAAGGATTGTTAGGAGGAATAGAGAAATTATGATCTGGATAAGGGAGGAAATGCGCAGGAAGGCCAGACAGGAAAGAGAGGGTAGTGACGACCCCAGAAGAAGCCGCTACCAACGACGCAGCGTCACCCGGACAGCCTAGAAGTCATGAACGCGAGCCGCGGAAGCCTACATGTACAGGAAAGAGAAGGGTTAAGGCAGGGCAGGAATGCGCTAGGAGAGCGTAGGCTTCGGTGGCCGGAGTCAGTATTTACTAGGCTGTCCGGGTGATGCGCTGTGAGATGGGCGAAGGGAGGGCGGTGATTGTACGATCGATGTGATGAGTGGAGGTGACATGACAAGCTCTGCTGCAGCCTCTTCTGCCACTTCCCGCATGGCCACCCCCAAAAATCCTCTCCCCCTCCCACTCGCCCCCAACACGTGCACCCCTCAAGACCTCTCCCGACACGTGCACGCCACGCCGCACGTGCTCCCGGAGGTCTCCAGAGTTCGATGGTTTAACGACACTGAAAGGTTTCGGGAAAGATTATTTCCCAAGAGGGCACGAGAGCTATCTAGATTTTATATCTCTTTGGAGGTCGCCCAACGATGAGCTGTTACACGAGAATAAAATTCCTGTTGTGGAAAGAAATTCAGTGGTCATTTTGTTTATTAACCTGTAAAAGAAAGATATGGAAATAGTTCTCACAAACATTACAATACTTATCGCCTTGTGCTATATTATCATCGTATATTTTAGAAAATAATGCATTGATCGTGAATAGTTCTCGTTTATTTGTCGAATTTTTGCTTCTCAGAATAATTACCAGGATTGTCATAAGGTTCCTTCTTTTATTTTAATGTACATGTAGGTTTAGATTTGCTTTATATCTCATTCAATTATTAATGCCTTTTGTGTGAATGTATATATTGCTCATATTTTATCTTGTGGTGTAGGTTGTGGGGTGTATAAACGTAGAATGTGTAATAATGATCGTTCTTTTTATGAAACTAGGTCAAAAAACTTAGACATATTAAAGAAAAACTTAGAAGATATTTAAAAAAAGGATATCGGACTTAAATAGATCAGGATCATCTATTGCCGAGGCATTTTTTTCTATGGTGTCGCACATTAGGGAAATATTACAAAACAAATTGTTATGTACAACACCGATGGCCTCTCTCGTGTTACACGTTATTTTAGCTCGATTAAAAAAGTAGCATGCTTTAGAGTTCACAAGATATATTAATGAATTAAAAATCCTACACAATGTGTTTACTAAACCTCTTGTATAAAACAAGTAAGATATACATCCTTGTTCTCAAATTCCTAGAAACACGACATTCGTGGGAACAAACTTGTGGTGGTCGTAAAGACCTTACAAATGGAGAGGTTTACTTTATTACCACGAAGCGCCCTGGAATGGATGCGACGAGAGTTCACAAATTTGTTTGCACTCGGCAAACTACTACACCAAGTACACCTTACTACACGATGCAACGTTGACAAAAGCGTAAGTCTAATTCTCCGCTTCCCTGTTGTATGCACGCCATTAAGACAGTTTTTCAAATAGACCCTTTGAGTGGATTTTCAAGTTAACGCGTGTAAACTGTAAGTTCTAGGTATTTATCTTGCAAGAAGAGATCTACCACATTTTAAGACGTTGAAAAAGAAAACCTATTTTTCTTAAGAATTTTGAATGAAAGTAATAAAAAGATGGAAAAAATAAATATTTAGTTTGTTATATAGGTGTTGTGGTGCGTTATCGTTGGCATTTTTCATGAAATAATTATAGACGTCATTGCCAACAAATAGACTATTGTTGGCAAAGACAACGTCTATAATTATTCATTTAGTTTTGTTCTTCGCGCTCTCTCTCTCTCTCTCTCTCTCTCTCTCTAATATATATATATATATATATATATATATATTATATATATATTTTCTCTCTCTCTCTCTCTCTCTCTCTCTCTCTCTATATATAATATATATATTATATATATATATATATATATATCATTATATAGATAGAGAGAGAGAGAGAGAGAGAGAGAGAGAAAAGAAAGGAGGAAACAAAACAAAACTCTTAAGTCAATTTTGGGCATTGTTTTTGTACGAAATTCCTCTTTTATGCAAAAACTAGCGGAACCCGACTGACGTTATTCTGCCCCTTGTCTCCCTCTTTTTCCTTTCCTCTCTTTTTCTCTCACTGTGTCACTCACTCTTTCACCGACTCTCCCTCTGTATCATCGGGAGAGATGGCTCAGGGCAACAACTGATGTCATTGCAGTCGCTCTGACTAGGAGGTCCTAAGTTCGAGTCCCGACGGTGACAGGATTTTCGACCCTAATGTATCGGCTAGGTCGAATTCAGTCGCTATCTGGAGGTGAATTCAAGCGGCCGGCTGCTTTGCTTGGTAGTTTTCCGTAGTTTCTCCGATCACCATCAGGATAATGCCGGAGCAGTAACAAACGGGCCACACACCGCGGGCAATCTTTCCTACCTCTTTCTTGCTCTGTTATCTCTTCTTACGCACTACACAATCACTCCTGACAGAAGACCTTTTTATATTGTTCCGGCTGGAGCGGTGCAACGGGAGATACCTCGTTGGGGAAAATCCCGATAATCGACGGTAGGTTGTTAGTTGATGTGTCCGGAATCACTAAAATAAACAATGTACACGAAAGCAAACAACTATGTGAGACGTTTGACGTAAGACGTAAAATTCTACGTCTGTCGCAAGAGGAATCCTAGAATCTGTCGCCCAGAGGCACAATCATTAATTTATGCCCTGACCCATCCCAGGTCTTTAGGATCTTTCTCCTGTGATGCGGTGGTGGGGGAACCCACCCGAACCAAACCCGTTTTCCGTCATTCCAGAAAGTATGTGCGGAGGGCGACTCATCCGCCCGTTTTCCGCGCCCGCCGCGAGGGGCGCTGGGAGCGGTCTCTGTCATGTGGGGAACGAATCGTCTGGGCGGACGCTCGTACGATGGGGGGTCCGACACGGAAGAGCTCATCACCTTGAGTACTTTACGAGGTATGCTTGCGTCTGAAACATATTATAGATGTGCCCTGATATGTACTAACTTGTTTGCTTTTATTAAGTGATGTCTCATTTTATATCCATGTAATTAGCGACTGTCTACGAAGTAGGTACATTAATGTCAACAAAGTACATGAATCTCAACGAAGTAGATGCATTAGAAAATAGACAAAGCCCGTTAACCCAAATTAAGAATATTAACAACAGATTCAGTGAGACGGGTCGTCAAGATATTTAATTCCGAAACTATGTTCAATCTTTTTAGAGAAACTTAAGGAAACTCAAAGATATTGATAGTTTACTTCTACTAACATAATGTTTTCTAAAATGGTCCAAAAGTTTCATTTTTATTTAACTGATTTAACGATATTTCCTTATTCGCAATGTTTAACTTACCGGTGTTAATTATGACTTCCACTCGTAAAATAAAAACCAATAGTGTTTAACTCTGCATGCAAATCAGGGCGGTGTACATGAAAAAAGTTTATCGCCTTTTCTAACCGATTTCTCTTATCGCTACAACCTACTGGCCAATCATAAACTGACTCATCTATCTTAGGACGCGGTAGACATTGATCGCTATGTCAATGTCCAATAAACGGCGTGTTTACTATAACATAACCTCTGATTTTAACAGACACTTTCAGTTATTTTCAATATTTGGCAAATTTTGTAACTCTTTTGGACACAATTTCACGCGTGGGCCCTTTCAATTGTTTCACAATAGTCCTATTAAATACCACTTGTGCTTTGAAAATTATCAGATAAATCCCTGCCTCGCTTCACGAGTCTGGAATTTATCCTTTATTTTCAAAGCACACGTGGTATTGCCTACGATAAACAATATGGTAGTATATTTTGTAAATTACTCAATTATTTTTAAATTGAACTCATATACTAATATTTAAAAAAAATAAACTCATGAAAACATCGAATGTAAGTTAATTGTAAAAACAACTTGCATTATGTGTAGACAATAGTTGGTATGCAATATTAATCATGGTACCATTGGATATTCAAATCAATTCATTAATGAAATTCGGAGAATATCCGTAAGTTTGCATGCATGACAATTTAAATTGTGTGTTAAAATTATGCACAACACAAATGATACATTTTCACATTCAATATTAAATAAAAACAAAATACCCCATCAAATTGTTTTTATTTTGTTCACTATTTCAATCAGCTTATACTTGTTTCAACTCTCACTACAATTTCTCCTTATGGGATTTGGTTTCACAATCGATATCGGTCGTACTGTTTACTTCATGCTGTTTACTACTCTTCCAAGCCAATGATTCTAAGAAACTATCACCCATTACATGCGCCTTCTCATCTGTTCACATTCTCTTCACTTCCATCCATTTGCAACATCTACAGCTTACGAAAGACTTGGCCGCCACACGCTACCAGACGTGCACGTCCCGGACGCCCAGCTATCTTTCTCATACACACCAAACGCCTCACTTTCAATTCACTTGCACAGCAACGTCAAATCCACTTTGTCTTGATGATGACTCACGTCATCTAAATTTAACGCCTCCACTGTCCCGCCTCTTCGCCTGTCCGTCGTCACCGCGTGTGGCATTAATATTTGTGCTTAACACGCAGCATTCAGCGAGTAACAACTGTGTAAATGATACAGCTTTTCAACATTTAACGAAGCTATTCGAATTGAAAAAGATACAAACCACTTTACTACCCCCACATCTACCCCTTCCCTCAGTGCTCGCGCACCAGTTTCCGTTTCCGTTTCTCCGAAAAGGCTGTGTACGGATTTTGAATTATGCACCAGGCGCTTGAAAGTTATACTCTACTTTGTGGCTTTTACAACTCAAGTAAGCGGGGGGGGGTCGAAAACGCGCTCCCACAGTACTTCTACGTCCGAATGGAGAATCGATTTTACATTTGAACGACCACACGTTCCCGGGAACACGGTTGCTGATGGGAGAGGCCAATTTACCAACGGAGCCGTTTGTGGCTAACGATGCCCCTGCGCTTTCATTAAAAATCGCGCGCGACGTGATGCGCCATTGTCCGAGTGCTGAGGGGGGGGGCGCTGGAGGAGCTTCTCCTGAATGGAAAGAATTGTTTTGGTGAAAGGAAAGGTGCCTGCAAGACGTTCACAGAAAATGAACACATTGCCTGTCACCAATTATATATAATTACCCATTATATAAATATACACAGACCTGTATACATTTATAGCACATATGTACACACATATATATGTATATGTGTACATTACATCTATAGCACATATGTACACAGTGTGTATATATGTGCTGTAGATGTATACAGGTTTGTGTATATGTGTATAATTGGTGTATATGCTCGAAAGGATTGTATTGTAAATTATTTTTATATTGTAATTTGTTTTTGGATTGTAAATGTACATTTATTGCAAAACTGTAGGGTTATGGCTACCACCTGGCAATCATATTATTGTAGCCTAATAAATATTATTATTATTATATTATTCCAATACTAGTCAACTAACTTCAATAAATATTTGCAGGATAAACTGAATATAAGGAGAAGTTTTAATTAAATGAGCATTGTTAGAATTTTACAGATTGTTTGTTAAAAAAGTATGGAAATATATGTTTAAGAACCAGTTCTTTTTGTAATTACTTTTCTAAAACAAAGTAATGTGTTTAATACATATCTACTGTTATTAAGTGTAAATAAAAATATTTAATTGAACTTTTTAAAATTAATATCACATCAGAAGCAACTATATGCTTTTCTACATAGATGTCGAATATAAATATAATATATATTGCTTGTAGTGCTAGTACTAAAAGTAAATGCGAGTTACTATTTTGTTAGCTATGCAGAAAAACCATATCAAAAATTCGTTTACCGTTGCAAATAAACTTTCAACAACACGGGAACGAAAACAGAGCTACACTCACGTAAATCCTGTTATTCAAGCGATCAGTCGACAACTCACACCGCATTGTTTCGTGGTAGATAAACTGACCTTCGGGAGATGGCGAGGAAAAAAGTCTGTTGAAAAGCGATTCTGAAATTATCTCTATTATTTAACTTTTACTATAGGCAATGCACCGTGAAGTAGACACTACAACAATTTTGACCGCAGTAAGGTCCTAAAAGCTCCCCGCATCAATGGTCAGGATACGTTTCGATACACCCTCTTGTAAATTCTTGCTGTAGTCTGAATGCAATACGATGTGCTTAAATTCTAGCAATTAGATCTTCGTCCGTTGCCAGTGCCATTTAAAATACTAAACATTTCATTTGGCCTCAGACCAAAAATTTAGAAGTGGATTCTAGGGATTTGGAGGTCAAGCAAAAGGACGGCTTTGTGTCAAAGAGAAACTGCCAAAAGATGGAGAAAAAATGCATTGGTGGTCCGTATGCGCGCCTTACACCAAATGTCACATCGCCCATCGTATGTCACAGAAACGTTGGGTACGACAGGCATGGGTGAGGTCGAGGTGAGGTATAAAACTATATACGGCCCAAGCAACTGCCCCCTGATGTTTCCGGCCTACATATTAACACAAAAATGCACCTGATGTCTGCTAGAAACCGTGCTGTGAGGATTCACGAAGACATATACGTGACTGTTTCTGGAATTAACCCTTAACTACTGGCGCCGGGTCAATTTGACCCGAAGGCATTTTCCCTTTTCATTTTCCGAAATCACTGCGAGCTACCTGTGAAACGGGTTCCATATTCTCTCTTCTGATAACGTTCCTATCCGGAGCGTACAATGAAAAATGACATGTTACTCTGAGTTGCCCTTTCTGAATTGACGCCAGTGTTCCTGGTCATCTCCATGAGGCTAATGTACAAGCCTGGCGCCTTAGAGATAAGTCTGTTTTCCGGACTCAATGTAGGAAAGTGGTCTATTCTGCTTTCAGTGGGTGAAAACACAAGTAATTGGTCATTGGCCATTTGAAACATTACGTAAGAACAAATCGGACACTTTTACGGAGTTCTTGCCAAGTAAGTAAAGAGAGACAAGCCTCTTTGTCTTTACAAAAGAGCTGATAACGACATTTTCTGTACCAGCCAAATCCGTCTGCCTAAACGACTGCCTGTACGTCTGTCTGTCCGTCCGTCCGTCTGTCTATCCGTCTATCTGTCCGCTTGTCTGTCCGTCCGTCTGCCCGTCTGTGTGTCCGCCTGTGTGTCCGTGTGTCTTTCCGTCTGTCTGTCCGTCTGCCTGTCCGTCTGTCTGTCCATCTGTCTGTCTGTCTGTCGGTCTGTCTGTCTGTCTGTCCGTCTGTCCGTCTGTCTGTCCCTCTGTCTGTCTGTCTGTCCGTCTGTCTCCTCGTCCGTCTGTCTGTCTGTCCGCGTTTATCTGCCCCGGTGTCTGCCCGTCTGCCTGCCTGTCTGTTTGTTTGTCCGTCTGTCTGTCCGTCTATCTGTCCGTCCGTCTGTCAGACGCTTTGCCGTCAGTCAATTTTTCGCTATCAAGGGTCCACAAAATATGGATTCTCGCTACATCACGCGTTAGAGGATTTTTTCTAAATTTAGCAAGTGGAATTTTTCGTTACCAAGGCCCATTAATAATAGTTTCTCTTCTAAAAATTCGCCGGTTTTTTGCTCAGCATTATATAACTTTCTCTCTAGTCCGTAGTGAGAAAGTTATTTTCTGTCGTCCGTAGGAGGTAAATGTAGGAGGTAAAGGAGAAGGTAAAAAGAGATTTGTTTCTGAATAAATTACTCTCTTCGTAATCAAATCTTTAAATAATGTAATGTAAAGTTCAATTATTTGAAAATAAAACTACACTTCACGTAATTTTGAGTAATCATTAAAAGTATTGCGATAAGTATGTGCTGATGTAATACTACTAGTTTATTATCAAAATTAATTCAACATCATTTAAACGTTAATTAAAAAGTATAAATTATTTTCTCCTTTGTTGGAGCGCTCACGGTGCGACGGTGCACGGTGTTACAAGCGAATTACACCGAAACTACCAAGAAACTTCTTGCGATACAACAGAGGAAAAATTCCGTTCCTTCATAAAGAAATCGCCAAGAACGAGTGGTTCCGACATTTCTGATCCTTCACAAAGATCTTTGACTAGGTTTTAAGAGCAGATGAGTAACGCGCAAGCCCTTAAATGCTGTGCAATCATTCGAGCGAAAACGATCGAAAATAATTTTGTGTTCGACACTACTGCATACACAAAGCTGCTACGTTTCATTAGGCCTCTCATAAACACGTGAAAACAGGTGTGTCAAGGTAATATAGCCACTATAGTACACTCAAACTAAAACATTTGGTGAATTTAGTATACATTTATTATTGATTCAGTTCTCCAAAAATATTTTTTTCACAAAGGACGTTTTTTAAATAAGTACAGTAGTTATATCAATCAAGCTGGGAGAAAAAATTAAAAATGGCAGAGTCAAATCAAACCAGGAATATTTAATACTCTTTTATTACTAATTTATTATCCCCAAATTAATTTTTCCTGTTGTTGTTTAATAAATAAATACATTTATACTGGCATGAAATTCATACGTATACGTACTATATAAAGTAGAAGTTGTTGTAATGAAATGAAAGTAATTGAAAATTAAGTGAATTTGTTACTCATTTACTACACCAAAATATTTTTTTACAGTTGTGGTTTAGTCAATTAAAGCAGTCGAGTTGGCATGACAGACATTAGTATACATTTATATGAAAGTAAGGGTAAGAGCGTTATCAAGTAAAACTAACTGAATATTTTAGTACTCATTCGATTCTAATTTATTACGCCAAGATACGTTTTATTGCTATTTAAAAAAAACAGTTGTGAGAGCATGGCGGTAATACGTAAAGATGAGATGAAAAGTAGGAATAACGCACATAAAGAAGAGGGACCACACAAAAATCGCAAAATCGCAAAATTAAGTATTGATTTATTACTAATTGAATACCGTACCAATACATTTCACTGCTATTGCTTAAACAATAAATGCAGTTATAACACAATCACAAGCATACGTATACGAAGAAGTAGGAATGAAGATAATCAAATGAGACCAATTTTAGTACTTAGTACTCATTTATTACTAATTAAATACTCTAACACTATGTTTCGTACTGTCATTATTTAAGCGATATTAGAAAAAATATTGATGGAGCAAGAAATTAATAATAAATTAGAATTGTTTATCCAAATCTTTTTATTTCATTGTCAAACGTCTGTCTTTGTAACAAAAAATGTATATTTGAAATAATAAATTAATAATAGAGAGCATTATATTGCAATTGGTTTAATTGAAATGTGCCTTCTACGATACGAATAACGTAACAGTTGTATGTATAGTAGTACGTATAAATAGTAGGATACTTATAACTATAGTAGTTTTACGTATACGAATATAGTAGAATTGAATGTATTGCTTAACCCTGCTGTAGTGTTCGAATCTACATGATCTGGAAAGAAATTGGCTTTGTTTTAATGGGCATGTTTGACTAATGAGCATTATGTTACGTATTGATTTTTTAATCTATTTAAATATCTTTAAATGTGTGTAAGATTTGATTGTCTATTTGTTATAATTTTCTTAAACAAGTGTAATTGTTACATATGTAGGTACTTTTGGCGTATATGTGATTGTCAAAAAGCAACTAAAGTAATATGTAAGGTAAAAAAATTAAAAATATTGCCGTAGAATTTCTCGCTTTGATAACATAAATTTATGCAGAAACACTTGCTCTGCCTCTTGGAGAGAAGGAAGAACGAAATCACTGTAACAAATCAGTCTAGTCTAGTAAGCAGTTTACTAAAATGGCAGTTTTATATAAAATTATCTCTCTACGTCATCGTGGAACAATTCAAAAAATAAAACGATAATTCTGATAACAAATTAAGATATTAAGCCAGAACTTGTACCCCAGTAAGCAAATGAAAAGTTCAAAGATGTTCAGAGTATTCTTTGCTGCAGCTATTTTCCAAGAATGGGGAAAAACGTAGAACTTCTGCGCCTTTCCTCGAGACAAAAAAATTAGTAATACTGTCACACAAAAACATATTATAGATTTCAATGAAATGATATGAGCAGCCCAAAGTCATATCAGATTAATAGTTCGTTCGTTTGCAAGAGGAAAATAAATCACTGACCATTCATCCTGTGCTACAATAACATCAGCATTTTACATAGAGGATATCGCGTTATTAACTTCGATACATCCTGATAGAATTGAAAACAATTACATTATGATTTTGGTGAATGTCGGTAGGTCTTCTATTAGTATGTGGCATTTCCAGTGTACTACGCAAAATTATAACTACGAACAATGCTCGAAGAATGGAAACATTAACAATTACTTCAGGATTTAATTTTCATAGGATACAGTTGTAATTTCTTTCTATAGATAATGGAAATAAAATACTGTATATATTTTGTGTTGTATTTGTAGTAAAATGTTTGTGAATCAGCAACAATTAATTTTTGGCCATAATACAATAAATTATTAAAGTATTAATAATTATAGTTAATATTAGCATTACGTATATTGTATAATAACATTCAACTTTATTTTGCATTATGTATATCCGTAAGACCATAGTGCGCACAGAGAGGACCAGCGAGGGGGGGTGTAGCTTTGCTGAAAAATGTCGAGGGGGTCTCCATAGACTTACGTACTAAAACATTTCATTTCCGTAAATAGGATCAATTCTTGATTTTCTGACTTTATAAGCTGACAATTTGGGGAATTGATATTACCTGACATTTAAAGAAGTAATTTTCCAAACCATTTGAAACCCTATTAATGCCCCATCATAAAAGAAGTTGTATTTGCAGGATTGTCACTTTCTGTAATCTGGGAATAGTCAAAGTATTTCATTGATTTGGAAAAGTGCGAGTGAAATCCGGGACTTTTTTAGAAGTCAAGGATTGTTTAAATTTTTATTTCATTTATTTGTTATGACAGTATTTAATTATGCTATTTGTTATTTTAATTTGCCGACAACGACAGTTTTCCACACTTCGTCACCCATCAACCTTTTCGGAACCTTTCCATCAAAATCGCCAGGCCGCGCAGGGCTCTGCAACGGAGCTGTGACAGGTTATGTGCCACCAGCTAGGCAGGCCAGACAGATGAGGCATCCTAAGCGATGAATAATAAAAATTGCTCGAGATGGTACTCTCCGTCGCTTCGGCTGAGCGTACGCGAGGGCTCTGAAGAAGAAGGCTCGGCTGAAACCCCTGCGCACAGCCATCCATAGCATCCGAAAAGCGACTTCTCAATCACAATTTCTGATTTTGTTTTGTTGTTGACTATTTAATTTGTGTGCGACTAAAATGGTCATGTAACTATTGGACGTAGGTTTCCGCGGCAGGAGTCGGTAGCTGAATGGCTGTCCGCGGGACGCCGCGCCGCTTCCCAGGCACAGGTGCCAAAGTTATGATCGTCATTATGCAACATTTTCGGCCATTCTGCGAACATTTCGCCCTGAAGATGGTCGACGAATGGCGGCCGAAACGTTGGCACCCGTGCGTGGGACGCGGCGTCTCCCTGACAGCCAAGCAGCTCCAGGCAACCTCCTAACAATATGCAAATATTATGAAAACGTTGATTGGAGAATTGCTTTTGTGGGATGCGTAATGTGATACGGATTTTACGTTTGTACTTTAAATAGCTTTATTTTCATTGTTTAAAATTAATAATTATTAAAATTATAAATAATTTTTCTGCCATTCTATCACTTCTCCGACGTCCGTCAAGAACAGAACTCTTAAAAGGAAAGCACGAAAATGACCAATTAAAATAGCTGGTTCCTGGAATTGTCTTTCGGGAGGTTATATTCCGATCGAATGACTTAACCGGTGTCGAATATCTGCCGTTATTTGCAGGAGACCATGTTTTAGATTACGTGAAAATGAGCAGAACTAAACTCTGTGTGTTGAGATAATATCGTTAGACTGGCAATATGGCCGCCAGTTTTAATATTTGTACAAAAGTGAACTTGTGGGGCTAATTTTATCCTTTATAATTACATATACATATTTGTGTATCTTAAAGAAAATAAAATATGAAATTGTATTTACTCTACTTATCGTGCTCTTAAGAGGAATCGCTCTGAATACAGTTTGAGCGATGGTTCAGTAAGCTTTGTATGAAATATCTATTCTGTTTAAACATTTAGCTCGAGACTTAAAAATTCAAAACAATATTGTTTTTGTTTTCTTTCTATTTTGTTTCAATAAATTGTAGAATTGCCTTAGTGTGCTCGGTAATATCTCCATACGTAGAAAGTATTACCGTAAAATTAATGGTATTAAAACCTATTATGTGGAGGCGATATTTTAATTGTGTTGCAACTCCATTGACATACATTTCGAGATATTGAGCTCCGAAATTAAATGACTAAAGAAATGAGGGATGGAGTTATACTAAAAATATTGTGTTTCTCTTGTGTTAGAAACTCACTTGTTCGTCTGAAGACGACGTGAAAAAGCAAACTGTTTGCTTCTCGGGATATTGGAGGAGTAAAGGAGTTACACCACCAAAAAATGAAGTTTGGGGGATAAATCGGTACATATCGTTCTAAGAAAAGTTGGAAATGACAATATCGATTGAATAGAACAGATTAAAATGAATTTAATATTACTGTTGTGGTACATTCAGTTTTCTTTGTATTCTTGAAATCGTCCGGTTACTACCAGAAAATTATTGAAATAAGCGTGATTAACGCTTGAAATGAATGGAAACAAATCAAGTATATCCTGTTTCTTCTCATTAACCTTCCTTTGCTGTGGTTGTAGAAGCGGATTATCGAATCTTTTGAAAACCTTGGTTCTCCTCATCCACTGGTGGCGTTGAAGTTTACTGGGTAGAAACCAATGTCTCGATTTAAGGTTGATTTGTACATAATTACAAAAGATTTCTGTTTGAAAAATCTAATCTACCTAATTTTAGCCAATAACAGACACAATTTTCTTCATTTTTTCTTATTGTTATATACTTTTGAAGGTATTTTAACACATAGACCATTAAGTTTGATTTCTGTGTTAAATAAAAAATGTGCGACATTATTTTTTTTTATTTGTATGACCAAATCTGGATCACGCTCTCTGCAGACGCTATAAACATTTCGAAAATCTCTCATCACGGGACTGGTACTGGAGTTGTACCACTACCTAAATAAATGAATTATATTCAAGCAATCTTGTGTGATTCACTTTTATTGTGATGCGCTATGTCGTCCTATCACTTTCAGAATATGTAACATAATATTATCTGAGGATCTGAAAATGGAGTTAACTCAATTTATAAAAAAAGGGGAGCTGAACTATGTAACGTTCCACGTTACGTTTCATGTAACATTTATTCGTGTTAAAACATTCCTTACACAAGGAATGTTCCCACGGTTATGTGCAGATGGTGTCTACAGTACCATCTTCTTAGTCAACCAGAAATATTGACTTTTCCTTAACGTGGGGCAATTTCCCTATCCTCCCCTTCTGGTTAAATTGGACACAGATGAATTCTAATAATTTTGTTACGCATTCTAAAACGTTAATGAATTCTGGAACGAGCTCCTTTGCTTCAAATTGCATAAAATAATAACATCCCAACTTTCAGTAATATTCGAAACTTTTATTCGTACAAGAGGTACGTTCAGTCGCTTCTTTTCTAGAAACAGTTATTGATTGTTATAACAGGAGCAAAACTAATTAGTCTGTGAAAATTGCTACTTTGCATACTTTATTAAACTCGCAAACTCAGTTTTCGAGCTTAATCCATGTGTAATTTAGAAAATAATGTGCATTGTTACTATCGTTCTTAGTTCAACATAATTAAGTGAATGTTCTGGCACAAATTGGTAATTCTTCGCTTAAATATTCATTCTTCCTTCTCTCTTCGCAAATGACTCTTCGTATTTTCTCTCCTGGAAGGCGCTCTGTTAACAATTTCTAAATATCATTATTTTGAGTGCGACTACACCTGCGAGCGCTGTTCGTGAATAAATATCCTCCTTACTTGATTCATAATCTCCTCTTTAACGATCCTCGTCCTCCTTCCGAACGTTCTGTGGACTAAGGGGGGAAACGGTCGGGAAATTTAGTGCGTTCTTCCGTATCCTGTTGGCAGCACCTGTGATACTTACGCCGCGATTAATAATAATAATACTAATTTCAGGCGAAGGGGAAGGACGAAGAGTGGGAGAGAGGTGTCGTGAGAGGAGACGCATAAAGGGAGGAGGAAAAGAGCAAATCTACAAAACTGCCGTCGCCGTCGGCGGCGCCCGCCATCGCTTACTGCCCATAAAGACGCAGAAGCGGTTGTTATTAAAGGTGGCTGGCGGTGGGAAGAGGAGGCGAGGAAGAAGAAGAAGAAGAAGAAGAAGAAGAAGAAGAAGAAGATGATGATGGAAGAAGGCGGGTGGCGGCGGTGCGGTTTCACTGCCGCGACAGCCGTCACGCGCGTGACACCCGTGCTTCCGGCTGCCTTCCTCTCGTCACCCCCTCAGTAGTCCGTGTCTCTTTCGCTCTGAAACGTGGCTTATCGAGGCCTGAGATCAGTCGCAAATTAGCGGCGATGTCACAGAATCACCCTCTGTTCTTCAGACTTCTAATTAATTTTCCTACCGCGACCCGAGCACCTGACAGTCGCGAGCCGCCTTCCTCTTTGATGGTGGCGTGAAAAATAAAACGTTGCCCTGAAAAAAGGTTTCATAAAACGAAATTTTCAGTTTAAGGTTTTGCGTTTTATGGCGAGGTACAGTGCGAAACGATGGCACACAATTTTCGATGGAACCAGAATAAATGTATCTGACGGCATCGTATCTCTTACGTCATCTGTATTTTGGACGTTCAGTTATGAATACTTACAGCAGATTCATTACCTTTTCGTTTATTCAGGTGCTTAAATTTTTATTTGTTTCTCCACCTAACGAAGGGACATTACTCGATGGTTTCATATTTTCACTTATATTATCATAGTTGGTCGATAATTGTGAGAACAGTTGGTTTTATATTTTATTTCATTTTGCCAATTTAGGATAAACAAATTAACAAGAAGCTTATAATTTAATTGAAGAATTAGGTCAGCGCTTGTAATACAGTGTATAATAAATACATTATTAAGAAATCTTACTGAAAGACAGAATGGTTATTTCAAAAAACAACATCACTTATTTGAAGTAAACTTTACTTCAGATAAATAAATATACTAAAAATATTAATTACCCTATTTTAAAACACAAAATAAAGAAAAAATCTCTAACTTTGCGTACACTCCACAAAACTATAGAAAAGGCTAATGCTATTTACCATATCAAATTTATTTTCAAATATAAACCTCATATGTTACTATTGTTCAGTTCTTTCAGTGCCTTTCAATTGTCTTTTTAACGTGAATTCTTTCCTGCCATGATGAATACCGTTCTATGTGTCATTTATGTTGAGCACTTTTACAACAAGAATACTATTGCGAATATCCTTTATTATGAATACTTTTGTAAGAAAAATAATGTACACAACATATTTTGCCATAATATAACACTCGCCAACTAATCCTTCTTAGATTTGTCATATTCAGTTCTGTTAAATTGAAGTCAGAGAATATGTTCAAGTTAGTGTTAGTAAAATATCCAGTTCAATATTTCATTAATCATCGGTCCTTTACCATCAGATAAATCATCGACCTTAAAATCCTCTTGTATTGATTTTGAGTCATATACTTATGAATCTTGTGGCGCTGTCTTTCGCATCCATTTGCACAGAAAATGTTTGTGTTTTTATACTCTACATGTATAACATATCATGGAGTTCTCACCTATCTGCAACACCGTTCAAATCACACTGTCTTACATCGGGATTTTCCTATCTTATCGGTGCACGTGGGATTACTATTTGGGAACGTGGGTCAAAGTGGAACCGTCAATCTTGTAGCAACTATACAGTGTACATTTAATGATATATACTTAAAAATTATTAGATACCTTCTGCTTTAACATACAGAAAGTCTGTGCTGCTTTCAGTAAAACTGGTTCTAATATTTTTTAATTTTCTGGTAGTTTGCATTTTTCCACTTTGCGCCACCCCTGGGTCAAAGTAGAACAAAGCTAATTAGGCAATAATGTTTACTGCTTGAATATATATTGGTAAGTAATGTAAATGAAGACAAAAAATACTGATGTAATAATGATTTATTTTGCCTCGACATACATAGCTTTTCTCCCCGTTTTATGTTTTTTTGAAGTGGGTCCCTTGGAAGAACCTATTAAATATCTCAAATAAGATGATGTTATGATGGCAGTTTTTCCAGTTCTGGTGGAGGACTTCCTCGAATTTTATCTTGATTTTGTCACAGGACGAATTTCTTGAGGAAAACGTATCAGGGTCAAATTGTACCTACATAAATGTCATAATGGGTAAAATTAACAAGGTTTTGAAAATTGGTCACACAGTTCACAATTTATTACTTCTGCTGGAGCGAAAGCATCATCAGAAAATATTTGAGCTCAGATGCCCTTGTTTTTAAATCCAGAGAGTGAATTTTGTATTGTGGCTTCCTTTACAAATGCTTCTCTAAAGACTATTGACTTGTGGAGAGTCACCACTTTGCCTGGGTGTTTTCGAAATCTGTTCTTAACAGTTTAGGAATAAAGCTATTGAGAAGTAACATAAAACGCACTTGCTTCTAAAATGAATAATTATAGTCGTAATAATATTCAGTCAAAAATTTCGGAGCAAAGAAGAATAGAACTGTTCCCCTTTGCCCCACTTGGTAATAGCATAAACTAGTTCAAAATAATCCCACTAGCCCTGTTTTGTTTGAAAAATCCAAAAGCAATGAACCATAAACTTATAAAACTAAAACATTAAAACAAATCCTTTCGCACGTCTGCATTCGTATGCTAAAGATGATGTTTTCCATTACTGATGGTTTTGTACGGCAAAGAGGAAAATCAGAAAAACAGCAATAATTCACTCTTCCAATATGCGACAATGAGCTAAATTCAAATCACCTGTTTCTCGCCCAAGAAATACCTCATTTCTCTGCTAGTTGGCGAAATTTGCGTGGTCAGACGGAAGAGCAGGCCTAATGGCCTGAGTCTCGCCACGTAAAATAAGGCATTAATTCAATTCAATTCAATTCGACCCATGACACTTTCTCACGATCGTGCCAACATTCTTCACGACCAAATACTTGTTCTAAAATTGAAAGTCTTCAAATCTGTGGATTTTGCCCCATTATACCACTTTTCCTCATTTTCTCTAAGTGTTTGTTCATTTATTGTTCTTCAACCAACACCCTCTTGTTTTAAATAATATAATTAGTAGTCTAGTAATTAATGTCTTTCAAGGACGTGTACAATTCAATTATTTTCATAATTCATTGAACTAGAACATACAAACAAACAAACATTGAATAATAATTTCGAAGATTACCTAAGAAAGATACTACATATAATTAGTGATGATACAATTTAGCAACCTAAATTTTAAAAAGTCGCATTTTGAAAACAAGGCTACAACATTTTGTAGCATTGTAAAATTTTAGATTCACAATTTTGTAGCACTTGTTGAGAGAACTATTATGAAGGGATGATTGTTTGAGATAAAAATATATTAGATGCTTTTAAGATTTTTCCATTAAAATAGGGAAATAAGGGAAATAATTTAATATTTCGCGAACTTCAAAAATTATTTAAAGTATTTTAAATTCACTAAATGATTTCTGTCTTGTATTTAACTACAGGCTTTTGAATAACACCATTGAAAGGAGAGAAAACGTATTGTCTTGAAATTTGTAAATACATAATAAACAACATTCATTTAAAAGGTCATGAATTCTGTTAATGATATCAATTTATATAAATATACATTATAAACATGTAACGCAAAATGAATCGAGTACATATTTCAATGTTGGCGTCCTTTAACCTATTTCTTATGTCAGTAACAATGAAACTACAGTGATTGAAATATCGTTCAGGTTCAGAGAGGGGGGGCTCTCTCTTTCTCACACTCTCTCTCTCTCTCTCTCTCTCTCTCTCTCTCTCACACACACACACACACACACACACACACACACACACACTACAGTACAAAGTATACTGGGCAAATTCCTTTTTCTTATCAAGCTAACTTACTTATACCGATAGATTGACTCAGATAAATTGACAGCTGAGGATGGCTCATCGTAGAAATCATATATGAAGACCCTTGAAAGGCAGAAATGCCAAGCAAGAAATAATAATATTTTAAGAAGCTTCTCCATTGTTGGTAGGTGGCCAGATTCTCAAGCTTTTAGCGTAATCTTTTTGAATTGTTCTTATTTATTTTACTGTGCCAGTTAAAAAATTATAATTATAAATGAATAAACTCGGCTACGGTTACATAAAATGTTTTCGAACATTGATGTGTTGTTGCCGATATCGTATCCATAGTTAGAAAGTGAAGACGAAATAAACTATGAAATGCAATTTAGCAATTAAATTGCAGATTCGTGGCCATTTCGCACTTTATACGTGGCTTTGCATTTTGCAATCGATTTCGCATTTTATGACAGATTGAAAATGTGCGGAAATATATTGCACCGACCGTCACGCATTTAGGTAATTCTAAGAGGACAAGAGCATACAATGTGAAGTATATTTTCCTTCATTCTACCTAGTATGTATAAAATTACTATTTTTTCGGAGTTCGGTAACATTTTTTACATTTTTCACAATTGCTAAAATCTACCATCCCAACATATAGTTTATTCTTTTACTTTCTGATAAACGTAGTACGTGCATGCAGAATAATAGGCTAGTAAAAGTTATGAAAAGTTACGGAAAATTTATTTCGATATTTTAACAGAAATACTCGTTTTGATGAAAAAATTGTATTTTTTTACACCACTCTTCCTCCAGTCCGTCCGTTTGTCTGTTCGTCTGTGAACAACACTAGCCTAAACTATTGTAAAATTGTTTCCGAAATGAAGTATAGAAGGGACTTAGGTCTCTTACAGTCTTCATCCCTTTTATAGACTTAGGTCCACATGTCCGAACTCGAAGCTACGCAATTTTAAAAGATATTTTGTAAATTTTGGGGGGTTTACATGAAGCCCTGAGAAATTATGAACATTTTCTCAAAAACAGCCTCAAAGTTTTTCTTTAACTTCCGTGTAAGAAAAGAATGAAATACACAAAATACAAAGATGGTATAGGTAAAATTTTCACTGTTAACTCTGTGTTATTATTTTTCTAACGGTTTGATACCAAATGCACTAAATTATTTTGCCAAGAAATAAAGATAAAATGACGCACTAATATTATTTTAGACATTGGTATATATTAGTACTTGCATGACTAACTACATATATTTCGAATCTTTCAAACCAAATGTACAGAAAGTATTAAAAAATATGGAAATAAAATTTTTTACTTCAGCAAGGTGGAGTTAAAGTTCTCGTTCGAGAACAGCCTCAACACCAACTTTTGAAAAAAAGACGGGAGTGATGTTGGGACGGAATTGCTGTATTTCAAGAACACAAAATACCTTCCGAAAAACTTTGTCTGCTGCGGAAAATTGAAAATTACTTCCTTCTGGTCGGCAGAAAGGTAAGCTTGTAACGTTACCTGTAATTTGCAGCGGAAGTTTAAGTCTTTCCTCGCTCACAAGAGAGAGGAAGAACAGGGAAGTTGGCGAAGAAAGGATGTAGAATACGAAACTTAATATCGCTCCTCCTTACGATAGTGAAGGTTGAAATTGCGACTCCGGGATGGGGGTTCTTCTCAGTTTGACAGCGCACTTAGATCTCGCGGAAACTTGTTTAAGTAAATATGAGAGTTACCGAAACTAGAAGCACTTTAAATGAGCCCTCACGCTACGTTAATTTGAAGGTTAGCGGGTCGAATTGTGAATCTTCAGGAACAGTTCGTAACTTTATTTCGTTGTTTACGTGAGGTTTATGCAACCACTTGACCCAATATTGCATTTTTAGGTAATTCTATGAGTACAAGAGCATACAATGTGAAGTACATTTTCCTTGATTCTTCCTAGTATGTATAAAATATAATAAAAGACACATATTGATAGTTAACTCAGTAAATTGTAGACTGAGTTATGTTATTTACATTTTAGTTCATTTTGAACATCATTTGATTCTACCCGTAATATTAAATGAGAATAGCGGACCCTTTTCAGAGAGGAAATACTAATGTATGCTATAAATGTGGGAACAAACATGGTACATTTAATCGTGAAACAGTTTTATGAGATGTTATAACTGGATGAGCATAAAATATTTGCTATTATAAATAATCATTGAGTGAACACATGTATTTATATGTAAATGTGCTCATGAGTGTGTGTGTGTGTGTTTATGTGCTTATGGTACGTTGTGTGTGTTAAGTGCTTATGTGCTTAAGACTTAAACTCATTTCGCTCGTACGTCTTTCTAGAATTTTAAGAAATATCCTTCTAGCACAAAGTAGGCATGTAACCTCTGCCTGGCATTGCGCAAGTCACTAAACAAAGAGACGAAATAAACGTTTTGAAGCTAAAAGATGAATAGTCTGCATACATTTTGAAACATAAGAAATGACACACTTAGAACTTGGAATGTGTAAGAAGAAAGTTCATATTTTAATATAGTTACTAATCCTAAGGAGAGAAGCGTGTCACGGTGTTATGGGGCTCAGACTGATACTTGGCATTTATTATAGTTGGGAGTAACAAGTGCATGTGTGAATAATCTACTGTTTTGTACGATTCATACGTTTATAATAGATACCTTTGAATTATTTAACACAGAACAGTATATTCGTTTCTTTCTGCGTAATCCCGCAGAATTATTTTGCTTGCGCAAGCATTACATTAAAACGCGAGTCTCTTTGAAGTGTTAGTTCCATGAACATGTCAGGTTCAATTTTCCTCATTAATTTTAAATTCACATTGACACCCACAATTACTATCATATATTAATTCACCTAGATTTGACCCTCACCTGAAAATAACCAACAGATACATCATTTTCCAAATTCACTAAAAATCAAGCGAATTTGATAACGTTTGCACCTCCCTAGCCAGTCCTACGGGACAAACAAAACCGCACATTATCTACACAATATTCAGAACATAGAGCACTACAAAAATATTCATTTTTGTAATTAAACCACCACACATACGGAAATATCACTGGTCGATTTAATGGTGCAGATCCTTCGAGCTCGCCAGTAATTAAAATTAAAATTTTAATTTATTTTAATTATTGAAAAACGACCGTGCCCGCGACGCCTTTTTGCAAAACAATCGTAAAACGCCGGGCGGCGGTTTGTAATTTCGAAGCGCCATCTGTGACGATGTTCACGATACGACGCGCCTCCGCCG